>CM060377.1:13986422-14387798 GCA_030545235.1 Helianthus tuberosus
AAAAATATTACTGCTTTTTGGATGGGTACTCGGGTTACAATCAAATAGCAATACACCCGGATGACCAACACAAGACCACCTTCACTTGTCCATATGGTACCTTTGCCTTTCGGCGAATGCCATTTGGCTTGTGTAATGCTCCGGCAACTTTCCAACGGTGTATGATGAGTATCTTCTCGGACATGGTTGGAGAGTCGCTCGAAGTATTTATGGATGATTTCTCCATTTTTGGCACTAGTTTTGATGCTTGTCTCAACGAATTACAAAAGGTTTTAAAAAGGTGCGTTGAGAAAAATCTAGTGCTAAGTTGGGAGAAAAGTCATTTCATGGTGCAAGAGGGCATTGTGTTGGGTCATGTAATTTCTGAAAGGGGGATGGAGGTGGATAAGGCAAAAATACGGGTAATAGCATCTTTGCCACCTCCGAAAAATGTTAAGGGTGTAAGGTCATTCTTGGGACATGCGGGTTTCTATAGACGTTTCATAAAGGGTTTTAGTGTTATCACCAAACCCTTATGCAACTTGTTATTAAAAGATGTCCCATTTGATTTTACTAATGAGTGTATGCAAGCTTTCACTGTTTTGAAGGAACACTTGGTCAAAGCTCCTATCTTGCAACCACCGGATTGGTCAAAGCCGTTCGAGATAATGTGTGATGCAAGCGACACCACTATTGGTGCAGTTTTGGGTCAACGGGTTGATAGAAAGCCGGTGGTGATTTACTATGCAAGCAAAACTTTATCCGAAGCGCAACTCAATTACACCACAACCGAAAAGGAGTTATTAGCGGTGGTGTATGCTTTGGATAAGTTTCGTGCTTATATTTGGGGGAGCAAAGTGGTGGTTTATTCGGATCATAGCGCGGTCCGATACTTGATGGAGAAGAAGGACTTAAAACCTCGGTTGATTCGGTGGGTATTATTGTTACAAGAGTTTGATTTAGAAATCCGAGACAAAAAGGGAAGTGAGAACGTAGTGGCAGATCACTTGTCTCGGATTCCGGTGGAAGGGATCGATGATGTTAGTGAAATTAATGAGAGTTTTCCTGACGAGCAATTACTAGCCGTTTCCACCTTTGTTGCACCATGGTATGCTCACTATGTCAACTACTTAGCCACGGGTGCCATCTCAAGTCATTGGACCAAGAAGCGTCGACAACAATTTATGGTCCAAGTGAAGCAATACATTTGGGATGAACCGGATCTTTTCAAGATTGGACCGGATCAAGTTATACGAAGGTGTGTGCCCGAGACAGAAGTGTTGGAAATTTTGACCCATGCTCATTCGTCCGCAAGTGGGGGTCATTTTAGTGGGCACAAAACAGGCTATCGGGTGCTCTCATGTGGGTTCTATTGGCCCACAATTTTCAAGGATGCTTGTGAATTCGCTAGAAATTGCATAAATTGTCAAAAGATGGGAAGCATATCGAAGAGGGATGAGATGCCTTTACAACCAATCTTGGTTGTAGAGATATTTGATGTTTGGGGTATAGATTTTATGGGTCCCTTCCCGAATTCGAATGGTTTTCTATACATTTTGGTAGCAGTGGATTATGTCTCGAAGTGGATTGAAGCTATTGCAACACGCACAAACGACCATTCGGTTGTTTGTAAATTTGTTCAATCCAATATCTTCTCTCGTTTTGGCATCCCGCGGGTTATTATAAGCGATGGTGGTTCGCATTTCAAGAACTTCAACTTCGGGAAATTATTAAAGAGGTATAGCGTGAATCACCGGATTGCCACACCTTACCATCCGCAAACGAGTGGACAAGTCGAAGTGTCCAACCGTCAGATCAAAGAAATTCTCATGAAGACGGTAAGAACGGATAGGAAGGATTGGTCGAGTAAGTTAGACGATGCGTTGTGGGCATACCGAACGGCCTACAAGACTCCAATTGGCACAACGCCTTACCGGATGGTGTATGGAAAGGGTTGTCACTTGCCAATGGAGTTAGCGTATCGGGCACATTGGGCAATTAAGACAGTCAATGCGGATTATGACGAGGCGGGGAAGTTGAGAAAGCTACAATTAAGCGAGATAGAAGAAATTCGAGATGAGGCATATGAATGTGCATCAGCGTATAAAGATAAGCTCAAGAAAGTACACGATGCGAAATTGAGAAAGAAAACGTTCGAAGTGGGTCAAAAAGTTTGGTTGTATAACTTAAGACTCAAGATGTTCGCGGGCAAACTTAAAAGCAAATGGATGGGCCCATATGTCGTTCGGAGAGTTGGGAGGTTTGGAGATGTAGATATCCAAGATGAGCACACGCTAAAACAACAAACGGTGAACGGTCATCGGTTGAAGCCGTACTTGGAAGGGAACGACATCAACAACTTGGAGCTTGACAAAGCGGGCTACATCTTACGCCCGGTCAAGGAGGAACAACCGTGAGAGGCCCAGGTTTGGTAGTGTAAATAGTTAGCATTTCATTTTGTTTGTTTCTTATAGTTTGCACAATTACCGTATTTCCTTGAAATTCGTGTTTGAAACAAGTGTGGGGATATTCGGGTCATGAATTATTCTAACATTGTGTTGAGGACAACACGGGACTTTCGAGGGGGTAGGGTGATTTTTACACACTTTTGAAAATTTTAAAAATATAAAAAAAAATTGAAAAATTTAAAAAATATAAAAAAAAAATGAACCTTAAAAATCAAATTTTGAGCAAATCATAAATGCCCAGTTCATACCGTAATTTACGGTATGACCGTAAGTTACGGTGGGCTATGAAAACATTTGATCTTTACGGTATTTTGCTCCTGATTTACGGTAGGAGTATTTGTTCAAAGTTTACCGTAAGTTACGGCATGACCGTAATTTACGGTACGCATGAAAATCTGATCCGTCGGTCTGGGTTCCGTGTATATAAAAAAAATAAAAAAAAATAATTAATTAATAATAACATCTGGTCACGTGAAGTTATCCCTAACCACACAACCTCATTCTATCTATCAACATCCATCTCTTTCACAAAGATCTACAAGACTCCATAGCTTCATCAACCTTCAATTCTCCATATCTCACTCAATTCTTGCTCAAACCAAGTGAAATCGGAGTCTATCTTGACTAATTTTTCACGTAGTTTCTGATTTTGCCAAGAGATTTACAAGAAAACGCAGTTTTTGGGTCCGAATTCAAAACCCTAGTCCGAAAATTTTTGGGGGTTTTTGGAGTTTTTGTTTCACAAGCACTTTAGCATCTTCAAACAAAGGTATGAAAGCTTATTTGTTATATTTTAATGCTACATTGTGAAAAGTAAGGATGTTTAGGTTACTTGCCCATACCCATTTGCTTGTTCTTAGATATGGTTATGAAATTGGTTATTTGAACATGGTTATGGTTGTAGATGTAGGATTTGTGGTTAAAGTAGTGAACTTTTGGGATGCTCTACATTGTAGAGACACCATGCCCGATTTTTGAAAAATTCTTGATATATTTTTGGTTCACTAACATCTACAACTATGATAACAAGCAAGTGTGGGGATATGTTGGAGAAAAGAGTTTAATTTTGTTTCGTTGGTTGTGTTGTTTGCTCTAATGTGTGTAGGAATGGCACGAACAAAAGAAAAGACCGGAGCTAGTTCATCTTCGTCTTCAAAGGGAAAGGGTAAACAGCCGGAACAACAACCACGGAAGAGACAATACATGGGTCGAGTGGATGAAAGCGAAAGTGAAAGTGAAGAAGAAATGGAGTTGGATATGACGGAGAAACCGAAATGGGATTCGGGACCATTGGATGATCAACCAGTGGAGTGGCAACCAACGTTATATAATGACCGTATGAATAGGTTGAAGAATAAGGCAGCGGCCTTTATATGTGAGAGGGATGTTCGGGAAGTTGAATTTGGTCAGTTCGGTGTGTTTGACAAGTTCCGGGCTCTAGGTTGGGAGTCGGCACTTAGTTGTTTTGACAAAGATAAGACCAACTTGTTTATATCCGAAATACAAGAATGGATGGCCACTCTTAAATGCAACAGCTACGAAAAGCCATCACAAATGAAGCTAACGGGTATAGTGCATGGAATTCCGGTGGAGATGTCCTTTGACACGTTGAAGAAGCTTGGGAAATATGATAGTCTTCCAGCCCGTGATTATATGATACCGACTCTTGATGACCTCCTGGTTAAACCGGAGAAACATGCTCGATGGAATGATATGTTGGCAGCACTGTTTTTACCCGGTAAATACAGTGGTATTCTATACCGGAAGAACTTAAAAATAGAAGCTAAATTGTTGCTAACAATCTGTGTTCTCAATGTTATTCCACGAAGAGGGGATAAAGAGCAGGTGAGGTTTCCGGAGGTACCCGTTCTTTATTCACTAATGCATGGGTCTCCGCGCTTTCCGATACGTTATCTGATCATGAACCACTTATGGATCTGCCGGAATAAGTATGGAAGAGATATCGTCCCATATTGTCGAATAATTACAGGGTTGATGAAACAACAGAAGGCAATAACATCTGAAGATCGAGGAGCAACAAAAAGGCATCAGCCTTTCACTTTAGATAAGTTGGGGAATGTTTGGACGTATACTCAGTCGGAGCGTTATCATAAGCTAAAATCAGAAGGGCAAAGGTGGAGAGCACTAAAGTTGGGTGCACGAGATTTGTTACCGGGTGAGCCGGACGAGCCAGAAAGTGATGAAGAAGTAGTTCCGAGTGGAGATGAGGACTATGCGGACGAGCCGCATGGTGGTGAAAATGTAGGGCAAGGAGGTTATGGTAGAGGATATGGTGGCATGTTCTATGATTATACGCAGCAATCTTATGTGCCGGGATGGGCTTATGAAGGCACAATGCAAGAAGTGATTGAGAATCAACGCCCTCCGGCATCCGTGTTTGATACGTGGTCGGGGTCGGAGAGGACGTTGTATGATCAAAACACGAGGAATAGTGCAAGTATAGAGCGGTCCTTGAAACAAACTCTTGATCGTCAAGAAGCATGGAATCGCACACATGCGTATTCCCGTGAAGTTGAAATGAACAATCGATATCAAGATGATCAAGAAATGAGATTGCACGTGGATTGGCATGCCGGGCGGCCGGTGGTTGTGGATCCACAACATGTGGATTATGCGTCTCTACCACCGTATGATGGTAGTGTTTCGTATCCAACCCCGCCGATCCACCACTCGCAATGGATTGACCCAAGGAAACAAGAAGGAGAACAACAACAACAAGGTGGAAGTAGTAGCGGCTCATTTGCGTTCGGTGAATGGAACGACATGATGTCTTCCATGTTTGGACCTCCGGGACCGCGCTATTATTAGTCAGGTTGTGTTTTCTCTTTGTATATTTTGTGCATATTTGTTAGTTTGATATGTTTATGGTTGGGAGGTTGGGTGGTGTTATGATTGTGTTGTTTTGCTGGGTTGGTGCTTGTTGGTGGTGTTATGTGTTAAAAAAATAAAAAAAAGAGAAAAAAATTATAAAAGAAAAATCCAAAAAGAAATTTGGGGTTTGAGATTTAAAGCTTTTGTTGATGTTGAATGAATTTTAGTGATCAAAGCCTCCTAAAACCATACATTGGGGTCAATGTATCCCAAGTGTGGGGATGGGGGAATCTTTTTTTGAAGTTTTTGAAAAATTTTGAGCCAAGCGAAACGATGTGAAAATTTGAACACCTTAGATTAACCCCAATTTGGTGCACCGGCAACCCTTGATACCTTTTTCATTCTTGGTGAGAATTGTAGCCACATTTGTATATAAATAATGCTTATCTTTGATGAGAGTGGCTACGGGTGGGGGTGCATTAGAACTTGTGCTTGAATGCGATTTGAATCCTTAGTCGGATATGAATGCGAAAAGGATAAGGGCATTTAGGTAGCCTCGTCGTTGGTGTGAGCGAGTGTGGGATTTGGGGGGGTTGGACCTCATAAGTTATATATATGAGCATGGTAGTGAGAGGGGCGGGGGTTTGGACATTTAGTTGCCAAATTTTGTGCCTAAAAGCCTATCATTTGTTACCCCTAGCTACTTACCTAAAAATTTACCCAACTTGACCCGGTTTTATAGTGATTAGTGATTGTTTAGTAGTATGTAATGTTATTTGATGTTATGTTGAAGTATTATGTTTGAAAAAAAATAGAAAAAAAAAAGCAATGAAAAAAATGGAAAAAGAAATGATGTTTAGTTATCTTGTATATAGTAGTTTTCTTTGGTAGTTGTTAGTTTGTTTTATTGTGTAATAAAAAGACCGGGTCAAGTTTTCGCTACTTCATATATATTCCATTTCCTACCCATACACCTAGCCACGTTACAACCTTGAAAGTCCCTTTGATTTGCATTTATGTTTGACACATTTTAGGAGAATGATCGATTTAGGTACAAGCCTATAGTTGTGCAACCACCCGTTTGCCTATTGTGTGTCTAGCTTATCTTTGCTAGTTTTCACTTGTAGCCGAGAGGAGAGATTTAGAGAGGGGTGCATTGGTTGGGTGTTAAAAAGGGGTTAGTAAAAGGATTGCATGTTTTTGCTTGGTTTAAATTGATCACTTGTATTGAAATTGATTAGATGAGTTGCTTGGGACAAGCAACGGTTAAGTGTGGGGATGTGACGGGTGGTCCATGGGACAACCCTTAATCATGTTAAAAGACAAATTAATCCTTCACTTAATCACGTAATTATCTTGAATTAGATAACTACGGTTGCTTATGTTTCAGGTGCGGATCGGGAGCTTAAAGTGGATTAAACGCAGCTTTGGACGGTTTGGAGTTGAACGGGTCGCGTGTGGAATGGAAAATGAAACAAAGAACAAAACTCAGGTCATCACCGTAAATTACGGTCTTACCGTAATTTACGGTGGACATGAAATAGGCTTAAAGCTCACCGTAAAGCAGACAAGTCTCACCGTAAAACATTGAAGGTCACCGTAAATTACGGTGATACCGTAATTTACGGTGGAGGCGACGGACAAATCGTAACTGCCATCATTTATGCAGTTTTATGATGTCTTTTCATGTATTCTCATCATTGGTCGGTTATTGGAGACACTAGGGGCGATTTTGGCTATCTTGGCTTGGTTCTAGAGAATTTCTAACATTCGGTTTGTGATTTCGATTCGTATGAACATTGAATTTGTTGCTATGATGATTCACCAAGCTATGTGTGGCTAAAACTTTCGGTGATCATCTTAGGTGAAGGTTTCTCTTGAACTTTTGTGTGTTTATTTCTGAATTTCTAGAATGATAACTTGCGTTGCTTGAATATCATGGTGTATGTTTAATTGTTTGTAGCTTGTTAATCGATATTGCAATTTCTAGTCTTAATCGTACGTTCTTGGTGCCGTTGGCAATCGAGATATCACGGGAAGGGTTAGGGTTGGTTATTGATTAATTGATCATCGGGAAGCAACCTCGCGTTTATAAATCCGAGTACTTTGTTCCCTTTTATCACTTCGATTATTCATGCACGAGTTATGTCTATGTAACTCTTTCTAGTTGGAATTTCACACAATTGTTTAAAGAAACTGAATCCTAAGATGGTCATTGTTCTCTCCTAATTTGTTTTACAACAATCTTTGATTTGCAATTTAATTAGTTAATATTAGTTCTTAAAACCAAAACAATCAACTCTTGAATTTTAATTTCTGCAATTTTAGTTTAATATTAGTTTAAGTGCAAAGTTATAAAATTAACACACTTTCCACATACTCCCTGAGTTCGATACCCTCTTACCACTATCTATAGTTGTTTTTGGGATTAAATTTGCGTGACCCACGACAATCACGTCAAATTTTGGCGCCGTTGCCGGGGAGTAGTGCGCAACGTGTGTCAGTTTGTTAGTTTTGCTTTGTTATTTTCGGGTTTACACTGGTGTGTTTAGTGTGCAGGTTCTACAGGTGCATGCATACTAGAGGCTCTCACAAAGCGTCACCATTGTCATTTGATCCGGAAATCGAAAGAACGCTAAGGCAAAACAGAGTTTTATTACGAGAAAACAGAATCATCGGTTCACCCACTTCACCCATTACACCAAGAAATATCATGGACGAAACACAAGTACCACCCACAACGGGTCAAACGACCTCATCTTTTATACCTACTTCCACACAACCATCACCAAACACCACTATTCCAAACATCACCACAATGCCTACTCCACTTCACGATACTACACCAACCAACACCACACAACCGATCACTACTCAAGTCGAACCCAGTCTTACCTTTAGCCCATCTACTACGATTCCACCACTCACTCACTTTTTCCCAGCTTCAGGGCAATCATCCTCAACTTATACAGTACCACAAGGTTCAACTGTTGTCCATACTACCTCTACATTTAGACCATCAAATCAGTCGGGTTTTCAATACTCGACCATTCCATTTGGGCAAACTTCGGGTATAGGGGGAGATGGATATGAAGAAGGATACGAAGATTTTGAGGGCTATGATGAAGACGGGTATGCTTATGGGGGTTATGGTGATCAAGGAGAGTTTGGTTATGTGCAAAGTCAATCTCAAGGAATGGCAAGTGTAGGTGGAGTGCCACAACAACAACAACTCCTACCACAACATATTCGGCCAAGACCACAAGGGCCACCAATGCAACGCCCTATCCCATTACAACAAGTTCGGCCACAAAATGTACAACCTCAATTCCAAAGGCCGATTCAACACCAACCGATGCCACAACAACAATTTCAACCACCGTTCGCACCACAAGGGCATATACCAAGACCTATGGGTCCTATTCGTCCAAGGGGTCGATTGGGTGTTCCAAGAAGGCATCTTAGGGAACAAGCACGGGGAATAGAAGCACATTTCAGGCCGATAATTACTCAAAACCCTTCACCGGTGGTTATCCCTCACAACAACCAAGGGAGAACCTTTGAAGTAAGAACAAATTCTTTGCAAAGTTTGCCGAAATACAAAGGGCTAGCAACGGAGGAACCGTATTTCCACTTAGAGGCCTATGACTCAATTTGCAATACTTTTGGGAGTCAAGGTTTTTCGGCCGATGATGTCAAGTTGGTCCTATTTCAGTTTTCTTTGGAGGACAAGGCAAAGAAGTGGTTCTATACTTTGCCTTCAGCATCTATTTATACTTGGGCGGAAATGCAACAAATTTTTCTAGACGAATTCTATACCACCCAAAAGACCAACGATGCTAGAAAGGGGTTGAGGAGCTTCCAACAACAACATGGTGAGATGTGCCATGAGGCATTTGAACAATTTAATATGATGATAAAGAATTACCCTCACCATGGGATTGAACTTTGGGAGTTGATGAATGCCTTCCATGAGGGGTTGAGTGCCGAGGATGCTCGAGATTTGATGTCCATTACCGGTGGGACTTTTGGCACAAATTATGAGAACGATGATTGGGAGTTCTTGGAGAATATGGCAATTACATCAAAGAGAAAGGCTCAAGCATCGAGGAGAGCACGACCGGCCATTGCCCGACCTCAAGTGCATGCAATAGATGATGGTAATGTTCAAACCACTAATCAAATTTATGACGTTTGTGCTTTGTGTAATGAAATAGGTCATGCGGCTGAAAATTGCCAAGGGATGGTGGAAGGGCAATATGAAGAGGTGCATGCGGTTCAAGGTCAAGGTCAAGGAGGGGGTGGTAGAAACTACAACAACATGAACTCTAATACTTACCACCCCGGGTTGAGGAATCACCCAAATTTTCGCTATGGGAACCCCTCAAATCAAGCTAACCCGAACTTTCAAGGTAGCCAAGGTAACTTTGGTTCACGCCAATCTTATAACAACCAAAGTGGATATCGAGGCGGGAACAACCAAGGCTATCAAAAGCAATATCAATCGGGTCAAGAACAAGGGGGTCTTCGGGTGGAAATGAGATGATGGAGATGTTAAAAAGCATGCAAATGGAGATGCAAAAACGGAACCAACTCGATGAAGTCCGAATGCAAAAAGATGAGGTTCGTGATAAAAGCATCCAATCACTAACAACCCAAATGGGTCAATTGGCAACCGATGTGGCGGAGTTGAAGAAGAACAAGGGTCAACTTCCTAGTGACACCAAGGTAAATCCATCACACGGTTCGTCAAGAGGTAATGTTAATGTTCATTAGGTTAGTGTTTTGAGAAGTGGAAAAGAGTTTAAAGCCAATTTGTCACCCGAATTGGTTGAGGGGGTAGTTGAGGACATCACGGGTAATGATAGTGATGATGATGTTTCACCGGTTAAACCAAAATAATTAAATGTTAATAAACCGGGTTTGGGTGAAAATGAAAAGAGTGAAAAAGTTGAGGGTGAACCGAGTCAAGTCCCGTTTCCATCGGCTTTACTTGACCCGGGTAAGAAAAATTTTATTGCATCGAGAGGTCCCCAAAAAGAAGAATTGTGGGACATGTTTAAACAAGTTAAAATTAACCTTCCACTCCTTGATGCAATAAAACAAGTACCCGCTTATGCAAAATTTCTAAAAGAATTGTGTACACAAAAGAGGCAAAACAAAAAGAAAATGCCTAAGCGGGTGGACTTAACCGGGCAAGTGAGTGCGGTTTTAAACGGGGAGCTTCCTCCTAAGCTCCAAGATCCGGGCACGCCATTGATTAATATACAAGTTGGTAATTTTCAAATGGCTAAGGCGTTGCTAGATCTTGGAACCGGAGTTAGCATTTTACCGGGGGGCTTATATGACCAATATGATTTTGGTCCGTTAGCAAGGGTGGAGACAACGGTTGTTTTAGCCGATTTGTCGCATAAGTTACCCCGGGGTATGGTTCAAAATGTCATTGTTAAAATCGATGAATTTTATTATCCGGTTGACTTTTTAGTCTTGGATTACTCATCGGCGGACCCAAAGCAACAACAAAACGTAATTTTGGGTCGGCTATTTTTGAGCACCGCACATGCAGTAATCGATTGTAGATTTGGTACAGTTGATATGACTTTTGGAAATCGAAAAATGCGTTTGAATGTTTTTACTAACAATTCTAATGCTAATGGTGTTGATGAGTGTTTCATGGCAGATATAGTTGACGGATGCAACCCGCATGAGTATGAGGAGGATGGTTTGGATGTTTGCCTGTGTGATTTTTCTGAACAGGTACATGCTTATGCACTCCGGGTTGAAGAGGAAAAGCAAGATGCTATGGCGTTGAAAGAAGGACGACCGCCATGGACCCACCAGTTCGAAGGCTTACCGGCGGAAATAGATTCGGGTACTAAACCATCATTAGAGGAACCGCCAAAGTTGGAGCTCAAAGACTTGCCGAGCCACTTGAAGTATGTGTTTTTAGGGGATAATGACACTTTACCGGTCATTATTGCCTCTAATTTGGAGTTGGCACAAGAGCAAGCATTGTTGGAAGTCTTGAAGGAAAACAAGGGAGCTATCGGATGGACAATTGCTGATCTCAAAGGAATTAGTCCATCAATTGTCATGCACAAAATCATTACAACCGAAGATGCCAAACCGACACGAGAAGCTCAAAGGCGGTTGAATCCGAACCTATGGGAGGTAGTTAAAAAGGAGGTAATTAAATGGTTGGATGCGGGAATCATCTATCCGATTTCGGATAGTGCTTGGGTGAGTCCCACCCAAGTTGTGCCTAAGAAGGCCGGCATTCAAGTAGTCAAGGATGAAAGTGGTGAACAAATTGCCACCCGACCGGTTACCGGGTGGCGTGTATGTATTGACTACCGAAAACTGAATGCCGCCACTTCTAAGGACCGTTTCCCACTACCTTTCATTGACCAAATTATTGAAAAATTATCGGGTCAAAAATATTACTGCTTTTTGGATGGGTACTCGGGTTACAATCAAATAGCAATACACCCGGATGACCAACACAAGACCACCTTCACTTGTCCATATGGTACCTTTGCCTTTCGGCGAATGCCATTTGGCTTGTGTAATGCTCCGGCAACTTTCCAACGGTGTATGATGAGTATCTTCTCGGACATGGTTGGAGAGTCGCTCGAAGTATTTATGGATGATTTCTCCATTTTTGGCACTAGTTTTGATGCTTGTCTCAACGAATTACAAAAGGTTTTAAAAAGGTGCGTTGAGAAAAATCTAGTGCTAAGTTGGGAGAAAAGTCATTTCATGGTGCAAGAGGGCATTGTGTTGGGTCATGTAATTTCTGAAAGGGGGATGGAGGTGGATAAGGCAAAAATACGGGTAATAGCATCTTTGCCACCTCCGAAAAATGTTAAGGGTGTAAGGTCATTCTTGGGACATGCGGGTTTCTATAGACGTTTCATAAAGGGTTTTAGTGTTATCACCAAACCCTTATGCAACTTGTTATTAAAAGATGTCCCATTTGATTTTACTAATGAGTGTATGCAAGCTTTCACTGTTTTGAAGGAACACTTGGTCAAAGCTCCTATCTTGCAACCACCGGATTGGTCAAAGCCGTTCGAGATAATGTGTGATGCAAGCGACACCACTATTGGTGCAGTTTTGGGTCAACGGGTTGATAGAAAGCCGGTGGTGATTTACTATGCAAGCAAAACTTTATCCGAAGCGCAACTCAATTACACCACAACCGAAAAGGAGTTATTAGCGGTGGTGTATGCTTTGGATAAGTTTCGTGCTTATATTTGGGGGAGCAAAG
Source organism: Helianthus tuberosus (assembly GCA_030545235.1). Taxonomy (NCBI): domain Eukaryota; kingdom Viridiplantae; phylum Streptophyta; class Magnoliopsida; order Asterales; family Asteraceae; genus Helianthus; species Helianthus tuberosus. The sequence goes on from CM060377.1 coordinate 13,998,972, forward strand.
TGGTGGTTTATTCGGATCATAGCGCGGTCCGATACTTGATGGAGAAGAAGGACTTAAAACCTCGGTTGATTCGGTGGGTATTATTGTTACAAGAGTTTGATTTAGAAATCCGAGACAAAAAGGGAAGTGAGAACGTAGTGGCAGATCACTTGTCTCGGATTCCGGTGGAAGGGATCGATGATGTTAGTGAAATTAATGAGAGTTTTCCTGACGAGCAATTACTAGCCGTTTCCACCTTTGTTGCACCATGGTATGCTCACTATGTCAACTACTTAGCCACGGGTGCCATCTCAAGTCATTGGACCAAGAAGCGTCGACAACAATTTATGGTCCAAGTGAAGCAATACATTTGGGATGAACCGGATCTTTTCAAGATTGGACCGGATCAAGTTATACGAAGGTGTGTGCCCGAGACAGAAGTGTTGGAAATTTTGACCCATGCTCATTCGTCCGCAAGTGGGGGTCATTTTAGTGGGCACAAAACAGGCTATCGGGTGCTCTCATGTGGGTTCTATTGGCCCACAATTTTCAAGGATGCTTGTGAATTCGCTAGAAATTGCATAAATTGTCAAAAGATGGGAAGCATATCGAAGAGGGATGAGATGCCTTTACAACCAATCTTGGTTGTAGAGATATTTGATGTTTGGGGTATAGATTTTATGGGTCCCTTCCCGAATTCGAATGGTTTTCTATACATTTTGGTAGCAGTGGATTATGTCTCGAAGTGGATTGAAGCTATTGCAACACGCACAAACGACCATTCGGTTGTTTGTAAATTTGTTCAATCCAATATCTTCTCTCGTTTTGGCATCCCGCGGGTTATTATAAGCGATGGTGGTTCGCATTTCAAGAACTTCAACTTCGGGAAATTATTAAAGAGGTATAGCGTGAATCACCGGATTGCCACACCTTACCATCCGCAAACGAGTGGACAAGTCGAAGTGTCCAACCGTCAGATCAAAGAAATTCTCATGAAGACGGTAAGAACGGATAGGAAGGATTGGTCGAGTAAGTTAGACGATGCGTTGTGGGCATACCGAACGGCCTACAAGACTCCAATTGGCACAACGCCTTACCGGATGGTGTATGGAAAGGGTTGTCACTTGCCAATGGAGTTAGCGTATCGGGCACATTGGGCAATTAAGACAGTCAATGCGGATTATGACGAGGCGGGGAAGTTGAGAAAGCTACAATTAAGCGAGATAGAAGAAATTCGAGATGAGGCATATGAATGTGCATCAGCGTATAAAGGTAAGCTCAAGAAAGTACACGATGCGAAATTGAGAAAGAAAACGTTCGAAGTGGGTCAAAAAGTTTGGTTGTATAACTCAAGACTCAAGATGTTCGCGGGCAAACTTAAAAGCAAATGGATGGGCCCATATGTCGTTCGGAGAGTTGGGAGGTTTGGAGATGTAGATATCCAAGATGAGCACACGCTAAAACAACAAACGGTGAACGGTCATCGGTTGAAGCCGTACTTGGAAGGGAACGACATCAACAACTTGGAGCTTGACAAAGCGGGCTACATCTTACGCCCGGTCGATGAGGAACAACCGTGAGAGGCCCAGGTTTGGTAGTGTAAATAGTTAGCATTTCATTTTGTTTGTTTCTTATAGTTTGCACAATTACCGTATTTCCTTGAAATTCGTGTTTGAAACAAGTGTGGGGATATTCGGGTCATGAATTATTCTAACATTGTGTTGAGGACAACACGGGACTTTCGAGGGGGTAGGGTGATTTTTACACACTTTTGAAATATTTAAAAATATAAAAAAAAATTGAAAAATTTAAAAAATATAAAAAAAAATGATCCTTAAAAATCAAATTTTGAGCAAATCAGAAATGCCCAGTTCATACCGTAATTTACGGTATGACCGTAAGTTACGGTGGGCTATGAAAACATTTGATCTTTACGGTATTTTGCTCCTGATTTACGGTAGGAGTATTTGTTCAAAGTTTACCGTAAGTTACGGCATGACCGTAATTTACGGTACGCATGAAAATCTGATCCGTCGGTCTGGGTTCCGTGTATATAAAAAAAATAAAAAAAAAATAATTAATTAATAATAACATCTGGTCACGTGAAGTCATCCCTAACCACACAACCTCATTCTATCTATCAACATCCATCTCTTTAACAAAGATCTACAAGACTCCATAGCTTCATCAACCTTCAATTCTCCATATCTCACTCAATTCTTGCTCAAACCAAGTGAAATCGGAGTCTATCTTGACTAATTTTTCACGTAGTTTCTGATTTTGCCAAGAGATTTACAAGAAAACGCAGTTTTTGGGTCCGAATTCAAAACCCTAGTCCGAAAATTTTTGGGGGTTTTTGGAGTTTTTGTTTCACAAGCACTTTAGCATCTTCAAACAAAGGTATGAAAGCTTATTTGTTATATTTTAATGCTACATTGTGAAAAGTAAGGATGTTTAGGTTACTTGCCCATACCCACTTGCTTGTTCTTAGATATGGTTATGAAATTGGTTATTTGAACATGGTTATGGTTGTAGATGTAGGATTTGTGGTTAAAGTAGTGAACTTTTGGGATGCTCTACATTGTAGAGACACCATGCCCGATTTTTGAAAAATTCTTGATATATTTTTGGTTCACTAACATCTACAACTATGATAACAAGCAAGTGTGGGGATATGTTGGAGAAAAGAGTTTAATTTTGTTTCGTTGGTTGTGTTGTTTGCTCTAATGTGTGTAGGAATGGCACGAACAAAAGAAAAGACCGGAGCTAGTTCATCTTCGTCTTCAAAGGGAAAGGGTAAACAGCCGGAACAACAACCACGGAAGAGACAATACATGGGTCGAGTGGATGAAAGCGAAAGTGAAAGTGAAGAAGAAATGGAGTTGGATATGACGGAGAAACCGAAATGGGATTCGGGACCATTGGATGATCAACCAGTGGAGTGGCAACCAACGTTATATAATGACCGTATGAATAGGTTGAAGAATAAGGCAGCGGCCTTTATATGTGAGAGGGATGTTCGGGAAGTTGAATTTGGTCAGTTCGGTGTGTTTGACAAGTTCCGGGCTCTAGGTTGGGAGTCGGCACTTAGTTGTTTTGACAAAGATAAGACCAACTTGTTTATATCCGAAATACAAGAATGGATGGCCACTCTTAAATGCAACAGCTACGAAAAGCCATCACAAATGAAGCTAACGGGTATAGTGCATGGAATTCCGGTGGAGATGTCCTTTGACACGTTGAAGAAGCTTGGGAAATATGATAGTCTTCCAGCCCGTGATTATATGATACCGACTCTTGATGACCTCCTGGTTAAACCGGAGAAACATGCTCGATGGAATGATATGTTGGCAGCACTGTTTTTACCCGGTAAATACAGTGGTATTCTATACCGGAAGAACTTAAAAATAGAAGCTAAATTGTTGCTAACAATCTGTGTTCTCAATGTTATTCCACGAAGAGGGGATAAAGAGCAGGTGAGGTTTCCGGAGGTACCCGTTCTTTATTCACTAATGCATGGGTCTCCGCGCTTTCCGATACGTTATCTGATCATGAACCACTTATGGATCTGCCGGAATAAGTATGGAAGAGATATCGTCCCGTATTGTCGAATAATTACAGGGTTGATGAAACAACAGAAGGCAATAACATCTGAAGATCGAGGAGCAACAAAAAGGCATCAGCCTTTCACTTTAGATAAGTTGGGGAATGTTTGGACGTATACTCAGTCGGAGCGTTATCATAAGCTAAAATCAGAAGGGCAAAGGTGGAGAGCACTAAAGTTGGGTGCACGAGATTTGTTACCGGGTGAGCCAGACGAGCCAGAAAGTGATGAAGAAGTAGTTCCGAGTGGAGATGAGGACTATGCGGACGAGCCGCATGGTGGTGAAAATGTAGGGCAAGGAGGTTATGGTAGAGGATATGGTGGCATGTTCTATGATTATACGCAGCAATCTTATGTGCCGGGATGGGCTTATGAAGGCACAATGCAAGAAGTGATTGAGAATCAACGCCCTCCGGCATCCGTGTTTGATACGTGGTCGGGGTCGGAGAGGACGTTGTATGATCAAAACACGAGGAATAGTGCAAGTATAGAGCGGTCCTTGAAACAAACTCTTGATCGTCAAGAAGCATGGAATCGCACACATGCGTATTCCCATGAAGTTGAAATGAACAATCGATATCATGATGATCAAGAAAGGAGATTGCACGCGGATTGGCTTGCCGGGCGGCCGGTGGTTGTGGATCCACAACATGTGGATTATGCGTCTCTACCACCGTATGATGGTAGTGTTTCGTATCCAACCCCGCCGATCCACCACTCGCAATGGATTGACCCAAGGAAACAAGAAGGAGAACAACAACAACAAGGTGGAAGTAGTAGCGGCTCATTTGCGTTCGGTGAATGGAACGACATGATGTCTTCCATGTTTGGACCTCCGGGACCGCGCTATTATTAGTCAGGTTGTGTTTTCTCTTTGTATATTTTGTGCATATTTGTTAGTTTGATATGTTTATGGTTGGGAGGTTGGGTGGTGTTATGATTGTGTTGTTTTGCTGGGTTGGTGCTTGTTGGTGGTGTTATGTGTTAAAAAAAAAAAGAGAGAAAAAAATTATAAAAGAAAAATCCAAAAAGAAATTTGGGGTTTGAGATTTAAAGCTTTTGTTGATGTTGAATGAATTTTAGTGATCAAAGCCTCCTAAAACCATACATTGGGGTCAATGTATCCCAAGTGTGGGGATGGGGGAATCTTTTTTTGAAGTTTTTGAAAAATTTTGAGCCAAGCGAAACGATGTGAAAATTTGAACACCTTAGATTAACCCCAATTTGGTGCACCGGCAACCCTTGATACCTTTTTCATTCTTGGTGAGAATTGTAGCCACATTTGTATATAAATAATGCTTATCTTTGATGAGAGTGGCTACGGGTGGGGGTGCATTAGAACTTGTGCTTGAATGCGATTTGAATCCTTAGTCGGATATGAATGCGAAAAGGATAAGGGCATTTAGGTAGCCTCGTCGTTGGTGTGAGCGAGTGTGGGATTTGGGGGGGTTGGACCTCATAAGTTATATATATGAGCATGGTAGTGAGAGGGGCGGGGGTTTGGACATTTAGTTGCCAAATTTTGTGCCTAAAAGCCTATCATTTGTTACCCCTAGCTACTTACCTAAAAATTTACCCAACTTGACCCGGTTTTATAGTGATTAGTGATTGTTTAGTAGTATGTAATGTTATTTGATGTTATGTTGAAGTATTATGTTTGAAAAAAAATAGAAAAAAAAAAAGCAATGAAAAAAATGGAAAAAGAAATGATGTTTAGTTATCTTGTATATAGTAGTTTTCTTTGGTAGTTGTTAGTTTGTTTTATTGTGTAATAAAAAGACCGGGTCAAGTTTTCGCTACTTCATATATATTCCATTTCCTACCCATACACCTAGCCACGTTACAACCTTGAAAGTCCCTTTGATTTGCATTTATGTTTGACACATTTTAGGAGAATGATCGATTTAGGTACAAGCCTATAGTTGTGCAACCACCCGTTTGCCTATTGTGTGTCTAGCTTATCTTTGCTAGTTTTCACTTGTAGCCGAGAGGAGAGATTTAGAGAGGGGTGCATTGGTTGGGTGTTAAAAAGGGGTTAGTAAAAGGATTGCATGTTTTTGCTTGGTTTAAATTGATCACTTGTATTGAAATTGATTAGATGAGTTGCTTGGGACAAACAACGGTTAAGTGTGGGGATGTGACGGGTGGTCCATGGGACAACCCTTAATCATGTTAAAAGACAAATTAATCCTTCACTTAATCGCGTAATTATCTTGAATTAGATAACTACGGTTGCTTATGTTTCAGGTGCGGATCGGGAGCTTAAAGTGGATTAAACGCAGCTTTGGACGGTTTGGAGTTGAACGGGTCGCGTGTGGAATGGAAAATGAAACAAAGAACAAAACTCAGGTCATCACCGTAAATTACGGTCTTACCGTAATTTACGGTGGACATGAAATAGGCTTAAAGCTCACCGTAAAGCAGACAAGTCTCACCGTAAAACATTGAAGGTCACCGTAAATTACGGTGATACCGTAATTTACGGTGGAGGCGACGGACAAATCATAACTGCCATCATTTATGCAGTTTTATGATGTCTTTTCATGTATTCTCATCATTGGTCGGTTATTGGAGACACTAGGGGCGATTTTGGCTATCTTGGCTTGGTTCTAGAGAATTTCTAACATTCGGTTTGTGATTTCGATTCGTATGAACATTGAATTTGTTGCTATGATGATTCACCAAGCTATGTGTGGCTAAAACTTTCGGTGATCATCTTAGGTGAAGGTTTCTCTTGAACTTTTGTGTGTTTATTTCTGAATTTCTAGAATGATAACTTGCGTTGCTTGAATATCATGGTGTATGTTTAATTGTTTGTAGCTTGTTAATCAATATTGCAATTTCTAGTCTTAATCGTACGTTCTTGGTGCCGTTGGCAATCGAGATATCACGGGAAGGGTTAGGGTTGGTTATTGATTAATTGATCATCGGGAAGCAACCTCGCGTTTAGAAATCCGAGTACTTTGTTCCCTTTTATCACTTCGATTATTCATGCACGAGTTATGTCTATGTAACTCTTTCTAGTTGGAATTTCACACAATTGTTTAAAGAAACTGAATCCTAAGATGGTCATTGTTCTCTCCTAATTTGTTTTACAACAATCTTTGATTTGCAATTTAATTAGTTAATATTAGTTCTTAAAACCAAAACAATCAACTCTTGAATTTTAATTTCTGCAATTTTAGTTTAATATTAGTTTAAGTGCAAAGTTATAAAATCAACACACTTTCCACATACTCCCTGAGTTCGATACCCTCTTACCACTATCTATAGTTGTTTTTTGGATTAAATTTGCGTGACCCACGACAATCACGTCACTGGTCCTTTTGGCAAATGGTGGGAGCCGTAGGTTACGGTGCTGAGTGAGGGTCTTTTCCTTGTATCTTCATCCACACTTGCTTTCTTCAACTCTTTGACTCCCACACTTCTATCATCCATCCAAGCTTCATATTATCCCACTTTTATGTACTTTAACACCTGCAAATACCAACGCACCGTAGTTACCAAATTTCCACAATTAACCGAATAAAGCATGAGATGTGCACATATTTAGATCGTTTAAGGGTTATCCTACGGACCACCCGTCACATCCCCACACTTACCCGTTGCTTGTCCCAAGAAACCGATTCAAAAACTATTTCAAAACCACAAGCGATCAACATGCAAACCAAGCTAAAATGTATCGTCCTTTTACTAACTTTCAATCATACCACAAGACACACCCCTCACAAAAACTCTCGGTGACAAGAAATATTAGCACATAATGCTAAACCACTCAATGCGTGTGTGTGTTTGTGCGACAATAAGCTTGTATAAAAATCAAGTCTCCTCCTATTGAGTATTTAGCATGCTTATGAATCAAAAGGACTTACGGGTTGTAACGGGGCTAGGTGCAAAGGTAGGAAAATGGAGGAATATATATGCGAGAGCTAATTGATTTGACCCGGTTTTTATTTCTACCACTAAACAAAGCAACCATCAAATATATACACAACTTCTTCAACATTCTCAACTACTATTGCAACTAAATACTTTTTTTTTTCATATTTTTCTCTTTCTCTTTTTTTTTCTTTTTTTTTCATTTTTTTTTTCATAACACATCAAACTCAACAATATATACAAGAACATCAATACTACATACTAAATCTCCTAAACCGGGTCATCTCAATAAGTAAAATTTTGTAGGAAGTAGGTTTGGGTCACAACCGAATGGTATAAGGCTCAAACATGGCTTTCTAAAGACCAAACCCCCACCCCTCACAATACCAAGCTCATATATGTAAAGTATGAGGTCCAACCCCTAATTCCCACACTCTCACACATCTAGACGAGGCTACCTAAAAGTCCCCTATCATTTTCAAAAGCATGCTAACTCTAGGATTTAACAAGAATTCATACACAAGTTCTATTAACACAATACACACACCGCCACTCAAAACAAAGAAATATCTATAATAATCATATGTGGCTCAAACACTTACCAAGAAATGACTAGGAATGGGTATCGATGTGTCAAGTGGAACAATATCAAGTTTTCAAATTTTGACAATTTTCACTTGGCTTCACAAAAATTTTTAAAATTCTCAAAAAATTCCCCTCATCCCCACACTTGGGATACATTGTCCCAATGTATGGTTTTGAGGAAAAGATCGCTTTAACCAAGAACATCAACAATTGCTTATACTCTCAACCCCCAAATAAATATATATATATATATATATATTTTAACAACTAATACCAATATTTTAATACTAAAGAACATAACAAGACTAAGGAAAGAGTACATTGACCTGGTGAAGTTTGACACAACAGATGTTGTAGATAATCCGACTTCCTATCATCACCTTCACACAACTCTCCGCACATCTTCCCCACACTTATCTAAAAACACCTTGGGTTGCCTCCCAAGCAGCGCTAAAGTTTAGGTCTTCAGCCCGACCGTACCTGATATGTCTCATGGTGGTCTCAATGCACATTTACCTTTTTCGTTGCTGATGTAAGCACGGTGTTTGATTCTTCTATTGTGTGTGTGCTTTGTCACGTCCCATCTTTCTTTGCAAAATTCTTTAAATCCACGTTTTCCCACCGAATTTCCAACAAATGCTCGGTAGTTTACTCTCCACTTCACTACTTCGTTTTCTGTGCCCAACAAATCCAAACTCTCCCATAAACATAACTTATGAATGAAATCTCCCACATCATGAAGTACCACCTTCCTAGTTTCTAAACATGCATCCTTAACACTCTTGGTTTCCATAACCACCACAGCCGGAGAGTTGTAATCAACTTTGATTGGTTCATCAAGTAAAAGGCCCTCAACTTTGCTCTCCATAGGTGGTTCCTCCACAATAATTTCAATTGTATATTCCTCATTTGGCCCTAATAATTCAGTTTCAAGTTCGGGAGGACTCACAACCTTTTCTTCTACATCACCCATAGGTGTCATTTGTTCAATCTGCACATATATCCAGTGTTGTTTTGCTTGACGTTTTTCCAATATCGACGTCCCTAGCCTCATCTCTTTCACCTCTTTTGGTAACAAATCATATTTCCATTCCAAAAGTTCTACTCGTTCTTCCATTGACAAATGAGGTTTTGTTAATTCTTTTTCAACATGAACCATGTGTCTCTTTCTCATCATCTCGTCAAGACTTTCAGATTTATGTGACTGATAGTGCAAAGTAGGTTGTTGGGTTACACATTCATAACCATACTGATCAAATGTATACTGAGCATGATAATAGTCTTGATCGTACATCTGAGGGCCTTCATATGAAAGTTGGGAATATTCATCATAATAATCACCGTAATCGTACTCCTCTTGGTAACTCATTTCCAGATCAAATGCCAAAGGTGATAGCTTGTGAGAGCTCCTAGTACGCATGCACCTGTCAATACCTGCACGCTAACACACCCAGCATAAACCAGAAAAATAACAAACTTAAAAAGAAAGAAAATAACACACGTTGCGCACTACTCCCCGGCAACGGCGCCAAAATTTGACGTGATGTCGTGGTCACAATCAAATTTAATCCAATTACTACTAAATAGTTAGTGGCAAGTGGGTATCGAACACAGGGAGTTTGTGGAATATGTGTTATTTGAAGGTTTATCTATGTTAACTAAATTAATCTAATTGCAAGAAAAGTAAAATCAAGAGTTGGATTGTGTGATTTTAAAACTAAATTTAACTAATTAAATTGCAAGAGAAAATTTTGATTGTAGACAACTTAGAGACAAAGGATCACCCTAGATTTCCAGTTTCAATTGGCATTCATGTTATACTTTCTACCAGAAAGAGCTACATAGACATAGCTCGTGTGTGACTACTTGCAGTGATGAAAGGGAACTAAGTACTCAGATTCCTAGAATGTGAGGTTGTTACCCGATGATCAATCAACCCTTACCCAAGCCTAACTATACCCATGATATCTCGATTGCCAACGGCACCAAGAACGTATGGTTTCTAATTAGTTTAACGCAAGAATTAACAAGTTACTAACAAGCAATCACACACCATAACAAACAAACCATTAAGATAAAGATTGTTATTCTAGAAATAATGAAATCAAACATGAAATGTCTAAAGTAAACCTTCAATCCAGGATGATCACAAATGTTTAGCCACTCATGGCTTGAATCAACATCATCAAACTTGTTTTAATGTTCAAGCAAATCACCAACATAAAACCCAAGATTAACTAGTGTTCTCCTTGCCAAAATCTCCTCCAAAAGTTCACCAAAATTCGTCCACCAAGAAGTAGTAACCGAAATCCAATGATAAGTCTCCATAAATCCTCTTCAAATGGCTAATAAATGAGTAGGTTACATTTTGAGATCAGTCGGAGGCGTAACCTACGGCTCCCAGCCGTAGGTTACGGCGATCAATCAAGTCTTACGGCCAGGAGCTCCTGTCTTACGGCTGGTCGTTTTGGCAAATGGTGGGAGCCGTAACCTACGGCTGGGAGCCGTAGGTTACGGTGCTGAGTGAGGGTCTTTTCCTTGTATCTTCATCCACACTTGCTTTCTTCAACTCTTTGACTCCCACACTTCTACCATCCATCCAAGCTTCATATTATCCCACTTTTATGTACTTTAACACCTGCAAATACCAACGCACCGTAGTTACCAAATTTCCACAATTAACCGAATAAAGCATGAGATGTGCACATATTTAGATCGTTTAAGGGTTATCCTACGGACCACCCGTCATGCATTAATATCTTTTGCTAGCTATGTATGGTTATAATATCTTTCACTTGAGCTTATTGTCATGATATAACATTTGTCAAGCGAAGAGACATTGGAATGAGTTCAAAGAAATATTTCAAGTAGAAATTATATTTGATTATATTATACTAACCCATCAAAACAAGTCTGGTTAGCCTTGTAGATGCAGGAATGTAACAAAACACAACATTGCTCAACATAAAGGATTGCACATTAAGGGATCAAGCGATAAATCATTGGCTACAAAAGCTTTGTTCGACTTTCAAGGAAGATGGACACACTTCACTTAAATGATACATGTTAAAATGAGGGGGAGACTTATTCAAGTTGTACTCTTTTTCCCTTAACTAAGTTTTATCCCAATGGGTTTTCTTAGTAAGGTTTTTAATGAGGCAACATACCTGATCCAAAAGTATCAAGGGGAGAAAATACGAGCTGCACTCTTTTTCCCTTAGCTGAGGTTTTGTCCCACTGGGTTTTCCTAGCAAGGTTTTTAATGAGGCAGCATCACCAAGCGTATAATACATTGTTTTCTTTTATCATGTGGATAGTCAAGGGGGAGTGTTATAAATAAACTATATTATGGTGACTATCCACATTCTAACTCCCGTCTCTTCGTGTCCTTTGTATTAATGTAAGAACACTATATATAGAGGTTTTTTGTATTGCATGTTTACATCTCAATGAATACGAATTCCATATTCTATATTTCTCTCTAGAATACATATAATCCTTGTTCTTATCTATATGTTAGTTGCTAGTAGGTCATTATTTCACAACAAAAATAACAATTTTAGTTTTATGGGTTGTCCTTTACGAAAACATGGTATACTTCAATTTCGAACCATATTATCTTCATGATTACTCAGTTCTTTTCTTCGTTTTAGTTCCAAAGTGGAATTGATTCATAAAAGAATGATTATGGGTATCCTTTTATTTTGTTTTGATTAATGAATCAATTTAATTATGTTTGAGTAGTGATTTTTTTCGGCCAGAGGAACAATCATGATGCCTTGTTCTTAGGTCATGGTTAGAGATTTTGAGTGCCTTTGTTCCGACTTAATCAATGATAAAGTTTGGCGGATTCATATTTGAACAAAATAGTCTGTACAGATAGGATATGAGTAAACTATTCACACTTGATATACATGTTACGTCGGTTGCATATTCCAACATAAATTCATAACAACATATTGTCCAAATGCGATGATAAAAATCCCAAATTTCAGCTAACAGAGATGTTGTCCTGAGATGTTGGTCTAGTGGTCAAAAGGTTTGCCCTCCCTTGTGGAAACGCAAGTTCGATTCCTACTTGGGCCATTTTCGAGGGACAATTGGGTGAAGGGACGAGTCGGAGCTTTAATCCCATGTTCGAACCTGGCGAGGGCGAGGGTTTACGGATTCCATCTGGTTCCTGAGCATCAGGGAGCACGGTCTCATGGCGGTCGAGGAGTCGACCTTTGAAATAGCTCAAGGCAGGTGGGTTAACACGTGAGATCCGTTGCCATTAAAAAAACAAAAACTTGAGTCAATACCTCCATCAAGATATTTCTCTCCCATTCAAGCATAACAATGCCCAACTCCCGTGAACATAACGACAAAACAGATTGTTACCGGTGCTGTTTCAACCTGACACTACTCTTACATCTCACATCCCTCTTCACGTGGCTAAGCTTACGCCCTTCAAACCCAATACTATCCATCCAAGACATTTACATTCCGGCCCTCAACAAAACCCTGGACTCAACAAACCATAAATCAATCTACATTGACCTCAAACTCGACAACAAGAACAAAAACAATGTAAATGTCTCAAAAGTTCAAGAACCAAAATTGGGCAAAAAGTTCAAGAACCTCCAAGATTTTCAACTCCAAATTACTTCCAAACTCTCTCAAACCTCCAAATTACTTCCAAATTCTCTCGAACCTCCAAGATTTTCAACTTTGGGCAAAAAGTTCAAGAACTAAAATTGGTAACTTCGGTGTTCCAACAACTCAAGACTCGTCAAACTCCCTAATTGGAAATTTCTTCGCAAACCGTGAGTATACTCGACACCCTTTTTACCGTTTTCACACTTTTTGGGTGTAACATGTTTATACATACAAAACACATTTAACATACTTTTATGCAATCATACAAACAAACAATCCAATACATGCTTACTGTTATGTTATGCTTGATTTGTATTTTCCGGGTTAGTTCATTTTGTGATAAACTTGTCATTAACTTCGTACGAGCCTACCCTTAACATGTATAGCGCTATAGGAGTGACGCACCGCCTGCTAACGTTAGGTTGTGTTAAGAGCTTACTTGCGTGAACTTTGGTTTGACTTGTTATTCACATGTCGGATTATATGTTAATCTTGATAACTAGGTTTGCCATGTGGATTGTTCTTTGTTCATACTCCTTTTATACTTATATGCTAGTACAATCAAACTTGTATACTTGCCAATACTTTTGTATTGAACTATACTTTAAAACATGTTGAAGGTTTATGATGATGTTGATGATGCATGGAACTTAGTAGGATGCCTAGAAACTCATTTTTTAAACTTTAATACTTGTTGTACTGTAATTCATTTGTTTCAACTTGTTGTATGTCATTTTCAAACGATGTAATTTGATTCTTGTAGCAATGAAATGAAATTTATAATTAAATACTTGTCACAATTTTACCGTTATGTGTAATGAGCAATCTATTTCATCTCACTTCGATGTTTCCGCCATCGGTTGGGGTGTGACAGTATCCGCGGGTATCGGGTATACCCATTAACTTGTTAAAAGATATATGTTAGAGTTTCCAAATACATTTTTTACTATTATAATTATTATATATTTTATTTATACAACAACTATTATAACTTAAAAACGTACATTACATAATATAAGTTTTATCATAAATTAATAATAACTTTATAATACTTATATGTATTGTAACAACCCGCGTCTTTGAAGTCAAAGTCAAAGGAAGAAAGATTGCTAAATGCGATCTATCACTCCTTGCTTAATTATTGATTGTACTCTTTGACTCGTTAACCGATGTCTTTAATTTGTGTACTTTAGTTGTATTATGTGGAGTATCTGTAATAATCGCATGTTTATCGCTAATCTATTTATCGCTTTATCGCTAATCGCATCGCTATCGCGTCGCAACTTGAATCGCAGGTTCTGAATATTGTTTTATGTGTGTGTGCTACTTATGTGTTACTTGTGCATGTTTACTTATATGTTATGATGATTAACCGAAAACGCAATTGCAACTCTATCGCAATGCAATCTCATTGCAAACGCTAAACGCAAGGTTATTTATGATGTTGTATGTTAGTTATGATATTTGTGTGACTATTATAAAAACCTAGTGCATCGCTTAATCGACACTCGCTTAAACGCATCGCAACGCTCAATGCACGAAACGAAAAGTCGAAAACCAACTCACTGTAGCCCTTCGTCCGGATAACCATCCGATCGGATGGCCATCCGATCGGATTACCCTCCGATCGCACATCTGCACCGCCTCACTCTCCCTTCACCTATAAATACTCACATGTCACATCATCAACAGTGATGTGACAGCTCTCCTCCGACCCTTCGACTTCTCAGGCTATTTTCTCTCGATTTCTTGCAATTTTTGTAAGTTTCTACCTCAAATCTTGTACTTTCTCAATCAGCACTGAAAGGGTAAGGTCCCAAAAACCTCGCTCTGAGTACTTGGGACCATACCACAACCTCATTCTTCTAGCCATCTTTACACCTTGCGCAGCCGCGCACTGGTCCTACAAAGAAAACTTAGAAGAAAAACAAAAGGTAACACCTGCGCGCCAAAAGGAAAAACAAATCCTTGTGCCAAACTCCATAACAAGTAAGGATGAAAATCCTGATAAGCACTCCCGCATAAATATTATCTAGACTTTGATATTATTTATTTCACTGATACCATACAGTAAGGAGCCACACAGGATTATAGCAGTAATCTTCTAGAAGGCTCTATCGTGCATCACCAGATGGTTATAACCTTCTGGCCACGGGTCATCATCCCAGGCTCTCTTAAAGTCACGATGATGGCACGGAATTGAAGAGAGATCCTCACTTGCCGACTTTCCACATGGCAATACCCCAACCATTGATCAAAGATCGCGATCCGTGTGCTCTCACATTTCGATTGATGATTAACGGAGGGAAAAAATAACCGCCTACGGAATTAACACTTTCCTTCAATATTTCATCAACAAGTTTTCCCGCCCAAACTTCGGCTATAAATAGAAGGATAATTCAGGTATAATCTTCAAGTTACATTCACTTCACTTACACTTCTTCTTCTTCATAAACCTGTACTTATTCTCACGCCGGAGGGTGGTCACAGAGAGAACCCCCATTCTCCCCGTGGCGAGTCTAACGGTGGTTGTTTTACAGTTATTGTGAAGAGAAGAAGATCTGTCACCACGAACCGAACGAGGAGAAACCAACCCTTTTATGCAGAACCGATCCCCTGGTTTATTTTATTCCGGTCAATTAACCTGTGTTTCTTCATTGGCGCCCACCGATTTCTCAGTTTCATTCATTTCTTCTCGTTTCGATTCAATTTTTCTCCATCCTCTGTTTCATATGGCAGAGAACCCATCACTTCACCCGTCAGGTCCTCGATCTGAATTCAAGGGTTCTGCAACCCGGGATCGACGGAATCATGGGTAACAAAGGAAGCAATAAAAGTCATCTGGAAGAAAATGGCTCCTGGGTACAAATAGGAGTTCATAACCGTCCATATCTACTCTTAGAGAAAACTCCAAAGCACTGGTTCACCAGATTCCAGATCGCCATAAACCAAATTTTTGCACAAAACACCAGACCCGAGTTGTTAAAAAACAGATCTGGTATTCAAGAAGTAATTAAGAAAACATTCGGCACTACAGTGTTGGATCCACAGTTAACCTATCAGTGGGACATCCAATCCAGTAGTCACAAGGAGATAATACGACAATCAGAAGATACCAATCACCAGGTAGCCGAACCAAAGCAGATAAACATGGTACAAGCAGGTCCCTCACGAAGGCCGAACAAACGAAGCCATAATCAGCGTTGGAGAGAGCAACAAGTTATATTCCCTGTCGTCCCCGGAGGTCCTTAAGAGGAACGTTCAGTAATTATCACTGGCATCTTCGGCCACTACAGAACTGATTACATGTTCATAGATCCAGGAAGCTCGATGGATATAATCTATGAACAATATTTCAAGCAACTAGACCCGGAAGATAAAGCACGCTTAGAACCAGTTGATTTCCCTCTTACTGGTTTCTGCAACAAAGCTGTTTTCCACTGGGACAAATCGCTTTCCCTGTGACTCTCTCAGATGGCGAGCATTCGCGCACTGTCACAGTGAATTTCATGGTTGTGCCAGCTACATCACGCCATGATGTACTGTTGGGGAGATGATCGCAGAGAGAATTCAGCATGATTACCTCCATACCACACGCTGCTTGCGGTTTTCCGACAGAAACCGGGGTAGCAATTCTGTATTCCAGCAAGGAAGTCATGTACATGGACGATGAGCCACCAGCAAAGGTCGCCAAACCTTCAACGTCAAACGAATCGGAAAAATGGGTTCTCAACGAGGAGTATCCAGAGCAAACCATCTTACTAGGGCACGCCATTTCACCGGCAATACGGATACAGTTGAAGGAATTACTTTCAAACAATAAAGGCATCTTCGCCTGGTGCCTAGCAGACATGACTGGGGTACCACAATATAGCACAACACTGTTTAAACGCCCGACCCTCAGCGGAACCCGTCGCGCAAGGATGACGCAGTCTCAGCACGGAAAAGGCATAAGCAATGAACGAGCAAGTAACAGAGTTACTCAACGCTGGGATCCTGCGCGAAGTACAATACCAAACCTGGGTCGCCAACCCAGTAATGGTTCAAAAACACAATGGCGGGTGGCGCATGTGCGTCGACTTCAAAGACCTCAACAAAGCTTGCCCGAAAGATTGCTATGCGCTCCCAGAAATAGATAAGAAAGTTGACTCTCTAGCATCCTTCCGTTGGAAGTGTTTTCTCGACTGTTATAAAGGCTACCATCAAGTACAAATGAAAAGGGAAGACGAAGAGAAAACAGCCTTCCGTACAGATAAGGGCATCTTTTGCTATACGAAAATGCCTTTTGGTCTCCGCAATGCAGGAGCTACATACCAGCGCTTGATGGATACAGTCTTCGGGGAAGACATTGGTAAAACAGTAGAAGTTTATATGGATTACCTCTTCATCATGAGCCAAGAAGAAGAGACCATGCTCGCAAACATTCAGCGCACGTTTGATTCATTGCGCAGCGTCAATTTAAAGCTTAACCCAACGAAATGCTCCTTCGGAATGGAGGAGGGCAAATTTCTAGGGTTCATAGTAACCAGAGACGGTTTTAAGGTCAACCCGGAGAAAGTACAAGCTATCCAACTTATGCCGTCACCAGCAATAGTTAAAGAGATGCAATGACTTGCGGGACGATTAGCAGCCTTGAACAGATTCCTGGCAAACCACGCCGCGGAGTCTTACCCATTCATTAGCACGTTGCGCAATTGCGCCAAAAAGAGCCATTTTCAGTGGACACCGGAAGCGGAGATAGCCTTCAAGCAAATGAAGGAATGTCTAATCCAGTTACCAACGTTGACAGCACCGCGAGAAAAAGAACCGCTAATCTTATATCTGTCTGCAGCAGAGGTAGCGGTTGGCGCAGTGTTAATGGTGGAAAGAGAGGGCGTTCAAACCCCGATATACTATATTAGTAAGATGCTAACTGGCCCAGAAACACGCTACTCTATGATAGAAAAGCTCGTCCTCGCAATAGTACATGCGTCACGAAGACTACGCCGGTATTTCTCTTGTCATGTTATTATAGTACTCACTAATTACCATCTAGGCCAAATTCTGTCTAAACCTGATGTCGCGGGAAGATTGGCCAAATGGGTCATCGAGCTAGGAGGATACAATATCCTATATAGACCCCGACCAGCAATCAAAGGGCAAGTACTAGCAGACTTTGCCACAGAAGTTCCCATAGACAAAGTACAGGAATGTGAGGCGATCCAAAACCCTATTCCAGTTTTCGACGATAGGGTTTGGACGCTGCACACAGACGGAGCTTCTAACGATGATGGTGCAGGTGCAGGCCTCCGACTGGTTAGCCCAGATGATCACGAGCTCACATACGCAATACGCCTAGATTTTAAAAGTACAAACAACGAGGCAGAATACGAAGCATTTCTTGCAGGCCTCCGTTTGGTACTTAAAATGGGAGCAAAAAACCTCAAAGCTCACGTCGATTCAAAGCTAGTGGCTGAACAAGTCAATGGTCATTACTATGCCAAGGGAGAAGCCATGGCTTTATACCTGGAGCAAGCACGAATGCTTATCAGCCAGTTCCAAACATTCAAAATAGTTCACATAAACAGAAGTGAAAATAAACACGCAGACGCGTTGAGCAAATTGGCTGCCACCAGCTTCAAACATCTAGCAAAAGAGGTCCGCATTGAGGTATTATCCAATCCATCCATTCCTCTAAAACAAGTAAACATCATCGAGGTCAGCAGCCCATCCTGGATGTCCCCAATCATCATGTACCTGCAGCATGGCAAACTTCCAGAAGGAAAGGCGGAAGCTAGGAAGATCCAGAACAAAGCGCTAAATTACGAAATGGCAGACGGTATTTTATACCAAAAATCATTATGGGTCCACTCCTACGCTGTGTCGATAAAACGGATGCGCAGTACTTAGTCATAGAAATCCACGAAGGATTATGTGGGATCCACGCCGGATCGCACATGGTAGTGGCAAAGATAATGAGCGCAGGCTACTATTGGCCAGGAATGCATGTGGACGCGGTGAAATTATTGTGCAAATGCACAGCATGCCAGCGCCATGCGCCAAAAACCCCCCGTCCAAAAAATCCTCTAGTACCGGTCACCTCCGCCTGGCCTTTTCAACAGTGGGGTATCGACCTTGTCGGTCCTTTCCCTGACGCGCCAGGCGCAGTCAAATTTATTACTGTGGCTGTTGACTGCTTCACCAAGTGGGTAGAAGCTAAAGCATTGGCGTCAACTACAGCAATGGTAATCCACAAATTTATATGGGAACATATCATCTGTCGGTTCGGGTTGCCCTTGCGCATTATTTCAGATAACGGCACAAATTTTGCCTCAGAAGATCTCCAGAAGTGGTTTAAAGAAATGAAGATCGAGGTCAACTTTGCCTCTATGGCGCACCCACAAGCAAATGGGCAGGTCGAAAGTATAAATAAACAAATAGTGGATGGCATCAAAGCAAGATTAAGGACGGCGCGCAGAGGATGGGTAGATGAGCTCCCTAGCATCTTATGGGCTCATCGCACCATTCCAAAAACTAGTACGGGGGAAACCCCATTTAGCCTGGTATATGGATCAGAGGCAGTAATACCAGCAGAAATAGGCAGCCCGTCGCCGCGCATGATTGCCATGGAGAAACAAGACAATGAAAAAGAACGAAGGATGGATCTAGATCTTCTCGAGGAAAGGCGCGAAAATGCGGCCATTGCAGAGGCAAGGTATAAGTCCAAACTTGAAAAATACTACAACGTGCGCGTCCGGGTATGTACCTTCGTCCCAGGAGACTTCGTCCTGCGCGACAACGAAGCGTCCAACGCGGAGAAGCCGGGCAAATTAGCACCTAAATGGGAAGGACCATACATTATCAACGAGGTCCTGGGCAAAAGGGTGTACACCCTAAAAAGAATCGACGGAACGACTGTTCCTCGCACCTGGAATGCACAGCAGCTGCGCAGGTGCTACATATAGCCAAGCTATTCAAAAAGCCAGACTTATACAGGCAATGTATTTTTTCCATTTCACTTTGTATTATTGGCCCCGCGTCCTATTAATGCAAAAGTTATATTTACATGTTATTGTTTGTTACAAATTGCATATAATTCCTTTGGTATACGCGAAAACAATATGGTGAAAATTGTAAGCCTCATGAACGATCTAATAGGCATAAGCCCGGCGCACAGCCTAAGACCCACGTTCAAACATGAGCACAATACCATTCTCATTCGCTCTACCTAAACAACGTAATTATACACATGCAACATATTGTAATTCAAACACAACTTATGATTACCACAAAACAAGTATGCAAAGCAGTGCAACAACGCACTTTAACAAAGATTTACAAAACACAGCAGTGTATCAAAAAATAGTTACAAAATTTAACAAGCTACACACCAGGAGACATATCTAAAACACCCAATGGAGTATGTAGAACTTCACCATACTCCGAAAGAGGATGAGGATCAACAATCCAAAGGTTAGCACCATCCCCATCATCATCAGCAGTAGCAGCTATGTTCCCACCAGTCGGAGCCTCGGCCAGAGGGGCAGCATAAGAACCACGGCGGCGCCGTTGGTACACAATAGAGCACCGGCCCCTCCAGTCAGCCGGAAATGCTTGACTGACAGCATGTACTGATAACCTAGTACCCCCCCCCCCCCCCCCGTTATTATCATCTGCAAGACAGGATAGGGTTTGATTCCTTGAAGAATCAGGGAGAATTGCACCATGAATACATCCATTTCTGACGGTAAAGTCAGTCAACGTGCCGGAGAGAAGAAGCAGACCGTCGACGGCATCAATGGTTTTCAGAATTTCGGAAATTCTCTGGCGTCGCGGCTGTCACCTAGTCCTCATTTTTCCCCAAATTGGAAAAAGCTTCACACCCAATATGAATATATAGGCTAGAAGAGGCTAATATCAGTATTGAAAGAAGGATTTGTGCTGATTAAGTGTCAAATCAGTGCCTCAGAAACGGCGCTGCCACTGCAAACGTCACATCACATTAAAAACTCTCTGACACAGTCCTCACACATTCCCAGAGCTATAGTTCAGATTAGAAGACGAAGAGGCAATACGAATTATAATTTTACAATGATGTGAGCAATAGTCAGCTCATAATTAAAGAAGCTCTTCGCTCGAGACAACAGTTCAAAATAAAGAAAGATGCAAGTATCTTCCCTCGTAAGATTTCCACCTTTCTACAATCAAGATTTTTCAAAATCAAAATAAGAAGAAAAAATATCTTCTACTAAAAAAGATTCTCCACTTTCGCGCCAAAAACCCTACAGCAAAAAACATCTCCCTCTAAGAGTCCAGTGCTCCACTTATTTGCATAAGAGCAACACTAGACTGGGGGGACTTGAAGGGGTAAGGTCCCAAAAACCTCGCTCTGAGTACTTGGGACCATACCACAACCTCATTCTTCTAGCCATCTTTAGACCTTGCGCGGCCGCGCACTGGTCCTACAAAGAAAACTTAGAAGAAAAACAACAGGCAACACCTGCGCGCCAAAAGGAAAAACAAATCCTTGTGCCAAACTCTATAACAAGTAAGGATGAAAATCCTGATAAGCACTCCCGCATAAATATTATCCAGACTTGGATATTATTTATTTCACTGATACCATACAGTAAGGAGCCACACAGGATTATAGCAGTAATCTTCTAGAAGGCTCTATCGTGCATCACCAGATGGCTATAACCGTCTGGCCACGTGTCATCATCTCACGATGATGGCACAGAATTGAAGAGAGATCCTCACTTGCCCACTTTCCACGTGGCAATACCCCAACCGTTGATCAAAGAAAGCGATCCGTGTGCTCTCACATTTCGATTAATGATTAACGGAGGGAAAAAATAACCGCCAACGGAATTAACACTTTCCGTCAATATTTCATCAACAAGTTTTTCCGCCCAAACTTCGGCTATAAATAGAAGGATAATTCAGGTATAATCTTCAAGTTACATTCACTTCACTTACACTTCTTCTTCTTCATAAACCTGTACTTATTCTCACGCCGGAGGGTGGTCACAGAGAGAACCCCCATTCTCCCCGTGGCGAGTCTAACGGTGGTTGTTTTGCAGTTATTGTGAAGAGAAGAAGATTTGTCACCACGAACCGAACGAGGAGAAACCAACCCTTTTATGCAGAACCGATCCCCCTGGTTTATTTGATTCTGGTCAATTAACCAGTGTTTCTTCAAGCACACACTTTCTCATCATCTTCACCATCAAATCTTAACTTTTCACCATGAAATCTATCGATTTGGGCTGTTCTAGGGTGATGTCAGCATGGATTCTCATGAACTTCAAAGTGTGACCTCATTCCACCAAGAATAACTCAGATCTAAGGGATTTCAACATGTTTAAACACTGATTTCGTCATAATCTAAACATTTTCCAACTGATTTCAAACTTTTCTTCAATATTCTTAACTTACTACTCAAAACCGATAGAATCGGAGCTTATTCAGGCCTTCCACCCATTCTCTAGTAAAGTGTCGGTGTGAGAACTGATTCCTATCAATGAGACAACCAATTCACGGGTTGAACATGAACAACCGTCAAGAACATTTAACTGACCAGACGGGGTGATTCCCATCCGATCGGATAACTAGGACTTGGTGGAGTTTCCGTTGTTTAACACGTTATCATACCATCTCGGTCAAACTGCAAACTTTTCAAACTTAGCAAAATATTCCAGGTTTTAAACGATCAGGTTGTTGTATGGATTGTCGTCCGATCGGATTGCCATTCGATCGAACGACAATCCGATCGGATGACTTGAGGCCCCAAAATACTTAAACATTTTACATTTTCAATACATATCATATCCAAACTAATGGTCATCCGATCGGACGACCATCCGATCAAATGACCATCCTATTGTGGACTTGTTTTTGTGAAATGTCTCGCTGGAACGGATCGCCATCCGATCAAACTACCATCCGTCCGGATGACCGTTCGATCAAACGACCTGAAAGGTAGAGATACTTCTCTGTTTTTAAAATGCTACAACGAAAACTTCAAAGCCATCATACACAAACACATCCATCCCAAACGAATGACAATCCGACCGAATGGCCATCCGACCGGATGACCATCCATCCGGATTGTCATCCGATCGAATGACTCTTCGTCACTCAGTTCACGCGACACCGTTTTCTGCACCGTTCATCGCTTATGCTATCGTTCTGTAATCAGGCTAACTTTCCAGCGCTCCCTTCAATCCAATCACAGATCGTGTTTAGTAGCTACCATCTCTGTGAGTATACTCGAACCCTTTTTGCTTTACGCACTTTTGGGTGTTACATACGTTATCTATTTCAAATCACAATCGACACAAAACGCAAACACATTTATACGCTGACCGTTATTGCATGTTACACGTGTTACTCGATGAATGCTTGTATGTTATGTTTACACAGTGATTGTTGCCTTACACCTTAGCAACGATAGTACTATAGTTTGGACTCAGCACCTGTCGTGGACAGGGGTTGTTAAGGTCTTTACTTCACGTGTCACAGTGGTGATATGTGTTGCGCATTCTACAACTCGCAGTCACGTCTGTGCATATTTCATTGTCGATAACCTACTAGCTTCACTTTGCTACATGTTACATGCTGGTTATGCGTAAAATGATTTCACTATCTATTATACTATTAAACTTGTATGCTCACCATTACACTATGTGTATTGACCTGTATTTTAACGTATGTGACAGGTGTTTGAGATGCTAGGATGCTTGCAATGTGGAATCAAGTTAGGAAGAGTCTAGAAACAAACAATTAATATTTTGAGTTGTCGGAACTATGATTTGTCTTGAGATATCTATGTTTGTAATAACTATTTGATTTTGATATGTTATGGTATGGGACATAATGTTAATTATCTGGTAAATTAGTTGTTATGGATTTTTCTTGGACAATCTGTTTCGCTCAGTGCCTCACCCCGATGTTTCCGCCATTGGTGGGGGTGTGATATGTATATATTTCACAACATTCAAAATATAAATACTATTATCAAATACATATACTAAAAGAAAATTTATTTTTCGTATTAAGAACATACTAAAATAAATCATCAATAGACAAGAGATAATGGAAAATAAAAATATAAATTAAAAAATCCGGGTATATAGTTCGGGTAATCGGGTCGGGTATCACTTAATCCCATACCCGACCCATACCCGCGAAATTTTTTAAAACTAATCCCATACCCGGCCCAATACTCGTCGGGTATCGGGTATTCTCATCCCATTTGTGTCGGGTTTATGGTATACCCGTCAGGCTCAGGTATTTTTGCCATCCCTAGTCAAAACACACGAAATTTCAAACCTATTTAAGAATTTTATTACCCTTTTCTCATATAATATCAACTAAAATCATAAAAAAAACATAAAAACTTACCATTTTATCGGATTCTGGTTAGTTTAGTGTCGGACGGCGACGGTTTGGCGTCAGACGGCGGTGATTCGCGGCTGCTGATGACGTGCTGTTGTGGCTGCTGTTGTGTTCGCTGATCGCTGGCAAGAGACGACGCAAGAGAGGGAGGGCAGGAGGAATTCTAAGGGACTATTGAGCTTATTTTAATTATTATAGTGGGAATGCCCGCGCGTTGCCGCGGGAAGATATGTTGTTTGACGCATGATGTAGATATGTTGTTTGACGCATAAGATTGTACATGTAGATATTACTGGTGATCATTTGGCATATCCTCTGAAGAGTTGTGGGCCCAGAATTAGATGGCTGAAGCATAAGATCTATTGTTCTACATTGGATTTGATGAGTTGAACCAGTGATTAGCCTGCATAAAGAAAAAAAAACAAGAATGAATAACCAAAGTTACCAAACAGAAAAACAAAAACAAAAACAAAAACAAAAGCTAAAAGATATTAGCAGTGCGGTAACAACCTGGTGCGTCTTGGAACAGTAACGTGCTCTTTTGCAGTTGCTACAAACTTTATTTCCTTTCCAGGTAACACACCAACTACAAAGTGGAGCTAGTGGTGTTCAAAAAACTCGTGGCTTGCAGCTCGCTCGAAGAAAGTTCGAAAAAAGATCGGCTCGAAATTGGATCGGTTGTAAACGAGCCAGCTCGGCTCGGCTCGGTTTGTAAACAAGCCGAGCTCGAGCTTGGCCTGGCTCGGCTCGTGAGCCGGCTCGAAAAGGTTTACATCCTTTAATTTTTTGTCCCACATCGCTAAGAAGACAAAAACTAAGGGAGTATCTCCCATATAAAAGAAGGTAAAGAAAATGTACAAAGTGAGCTAACTATTTATACTTGCATATTTAGCCATTTGGTAAATTGAAATTATGGCCCTTAGTCTATAAAAAGATTCATTTTCCAAGGCTTTTTAAGTAGTGAATTTTGCGGTTCTTTGTTAGTTCGAGCTAGCTCGAATTTTAATCGGGTCGAGCTCGAGCCTCAAATCTCAATTCGATTTAAAATTTGAGCTCGGGCTGCACCATCTCGAATTGAGTTCGAGCCGAGCTCGAGCTCGGCTCAATGGAACTACAAAAGATTAAGAAAAGCAAAATTTCTCTACACGCTGCTGCAACTAAAGGCTTGTCACAGCCATCATTTTTAGGTGGTTCGCTGGAGTAAAACTGATTGTGGCAAGGAAGTTGACAACGGAAGACCTTAATATTTGATTAAAAAGAAGGTAATATTAAAAAAGGAACAATCTCATATTAAAAGAATATGAATTAAGAATACCTCCTAGAGGCCTTTTCTGGGAGGTGTTTCCATTGTTCATGTTGGTCTTGGAGAAGGCATGACATTGATGTGCACATGAATACAAATAAGGTTCTATGGTATGTCGATTCCGATAATTTATCTGCAGAGTAAGGAGCATAAATCTACAAATAAATTATTAGAAAGGTTATTGTGATTGAACTTGAAGTCTCCGGATTTGCATTTTTAAGATACCGACATAGTCATACGTATTGTGCATGTTTTCTAAAATTCAAGGTTTGGATGAACAACAGCGTTTATATATGCAGTTTGAGATTGCTTATTTCAAAATGATTATTATTGATGGTTATAGGTTTCCTTTAGAAAAATATATAAACCCTTTTTAATAAACCAATTATCTGTTTATTTCTGCTTATAAGGATAAGTTGTTTAATCCAAACAGAAATAGGTATGAGTTTAGTGATCACCATAAAAAATTTACATGCATGCCAATATCCTAATTGTTTCGTAAAGAAGAATTCATCCTAGATCAGCTAAAGGTTCGACTCAAAAGTCACAATTCATTATGTACTAAAGAATAAACTAATGTTGGAAAAATTACGAGTAAGATAAAATGTTAGAAATACCCGAAGCAAGAACTGAAGAGGTTGACCACAGATGTCACAGACATGATTTACCAGATGGCAAGTTGATTGGATTCAGCCAAACCTAAATCACCCAAAAAAAGCACCCCACTGCTAAACATAAACATTGCCACAAAATGTATGTGTGCAGAGTTAATAATAACTACCAAATAGAAATAGAAAATGAAAAAGCACCCCACTGCTAAACATAAACATTGCCACAAAATGTATGTGTGCAGAGTTAATAATAACTACCAAATAGAAATAGAAAATGAAAGATCCAGTAATGCTATACATATAAACTCCATATTCAAATTAAACAAGTAACAATCTGACAACTAAATATAAACAACTATCAACTAAATAATTCAAAAAAGAAAAAAAAAACAAATAAAGAAATAAAGAAGAGACTTCAATTTACCATCTTTTGCATTGCCTAGTAGTTTTATTCCTCAAACAGATGCAATGATTCCCCAACTGCATATAACACCAATCAACTCGTAAAAAACCAATAACATTACAAACAATTTATATTTGTTCCTTCAATATATCACCGTAACAAGAAAGCAAGAAGGTTCCTTCCATCACCAAACAATTCACAACAAATAGTTGAAAATAGGAACGTATCTCAAAGATTTCTTACATACCCATCAAGAATATCACTTCAGAACGACTAATCTCAATAAGAATCATTAAACAATTGACAAAAAAGACAGATACAAGAGCCCTTTAAAACACTTACTCACTGAGACATTTCATCAAACACTTACCGGACGTGAAAGTGCCTATGGGTTCTTCCTAGCCGAAGAAGCTACATCAATCAAGCACTAAGTTTGGGCGTTTGGCACTGATGAGTACACAAACGAACAAACAATCGATCAATCAAGAATGCAGTTTACCGTCAGGAAGATTTGGCGTCTATCGGATCGTAGAATATTCCAATTAATCAATCACGGTGGTTTCACACACACAGCACGGCAGGTGAGACTTGTTAAACGTTGAAAGTTGAAGCTTGAAACCGGGAATTTCCAATCAATCACCTTCAACCCACCACCTCCACCGTCACAATTACAATCACTATCCAACTTTGTGTAGAAAATATCAATATCATCAATATACAGGTACCATTCTCTGTTGGGGAAAGAATTGAAATAATCACAGATTGGAGCCGATGAGACGAAGTTTATGAATTGTTAGGGTTTTGATCCGTTAGGGAAAGGAAGAGACGAGATATTCAATGCATGACTTGATTGTGAGGGCGGTGAAGGAGAGCATGCGTCAGTCATTCAGTCGAAGGCTATGTATTAACTGCACTGTGGACCCAGGATGAGGATTTCCCAATTTTACCCCTAAAGCGTCTTAAAAGTTTGTAAAAGTTGTTGTTTTAGTCCTCTCAAATGGTTTGAAGGTGTTTGTACATGTAGCTTTAAAACTTATACATATGGTAAAATGACCAAAAGGGTAGAAAACCCAGTTTCTTTAATATAGTAGTATAGATAGTCTGAACTTAGGTTGAGTTTGGTTAACGGGTTAGGAATTGGTGGGCTAGTTATGTTTAATGAAATAGTGGGCTAAGGTATTGGGTATTTGGGTTAAGTTGGTAGTATAAGTTTATATAACTTAGGTAGTTTTTTAAGAGAAATGTGCCCAGATAGTCCCTATGGTTTGCCCATATTTCACATTTAGTCCCTACATTTTCAAAATTACAGCTATAGTCCTCAATTTTGGCAAATTCGTTCTCAGATAGTCCCTAGCGTGGATGGAGGTTAGTTTTCTCAGTTAAGTGGGTGTGAAATGACTAAAATGCCATTGTATTGAAAAAACTAATAAAAAAACATTACAAAATATAATTCATTATTTAAAATTTTAAGTGGGCCCATCCCTTACCCTCTCCCCACCCAAACCCACTATACCCTCCATTTACCTTCTCCACCTTTCCTCCGCCGCAACTTTTCACCGCCATCCGTACAACCACTGCCACCACCCCACCTAATAACGAATCATATGTGAAAGAAAAATCACTTGAAAATGTAGGGACTAAAGGTGAAATCTGGGCAAACTACAAGGACTATCCGGGCACTTTTCTCGTTTTTTTTTTAAATCAGAGTTTTCTAAAAAAATTTCAAATATAAATCGATAACATTTTTTACCTAAGGTGTGCGGACGAAAAATTCCAAGGGGTGCGGACGAGATTTTCGACGAAAGATAGCATTAATTTTTTCTTCGGGGGTGCGCCCGCCCACCTTGGGCTGGGGGTGGGTCCGCCCCTGACCGAGAGTCTCACTGGAAGCAGCCTCTTTATTTGTTCGGGTAGAGGTAAGATTGTCACATCTTACTCTCCTCAGACCCTACCTTACATTTTGCTATTGGTGTGATTTACTGTTAGTGAGTATGATGATAATGTATTTGATCTAACGCTCGATTAAAACCAAGACTAGTTTGAAGCTCAACATCGAATGAGGGCCTAGTCTATTATCTATTATATATAATAAATGAAAGTGATTTGGGCCACGTGTCACTTGATTAGGGCATCCTCAATTCCATTTTCCCGCCCAACAGTGCTCCGTCCCCTTTTTTTCCTTTATCATCTCTTCAAATTAGATTTTGGCCTACATCCTTCAATTATTGAGATCATTCTCTCCATCCAAGCCCTAATCTTCTTCCAGACGCCACCATAAAATCTTCTTTTGTTCATCGATTATCTTCATTCAAAAGATTTGTTCTTCTTTTTTTTATTGAAATACTTCCATGATTTCCTCTTATTTATACTAATCCTTTATGTTTTGGGTCTTTTCATGTAACCATTGCTAGGGTTTCGTTCGAGAGATAGATCGAGAGATGGGGCGCCGGCTAAGGGTTCTGCGGTGTTTCTCTTACAAGATTCTTTCATCTTGAGGTTTGATTTGTATGTTTATAGATCTGTGTTGATTTTTCTTAACGGTGATGATATGAGTACAACATTTGTTGATTATTGATCTGTGAATATGTTCACCGATTATTCTTTTTGAAATTAGGGTTTCATTTGCTTTAGATTTGAATCTTCCGATTGTTGAAGCCTTTGAAGCCGATCCTTTTAAATTTCCAGTTCCCGAGGTATGATCTGTTTGTAACAGCAGTGGTTCAGCATCTACAGTGGATTCAACATCTACAGTGGATTCAACATCAGGTGTTTGGTTAATTTTTGGTCAGGTTTTCTGTTCAGTTTTAATGTTCACTTATCTAATTTTCATTTTATTTTAGGCTTCTATATGATTATGAGGTTGATTGATTGGTCGCTTGCTATTGTTGTTTGATGTTGTTTGCTATTATTGTTTGATGTTGTTTGCTATTGTTTTCATATAATATAATGATTTGTATGCTTTTAGGGTTTGATTTTATATTGGTCATCACATTAATGGTGAGTACTCAAGAATATTGGATGGTTTAATTAGTTTTATTTTGGGTATTTTTGGATGATTTCATCCATTTCTTTAGATAGTTCATGATTGAAGACGCAGTTGAAGCTATCATTTGAGTGAAATGAATGTTGATTTATCAGAAGATGCAGTTGAAGGTATCTTAAATAAGGTAATGATTGCATTACATCCCTGTTGAAAAATAGAATTGATAAATTTAGGGAAAGTGAGGTTGAAAGATGATAACCCAACAATGGAGATCTCATTCTACAGCTTCGATAAATTGACCGGTATTCTCATGTAATTCTTCCTAGACGCTTCCAATGAAGCATCACTTTGGACATCTGTTGTCTTCAAACATCTATTATATATTATCTATTATCTATTCTATCTATTATATATAATAAATGAAAGTTATTTGGGCCAAATAACTTTCATTTATTATATATAATAGATAGAATAGATAATAGATGTTTGAAGAACAACAGATGTCCAAAGTGCTGCTTCTTTGGAAGCATCCATGAACTATTATTTGAGAGTACGTTTGAATTTATAGAAGCTGTAGAATGAGATCCTCCACTGTTGGGTTATCATCTTTCAACCTCACTTTCCCTAAATTTATCAATTCTATTTTTCAACAGGGATGTAATGCAATTATTCCTCTCAATTAAATAGACCAACCCTTGCTTCCTCTCAAAGTGTTATGGAATGCTAAGGACTGTTATAACTAACCACTGCTCCTTATAAAGACTGATGGACTTAAAGACTGATGAGGCCTATCCACTGTTGAAGACAAATCCCTGTTAAAGTTGCATGTGCTAAGGACTGTTATAACTAACCACTGCTCCTTATATAATCATCGTTCTAGTATCATTGTTCCAACATCGTTGTTTCAATGAAGCTTCCCATCACACATCAACCTTTCAATATCGATGTTGCAGTATAATTGTTGCAACATCGTGAAAAGTTGCATGTGCTACCTTCTTTGATGGGAGAGTTGCAACTTGAACGGACGATATGTATCTCTCCCTCAAATCTCTTCTTCTCAATACTCGCCATTTGTTCATAAAGGATAAGAGAAAACTGAAACTCTCTCTGACCCACTTTCAGAAAAAAAAAAATTGGTGATATGTGGTTTGCCTTGATCATGGTATGTGTTTTTTTTTTGTTTTTTTTTTTACTAAAGTTTTGTTATCTGAGTTGTGACTAAATGATGATTGTGAATGATCTGCTGCAGATGATGATGATGATGATGATGATGATGATTGTTCTACGGTTGTTTCCAGTATCATTGTTCCAACATCGTTTAAAGTATGTGTTTTTTGCTACTCCAATTTTGAAATTTTGAGTTTTTAATTTTGAAGTGATATACTCTAATTCTCGCTTTATATTTCAGTATAATCACAGTTGTTTGAAATTGATACAATCTGCTGCGGGTTATTATAGGTTTGTATTAAAAGAAGCATAAAGTTAAATTAAAACAAAGAAATATTTTTAAATGTACATTTAAAATAATTTTTACTGGTGACTAAATGATGATTATATATGACTCTGGGCAGATGATGATGATGATGTAGAAGCCGCAGTAGTTCCTACTAAACGCAAGAAAGAATCTGCTATTGCTGTAAGATAAGATTTTATCTTACTAGAGTAATGGTCTTTCCTGCCTTTTTTGTATTAAAAGAAGCATCAAGTTTGGTTTAAAGCAGCTCTTTATGAACAAAGTTAAGGATTAAGTATATGAGGACAGTGCTACTCTTCAACAGCTGAAGAAGTGTTTTCATGTACTGCATCTTGGTATGTTCACGAGAGATCAGGTTTCTATAAATCCTGATGTTGATGCATTGAGTACTTCTGTGGAGTTCATGGCAATTGTCGAAGATATACATTGATGGAGTTTAAAGCTAAAAGCACTAAATTTTAAGCTATGATGTTGTCTTTCATGTTGTAAAAACCAGGGAATTGTTAGATAATAGATTGCTTTGCCCGATTAGATTATGTGTTAAATTATAGTTCTTTAAGTCATTGTTTCGTTTTCTTGAATTCTATGTAATTTTGTAAAGAAGTACAATAACAAACAGTGGTTTGAACATCTGTTTGCATTTTGGTCAATAGTTAATGGACACCCATGTTAGGTTGAACAGTGTTTTTAAGAGGAAAACAGTGTAAGAAGACAGTAGATCTTATTAAGTTAAACATCTGTTCAGGGTTAAACAGATGTTTGGCCTTTAACAGATGTTTGGCCTTTTTATATCAGAGGTTTGGACTTAAATAAAAGTGGAAATGATATTATTCATGTGGTCCTGTTGTGCTTTTGTTTGACCTCTAATATGGGTTCATGATCTAATCCGGTATAGTATTCTTGAAATTGGTCTTTTTTTGCAAATAGATGTTTATGGGCAAACATTTGTTTAAGCTCAAACATTTGTTTAAGGCCAAACATCTATTTATGGGCAAACATCTGTTAAGCTCAGACCTTTGTTTATGTTAACAGTGTTTATATGTAACAGTGTTTTTCACATCAGTGTTTTATAGTCTGTTAGGTTGTTAGATGTCATCACCTCAGTGTTTTATATGTAACAATTTTTATGACATCGGTGTTTATATGTAACAGTGTTTATATGTAACAGTATTTATCACATCACTTCAGTGGTTTGATCTGTACTATAAATTGAACAGTTGTTTCATTTTTATACTAATAAATAAAAATCAAGTACACTTGGATGATTATTAAGCTCCTCATTTTGATTGTTTTGGTATAGTATTCTTGAAATTGGTCTTTTTTTGCAAACAGATGTTTATGGGCAAACATTTGTTTAAGCTCAAACATTTGTTTAAGGCCAAACATCTGTTTATGGCGAAACTTCTGTTTATGGGCAAACATCTGTTTAAGGTCAAACTTCTGTTTAAGTCCAGACAACTGATATATAAGGCGAAACATCTGTTTAAGCCCCAACATCTGTTTAAAAGCCTGTTACAACCACTGTGTTGGTTCAAACATTTGATTGTTAAAAGTTATCCACTGTTGAAATACAACCTCTATTTCTTCAATCTTCGTGTTGACCACTGACTGACCAAACATCAGTGTTTAAAAAACTGTTGGGTATCCACTGATAGGAAAAAATAGCCACTGCTCACTTTTTTATTGTTGACATCCACTGATTTTGACCATCAGCGGTTTTCCTAAAAAACAGCCACTGCTCACATTTTTATTATTGATGGTGTTAATTAGTGATAGATGTTTCGATCAAATAAAAACTAGAATTACAATGAAATTACCATTTTACCTAATCGTTACATTCCAATGAGATAAGAGTTCCTCCAACATTGTTTTCACGATAAAATTTAAAGTTAAATTAAAAAATAAAAAAAATTCTTGATGACTATTTGTTGCAAATCAAATCAGTAATTAATGCTAATTTCTTGAGCTTTGGACATTTAAAATATGCAAAATGTGAATTTCAAACTGACGGTTATTATCTCTTAATTAAAGTTAAAATAAAAATTAGAAAAGTCATCATGACAATTGCTTTCAAATCAGATCAGTAATTACTGATAATATCAGTAATTTTGAAATTCAAAATATGCAAAATGGTAATTTAAAATTGACGTTCTCTCTTTTTTTTCCTACTTTGCATATCATTTCTAATATTTAATTAGTTTAATAAAGCAGGATATAAGGATATACACTACTGTCGATTCCCAATAAACATCAGTTCCCAATAAACACTTGCCCTCAACATTTTATAATCAACATTTTATAACCATATATTCTAATCCTATAAATAAGATATAATTATCTGGTTTCACATTCAAATCTCACTCGCTCATATATGTGAGCGTATCTCTCTCTCAAATGCATCTTTCTCGTGATTCAGCCGCTAATCTCTGATTACACTTCTTTGTTCGAATGTTTGTTGATTATGTTTACATGTTATCGTTCCAGTATCATTGTTCCAACATCGTCGTTTCAATGAAGCTTCCCATCACACATCAACCTTTCAATATCGATGTTGCAGTATCATTGTTGCAACATCGTGAAAAGTTGCATGTGCTACCTTCTTTGATGGGAGAGTTGCGGCTTGAACGGATGATATGTATCTTCTATCGTGAAAAGTTGCATGTGCTGTCTTCTTTGATGGGAGAGTTGCATTGTTCGATTTTCATTAAATCGAAAGTCAGGTTTTGTTGCGTCAGGAAGATTTTCTCCTTTTATAGAAAGTATAGATTCGTGCAATATCGTGAAAAGTCAGATGTGCTACAACAGTTGAGAAGAGACCTTTGCATTTTAGGTTTGTTTCTTATTTTGATTAACTGTTGATGATGTTGAGAGTTTTTATTTACACTGACATTTTAGAAAATGTTAAGATGCATGTTTATATTATTAAAATGAACTACTACATAAAAAATAGAAATTTAATGAAATATTTATAAAGTATTACACGCTAGAGTTAACACTTGCTAGGATTTCATAGACTCTAGCCTTTCTCCATGTGATTTCATGCTCTCTTTTGAATTTCAGGTCAGTTAGCATGTGGCAGATTTTCTGATCCTATTTTAGAAGTTGTGTCAGAAACTCTTCGGCATTCTTCTGGAACTCTGATGGAGGAGAGTGGAGGACTTCATCGAGCAATGCTATGCTGTTCCAGGTTTTGTTGTAATTAGTGTCATTGATGTTGTCGACTTTCCTGTTTAGTTCTTCGTCTGTTCTTTGTTCTTTGAGTGACCACATCGAGAATTGTGTTTTAACATCGCTGGTGTCTGACTAGTGGTAGAAGCTGAAGTTTGCCATGTAGATTTTTTATTGGTTTTGTGATTTGGAACAATTTTTTACAGAAAGTGATTTGTAGGACAATTTGTTGATGTTTTGAATCAAACGTAGTCATCGGTCTTTTATAGAGTTTAAAAACGCGTCTACTTGGTAAATGAAGAGGTTAATTGTAATTGTGATAATCTGCTTTTGTTCTTTGAACTTCGAAATTTTGTCCCTTGGGTTTCTTGGTATTTAATTTTACAGTTTTCCAATAAAAGTTGTGAACTTCGAAATTTTGTCCCTTGGGTTTCTTCATGTTGACCACTGACTGACCAAACATCCGTGTTTCAATCACTGTTGGCTATCCACTGATAGTTAAAAAATAGTCATGGCTCACATTTTTATTGTTGACATCCACTGATATTGACAATCATTGGTTTTCCTAAAAAACATCCACTGCTCACATTTTTATTATTGATGTGGTTAATTAATTATAGAATAAAATTATCAAATGAAAACTAGAATTAAAATGAAATTACAATTTTACCTAATCGTTACATTCCAATGAGATAATGCTTCGTAGATTTGTAGATGTTTGAAGACCGACAAATGTTCAAAGAAGCAGCACTGTGGACATTTGTCTGTCTTTGTCGTTCTTCAAACATCTAGGAACCATTATTTGAGAATACCCCTGAATTTATCGAAGCTGTAGAATGAGATCCTCCATTGTTGGGTTATCATCTTTCAAATCCATTTTCCCTAAATTTATGGATTATGTTTTTCAACAGGGATGTAATGCAATGAGTCCTCTCAAATGAATAGACGGACACTTGCTTCCTCTCAAAGGGTTATGGTGTGGTTATAATAGCTGATCATGCTAAGGACTGTTATAATTAACCATTGCTCCTTATAAAGACTGATGGACTTAAAGACTGATGAGGCCTATCCACTGTTGAAGACAAAGCCCTGTTAAAGACAAGCACTTATGTACCTAAAGCCTGATCAACGAAAGGAAAACCACTGCTCAGTAGCAGCAGTGCTTCAGCATCTACAGCGGATTCAACTTTAGTATTTATGTATCACTGTTTCTTATGTAACAGTGTTTAGTGTAGCAGTGGTTCGTTATAGTTTATCTCTCGAGACAAACCCTATACAAACTCAAAGACGAACCACTGCCCAACAACAACAGTTGTTCAGCATCAACAGCAGATATTCTACCTTTGTTTATGTTAACAGTGTTTATATGTAACAATATTTATCACATCAGTGTTTTATACTCTGTTAGATTGTTAGATTTCATATCACTGAGATGTTTATATGTAACAGTATTTATCACATCACCCCAGCATGCTAACTGATTATTAAGCTACTCATTTTGATTGTTTGGGTATAGTATTTTTTAAATTGGTCTTTTTTTTTTGCAAACAGTTGTTTATGGGCCAACTTCTTTTTAAGGTCAAACATTTGTTTAAGCGCAAACATCTGTATGTCCAAACAGATGTTTAAGGTCAAATATCTGTTTAACGTCAAACATCCTCAAAATCGTTAAAAATGATAGTTTTCATTAATCCTTAAAAGTCTGTTACAACCACTATTTTGGTTCAAACATCTGATTGTTAAATGTTATCCACTGTTGAAAGACAATCTCTGTTTCTTCATTTTTCATGTTGACCACTGAGTGACCAAACATCTGTGTTTCAATCACTGTTGGCTATCCCTTGATAGTTAAAAAATAGAATTACAATGAAATTACAATTTTACCTAATTGTTACAATTTTTGTAGGTGCATATGTCTGTCGACTTCGTCTTGTATCGAGTCTTGTACTAGTTTAGAAAGATCAGGGCACGAAAAACAAGAATGTGTGATGGAAGTTGATTTCGCACGAAATAACAAAGAGACATTTCGTACGAAATAGCTTGTGGCTATTTCGCACGAAATGAACTCCGGGTCATTTCATACGAAATACACTGCCTATATATAGTTGTTGTGCCTTGTCATCTGTAACGATTCTGATTTCCGGTACCGAACTACTGCCGACGTGTCTACTGATTGTAATCTTTGTTAAATCAATAAACAAGACATTAAAAGTGATTCTGTGTGTAAATCAAGCCGATTCCAAGTCGATACGATTGTTTCCGCCTTTCGTATTGACTAAGAACTCTTCTGAACGACTCGTTTTGGTCGTGAAAACGATCCTACAAGTGGTATCAGAGCTCAGGAGGAAGAGTTCTTGCTAAATCAGCTTGAATTCACCAAAATTTCTGACTTCTACACCTTCTTTTCAAAATTAAACAGAATTTCACGGTTAAGATGGATTGAATTTCACATATTAAGCGCGAAACATAGTTTTAACAAAGCCTTGAAAGAATCAGACTTAAAATCGGACAAAAACTTGGTCAATTTTAGCAAAATCTGTTCGAAAAGATGACATCAGCAGCATTTCGCGCGGAATAGTCCATTTCGTTTGAATCAGTTCTTCATTTCGTACGAAATCATCAGCTTATTTCGCACGAAATCGTCATCTTCATCATCATTTGACACGATATACCTCATTTCACTTGAAAAGACATCTATTTCTCACGAAATCAACATCTTGCATTTCATTTCGTATGAAATTACCTTATTTCGCACGAAATCAGATCATTTCGCACCAAGTTGTCATTTCGCGTGACTGTTTTCGCACAAAATCACCATTTAGTTTGAAAGTGATTATTTCGTTTGAATCTGATTTCGCACCAAAGGGTATTTCGTGTAAAGTTGTCATTCCGCACCAAAAGCTCATTTCGTGTGAATTCTTATTTCGCTTGAAACTTGTGATGTTGTGAAAAATTTTACCGAAACATGGAAGAAGAGTTTTACAATGCGTTTGCTACACCAGTTGCTCCTGTTACAGCTGCTGAAACTGTTTACAGTGAGAATGAGACGGGAACTTATCAAAAACCGCCGAAGCTTATGTACATTAAAGATTTTAGAGGATGGCAAAATCGGTTTGAAAACTGGGTGCAAGCCTATAAGTTTGATGCATGGTGTTCATTAGAGGTAGATTACGAGAAACCAAAAAATGAACGTGGGCTTGAAAAGGCTTTTAGTGACTATTCAGATGGTGAGAAATTGAAATATACAAGTGAAAAAATGATGATAAGTATTCTCCAACAAGCAGTTAAAGAATATATCTTTGTTTTGCTTCAACATGTGGATACTGCTAGATCAATTTGGACGGCATTGATTAACAAGTTTAAGGGAAGTGCTGATATGATAAAGAACAAAAAAGCTTTACTGAAGAAATCATTTGATATGTTTACAGCTTTTGAAAATGAAACAACAAAAATGACTATCGACAGATATTGTCATTTGGTTCTGGAAATGGGAAGATTGGACATAAAGAAAGACGACGATGAATGGGTTGATAAGCTAGCCGATGCATTACCACAGAATAAATGGGGAACATATTTGTTGATCTTAAAACATATGAGGAAATCTGAAAGTATGAATTTGGCAAAGTTCATTCAGAAGATTGAAGAACATGAGTTGGACATTCAGAAAACAGCCATCATGAGTAATCCAAATGCACAACAAGATGTCAGTCTATACTACAGAGGAAATAAATTTGAAACTACTCCGAGTCCAAAGATTAAGACTGCTTTCAGTGCTGATAGTTTGTCTGGATCAAATAGTAGCACGGTAACTCAGAGTAGCGGATATTCGTCATCTTATTCAAGTTTTGATCCGAATTGCACAACACCAAGTTCTCAATGACAGAATTCAACAAATCTGCAATGCAACGTTACATTGAACATTCAAAATGGTCAAAATCTTTCTCCAGAAATAGCTAAGCAACACATAGCGTCACTTGTTGCGATGTTAGAGTCGTATGAAAGTTTAATTGCCAGAAAAATTGGAAATCCAATGCTCACCAAAGAGGATTATGACCAAATTGATGCTGAAGAACTTGAGTTGATGGATGTCAAGTGGTGTTTAGCCAGTGCTGTTAGAAGGGCAGAAAAATTTCAACAAATCACCGGAAGAGATGATTTTAGTAAAATTGCTACATCTCCAATAGGGTTTGACAAATCAAAGGTTACTTGTTTTCGTTGCAAAGAAAAGAGACATTTTAAACGAGAGTGTACAAACAAAGAAGCAACCGGAAGACAAGAGAAAAATGATTATTATCAAAAATCAAATTTTCATCAGATTACCCAACAACCATCATCATCTCGTGTTATTGAAGACGGAAAAAAGAAAGCATATCTTATTCATCAAGATGATGAAAAAGTAGCAGAGGGTTTTAGCTGGGACAAATACATTCCAGCTTATTCAGGCCTGGTAGCTCGAATCTTGGAAGAACAAGAAGTCGAATCTAAGCCAAAAAGAACAAAGATTTTCAAATCATCAGAAAGTGATTATGACACTGATGACGAGGAAGAATACATCAATACAGCTCGGAAAAATTTGGACTCATTCAGTTTTAATTTGTTTTTTGCAGACAAAATTGAAATGTTGAAAGAGAAAAGAGATGCTCGACTGAAGAGAGAGTTGGAGGAATTGGAAGCAAGAAAGATTGCTGAAGAAAAGGCAAAAATGGAAGCTGAAAAAGTAGAGGTTGAAGAAAATTCGACAGAGAAGGTTGATGATGCAGAATGTGAAATAAAAATAGTTTTTTATGAAGAACCGGGTGTGTTTGAAAAGGTTGTAGAGAAAGTAGTTGAGAAAATCGTTGAAGTTGAAAAAAATGTTGAGGTTGAGAAGATAGTTGAAAAGATCGTTGAAGTTGAGAAAATCATCGAAGTTGAAAAAGTTGTTGAAGTTGAAAAGATCACTGAAGTTACTAAACCTTGTCCGAAGTGTTTAACCTCTTGCAAAGATTGTGCTGAGAAGGATAAGAAGATTGCTGGATTAGGGAAGATGAAAGAAAATTTATTGTTTGATGTGAAGTACGTGAAGGAATCATATGATGTGTTGAATAGAACAGTTGATGGTCTGAAAAGGACAAATTTAGAAGTTGATTCTGCTATGACAATGACGAGCTCAACATTAATGACAAAACAGAAGGTCATTAATGAGTATATTGAAGACTGTGCAAAGCTGAAGCAAGATTTGGAACTTGAAAAGATAGAAAGTGAAAGAATTAAACGATTGCTGTTGAGTTATACAGCTTGTGATTATTTGATTGACAGAGTTTATCCTACTGTTGCAGGTCTTGAAGCTTTTCAAGAACAAAAGAAAGAAGAAACGGATACTGGTAAGAAACAAAGTGTCAAGTATAACAAGTGTCCACCCCCGATCTATGAAAGTTATTCTCCCAGAAAGCCAAATGAGGAACGTTTAAATAAAGCTCTCAACATAAAATTAAAGTCTGAAACCATTGATGAGTTACCAGACAACATTGATGTCACATTCACATCGTCTGACACTGATCATAAGTCTGAGTTATTAAAGAAAGTGGTCGATCAGGTGTTGGATATGGATGAAGAATCAAAGTCGGAGTCTAAATCTGAAAGTTCGAGTTCGTCAGACAAGAGTCCGAGTTCTCCGGTTAAACGGGTTTACAATAAAGAATTTATGTTATCAAAAAATAATTTGAATGATGAACCGATCAAAGTGGCATATACTTTGAAAGATTCGGACAAATTATATCCTGATGAAAAATTTCCAATAAGAAGTGTCAAAACTGAAATGATCAAACAGGTTTTCAAATTGAAAAAAAATTAATATTTCTGAAATAAAAGATTTAAATCTTTCTGAAAAACCTAAAAAATACACTTCAAGAGTTCAACAGAGAGTGAACAAGAAAATGGGTTACGGTTGTGGTTATGGCTTTCAAAAGAAACCAAACCATAACAGTAATTTCAAAAAGAAAGGTTTAGGTTTCATTTTCCCTGAAAATTATAAAAAAGAGAAAACTTTTAAATCAAAAACTAAATTTGTTGCAGGAACAAGTTGTGAAGAAGAGCAGAAGAAACCATTCTGGAAACAGTCAAATCAAGAGTTTCTTGCTGAAAGAAAAATGACTGTGTTGAAGAAATCTGCACCAAGAGTTGACAGAAGAACTTGTTTCAAATGTCACAAGATTGGACATATTGCTTGGAATTGCCAACAGTCCAACAACACAAAACAGGAAGTTTCTTTTAACTCAAAATTAAAAGAAAAAAGTGTTGATGAAAAGAAACAATCAACTGAGAAATCTAATGTCTTTGAAAATTCGACTTTCGAAACTGGTGATGTTTCAAAACATTTTTACAAAAGGAAAGTCGATTTGAACAAACAAAAATGGGTTGTTTAATCAGAGAATAGTTCTGACAATGAATCTGATCCCATAAAATCAGAGGAGTCATCTGTTGAGAAACATGTTGAAAATTCTGTTCCTGAGTTGAATGATGAAAACTTTCCGCCGCTGTCAAAGGAAAATTTGAAGTTGAAAGTTGGTAAGATTGAAATTTCAGATCAATTCTTTGCTGGTAAAGAAGAATTTGATGCTGAAAAGGCTTTTAATGGGAAAGTTAAACATATCTTTGGAAAGATGGTTGACGGTAAGGTAAAGGGTGTTAAAGATTTTTACAAATCTAAACGATGGTGGGATAGAGCTGGATCACAATCACCCAAGGCTGGTCAGGCTTAGGTGAATGCATTTTCTACTTAAAAACCTGACTTGCCGGAACTCCCAGGCTGGTATTTGGGGAGTAAGAATCGGCATCATTCTTGATAATTGTGTTTGTAGAGGATTTACAAGTGGTTAATCAGGGACATTAAGTTGTACTTGATTTCCTACATGTGGTATTGTTGTTAAAATCTGAAAATGTTAAAATTTTTCAAATGGTTGAGAAAAACAATGTGATGAGTTTTTTTTCCCAAGCCTTCAAGTGGTAAAATCAACAAAACTAATTTTCCAGAAAAAGCATTTTGATTAAAACAAACTTATGTGTTTTGAAATCTTAATGGGAAAATAGTTTGTTGAAAGGGGGAGTTCTGATTGTTTATGCCAAGTGAATGGCATTTGAAGCGATTCAATATCAGTTGTTATTTTACTTGTATAGTTTGTTTTCAAATTTCTTTAAAATGGTTTTGAATTTTAGGGGGGGTAAGAAATTCCAGAAAATCCAAAAACATTTGAAAATTTGAAAAATCCAAAAACATGATAAAATCAAAAATGAGTTTTGTTGTAAAAAGAGGAAATGATAGTACATCAGTGGACTATCACAACATGCTAAAGAATTGGAAAGTTAAACATGTGATAAACGGTCTCACTGATGATATGCCAGTAGGTTTTTACACATTTAGTAGATTGTGTTCGAGATATAAACCTAAATTTCATACTTACTTATTTCGTGGGGAACATCTCTCGGATATATGGGTAACCCCTGAAATCTTGTTTGAAAGACCCCTCTTTCTGAGATACTAGGTCTTTATGCTTAGTGATAGCTGGGGTATTATCCCGGGACTTCTGATTTTGCGGAAGCAATGGCCTAGTCCTCGTATAATACTTTTCACTTGCTTGAAATAAGAGCATCACCCTCAGCATAAAAAATGATGAAACATTGCAAAATGCTAATCATGTGTTGTTGAAGAAAAGATTCTCTAAAGGGAACACACCTAAAGTCGAAGCCATCATCTCTCTGATTTTGCGGAAGCAATAGCCTGAGCTCTCATGGCCCTCGCATTTAACCCTTTACAGATATCATCTAGGTATACTCACCTGTAAGACTGAATATTGGGATCTGGATACGGGAGTATATTCTGAGGTGGGACACACGAATAAGGTCAAGTTCTTAATACATTAATCTCGTATCTCGGAACAGTTGAACTTTGTGTGAAAATTTAAGTCGATCAGTATACTGACAATCTAAGTGAATCGTTTAAAGCTAAGAATGTTTAAAGCTTAACGGTGCTAGTGATGTGTCTCAAAAACTGATATGATCATCTTTCACGAACTCACAAATAAATTGTCTGTGAATATTTCTTTACTGCATTTCATTTAATGACAAAATTCCAAAAAGATTTTTAGTGTGTTTTAGAATAAAATTTTGAAAAATTCAAAAAGATTTTCGACAACTGATGTTGGAGAGCTGATTTTCAAAATTCCAAGTGCTGAGCATGATGAATAAATGGTTTGGGAGAAATTGTTTAAGAAAAAATGATAAACATACAAGTGGTCATTAGAAATTAAAATTGTTAAATCATTTTTGATGTTTTTTTTCCTATATAGTGATGATTTCTAAAATTGTTAAACTTCAAATTTTATGAAATTTATGTTTTGGGTAGAGAATGTGCAGGTTAGCCAGGTTTCGAACCCTGGGCAAATGCTGTATAGAGCCAGGAATCGATCATGAACCTGTTAAAGCTGCAAAACCTGAGCAGAGTGAGAGCTAGGTTTTAATTCTGAATCTGTGAAAGTTAGATTATGATTCCAGCATAATTCAAGGGGGAGTCTGGTAGTAAAGAGGAGTCTGTAGATGATAGAGCCAGTTTCAGATCCTGAAGGTAGCAAATTGCTGATGCTGATGATATTACGGAATCAAGAAATCTGAAGTTTGATAGATCAACATCCAAGGGGAAGTTAGGTGATGAGAGAAAAAGATACAAAGAGTGAGGATGCTTACAATGTCAGATACGTTGGAAGA
This sequence comes from Helianthus tuberosus, assembly GCA_030545235.1. NCBI lineage: Eukaryota > Viridiplantae > Streptophyta > Magnoliopsida > Asterales > Asteraceae > Helianthus > Helianthus tuberosus. Next base: position 14,041,717 of record CM060377.1, read on the forward strand.
GTACGAAGACTGATAAAGACTGAAGACTGTGAAGACTCGACACCGAAGACTTCGTCAACATCCAAGGGGGAGTCTGTAGGTGCATATGTCTGTCGACTTCGTCTTGTATCGAGTCTTGTACTAGTTAAGAAAGATCACGGCACGAAAAACGAGAATGTGTGATGGAAGTTGATTTCGCACGAAATAACAAAGAGCCATTTCGTACGAAATAGCTTGTGGCTATTTCGCACGAAATGAACTCCTGGTCATTTCATACGAAATACACTGCCTATATATAGTTGTTGTGCCTTGTCATCTGTAACGATTCTGATTTCCGGTACCGAACTGCTGCCGACGTGTCTACTGATTGTAATCTTTGTCAAATCAATAAACAAGACATTAAAAGTGATTATGTGTGTAAATCAAGCCGATTCCAAGTCGATACGATTGTTTCCGCCTTTCGTATTGATAAGAACGCTTCTGAATGACTCGTTTTGGTCGTGAAAACGATCCTACAATTTTACCTAGGAAATCCTAACAAGTGTTAACTCTAGCGTGTAATAGTTTATAAATATTTCATTAAATTTCTATTTTTCTATGTAATAGTTTATTTTAATAATCTCAACATGCATCTTAAAAATGGTTAAAATGAAAATTTTTCATGAATTATAAGCATCAAAATGTTTCCAGGAAATCAAAAATCCATTGTAATAGTTTATTTTAATAATCTCAACATTGCACCATCAGGACTGGACTGATAGGCTATCCACTGATAGCTTAAAGTCTCCCACTGTTTTCATTGTAACCATTGCAACCACTGATATTATTTCATCAGTGACTTCATAAAACAACTGTCTTCCATTACTCATTAGGGGTTGGCACGTGGACAGTACATAGCGGTCAGATCTTTTGTAACCGCTGCCACGTCAGCATTCACTTTTTCCCCTTTAAAACCCTGATCAAAACCCCCAAAGAGGGTTTTTACTGTTGAATCGAATTCAAAATTCCTTTCTCAAAGCAGTTATCCTCCATTTCTCTCAAAATTCCTCATCATCCTTCTTCCTCAAATGGCAAAATCACCGTCTTCATCATCTGAGAAATCCACTCAAAAGGCCATAGAAATTCCATACAAAGCTCCCCATAACTACTTGGGTCTCTTGACAAAACCAAGTCACACTGAAACCTTCAATTTCGTCATAGATGCTCTTTCGTCTTCAAAGTACAAAACTTTGTTGACTTCTGATGCTCCGATTTACTTGGCAACCCAGAGGGAATTTTGGAAAAAATGCAAAACTTGAATCTCAAGATGAAACACCCATTGCCATCAATTCCTCGATAAATGGTGTTAAAGTTAAAATCACACCACAAACCATCTCTGAAGTGTTTGAACTCAATGATCTTCAAGGTAAAACTTCTTTCCCTAAAATAGAGTATCAAACAGATTTTTTAGAAAGGGGGTATGCAAAGGAAATGAAAAAAGACACTTTGCAAAAAGGCAGTTTTCCCCCTGCCATAAGGTTTTTGTTTCATACCCTCTTAATGTGTGTTTCTAATAAGACCACTGCTTTCAATGAAATTCCATTAAAGATCCAATACCTGGGTTATGCTATCTTGCATGGGGAAAACTTTAACTATTCCCAGGAGATCTTTGATGACTTGGTCAAAAATGTTACTAGCAAATCATTTTTACTATTTCCAAGGTTCCTAAGCTTTTATTTTCAAAAGAAATTTGGAAAGGATGATGCTCATGTACTCATCCAGGGTGAACCTTTTCAAATAAATGGCCTTACACTTAAACATTTACAAGGCTATCAAAAGTGTCCAAAACACAAGCAGGGGCTCCTGAGCAGACTTTAGCAGCTACCACTGCTCCTCAGGCACCTGCTGCTGAGCCCACTGCTCAAGGTGATCACAGTAGCAAAACAACTATTGTGAAACCCACACCTAAATCCACCAAAAGACCAAGACAAAAGAAAACACAAAAGCCCCCCAAACCTAAAACAAAGGCAACTCTGGAAGATGAGATCCCAGAGCAATTGCCAGTGACAACACAAAAGTCACCAGAAACCACTGCTGCTACTTCCTCACAGCAGATGGTAGAAACATCTCAACCTGAGCCTCAAACTCCTCCTGTTTCTTCTAAAAAAGAACAGGTTGTAAGAACCGGGACACCAAATTATGATGCTCTAGAATCACTTGATTCTATCATCCACAGCCCACTGCCCGGGGCAAATTCTCTTTCCACACCCATACTCACCTCTCAAATTCCCCCATAAACAAAACTTTTGTTGGATGCACTTGATATAGCTCAGACAGAAATCAGTTCCTCTCAACCACCTATCACTGAGTGCATGCCACCACAAGTGACTGAGTCTGAACTCCCTATCATTGCTAACCCACCAACAACACCAGAGGAGGTTACACTGCAGGATGTACAAGTACTTCCTGTCAGTAGTTCAAGAGAAGCAGCAACTACAGGTGTTGGATCCACTGATCTACACCTGGCCAGTTGTTTCATAAATTAGACTTCCTTGAAGGCAATTTCCTCTCCAGCAACTCTGATAACAACTGGTGTGTTTGTTCCAACCACTGGTACATTTAAAAGGTTATCAATTACTGAGGAAAGAAGTCCCCAATACCGAGAACAAGGGGCATCATTGGATGACTTTTGGGAAAATTTTCCTAAGGCAACCACTGATACAACCACTGTTAGTGGGAAATCAGATGATCCCATTAAGTTGGGTGATGGTTTAATGTACCAAGAATTGACGGATAGAGTTGATAAGCTTGATACATCTGTTGTAGAAATCAAAGACATGCTGCAACAGTTGTTGAAAGCACAAAAGGTACCATCCCCTGCTGCACCAACTCCAACAGCTGCTCCATCATCTGTTCCCACTCCAAATGAGCTGTGGAGTTTGTTTCAACCTCTGCTACACCAGCAAAGAGAATTAGCTTATCAGCAACATGAGATACAAGTTCAAAAGATCAGAAATCTCATGGAAGCAAGGTTTAAATACACACAGGCAGATATCAAGGCAATCAAGGCCCATTGGTTGAATACCACTGGCACTACTCCTCCCTATATCATCTTTGTGGATGAACCACCACCAGGTGATGCCAAAAAGGGGAAGAAATTAAAGCAGTTTACAAAGAAGGGATATGAAGATGGTATGTACATTGAACCAGACAAGTCAAGTATGCTTGCAGACATCCCCTTGCCAGATGGTACTAAAAAGATTGATGTAACCACAAATGCCATTGCTGATGCAAAAGCAAGGGTAAAAAGGGATATGGAGGCAAAGGATAAAGCAAGGTTTGAACAGGAGAAGAGAGTTTTTATGGAAATGAATGAGCAGGGTACTTCAGAACCAAAGGATGAAGAAAATCTGTAACACCTCGAAAATTCACGTCCTATAATGTGTTGACACGTGTCATATGTTAAAAACGTGTGAAAGAATATTATAGAAGGACTAAAGTTGGCAAACATGGAAAGTATGTGATTATACGGGTTCTAAATGTCAACAGTGAATAAATATACTTCATAATAACCCTACATGATGTTTATAACAACAAACGAATAAATGATGGATCATGCGAAGCTAAAAGTGAGAGATTACAAACTACAGGGGTTAAATGTGTCAACACGTTTAAAGATATACCTCTGAGTGACCTTTTGACAAACCCGAAGCTTTGTAACTGTTAATTATGCTCACTAGAATGCGCGATATAAATTTCATAAAGTTTCGTTATCGTATGAGAAAGTTATGATCAAATTCGTGTGCGAGGGGTTAAAGCGTAAACATTGAAAGTTAAGACTTTTCGGGTTAATCGGAAGTGTCCAGGGACTTGGCAAAGTGGGTATAAGTCCTAAAGCCCTTGTGGGTAAATATGAAGGGGTCAAAATGCAAGAATTAGGCTTAGTTGCCCTTTCGAAAGGCCAAGGGACAAGATGTGGAAAACAGAAAAAGAAAAATCTGATTAACAGGCTGAGGCGGGCCGCGTAATGGTTAACATAACCTTACGCGGGCCGCGTCAGGACGTCAGATGCAGAAAAGTGCAACAGCAGCCTGCATTCGCGCATATCCGACCTTTAATCGATCTTTTTGCATTATGGGCGACCCCTAGGCACCCCCTAAGCCTTAGGGACACTTCTGGGCAGCTTGTGGTCAGTACTAGACTTGCTTGTCAACATGTTGTGGTGATTAAACCACTATAAAAGGCCACAAGACTTCAACATTGAGCTCACACCTTCCCTTCAGCATTCTGATCGATTCTGGAGCTCCAAAGCAGACTCAAGTGGTCACTAATCAAGCTTAGGACTTCAGTAAGTATGCCCAACCTTTCTTAATTAAGTTTTAGCTTAGTTTTAGCTTAAAAGTCAAACCGTCGTAATTAACGGTTGACTTTAAGATTAATCACTAATGGTCCAGTGATTAGTCGAATCAAAAGTAGTTATAAGTTGGTAATTATGTGGGTAATAAAACCTCAAAAGGGTTCCCCCTGATTCCCACTCTAACCAGGTCAAAAGTCGGGTCAAACTTACTAAGAAAAAGTCAACAGAATGTGTATTTTCTAAATTATGCATAATTAGCAATGTAGAACACATACAACCTGTTTGATCATTAATATAACTTGGTAATTAGTGTAAGAACATGTCTAAACATGTTCAACCCGACAATTTCCTGTTTAGACCCGGTTCGGAACCGAAAGTCGCATAGTTTGACTTTCACTTTGACTTTCAGTTCTGACCCGTTTTGGTATGTTTTAGAAATACCTAAGAGCTTTATTTGGACCAGGTTACATGCTAGTATAACCCTCTGTGATTATACACCTCGGATCATTAGTTATCCAATGAATATGCATGGTTCCGTTAATTGCTCATATGTTGACCATTATGCCCTTTTCACCTTAAAACGTGATTTTTGGAAATGTAAAAGAGTAGAAACCTTACATACTGATATATAAACTTTTATACAAAATTTGACATCAGTTTGAGGTATAGATTAAGAGTTATGCTCGTTAGCATAAAATTTAAGCTTTATGTTAATTAAACGGCGTATTTAGCTTATAGCCTACTTAAACATACTTTTTGATATCAAATCTTTTACCCAATGATGTAATATATTATTTTGGGATTTTTAAAGATTTTTAATTAATTTTAGGCTGAGCATAACTTATAGTCGTAGGCTTAATCCGGTAATTGTCGGTTTTGCCCTTACGGGGTATAAAATGAGTTTTACATATCTAAACGACTCCAAACCTTTTGCTACTGATCACATATGATAAATAAATTATTTTAAGCCTTCTGGAAACATAAAAATATCAGATCTAAGTATCGAACCCGGAAACGGCTTCTAATCGCCTTTTTAAGCGTTTTTAACGCATAGTATGTACTAAAACTATTTTAAACATACAAGGGTTGATACCTACTGATATTAGAGACAAATTATAATATTTTAACAGTAAGCAAAGGTTGTTAAACTCAGACTTCAGTTTTGAGCTTTTCGGCTTATGTGAAATTACCAAAATACCCCTACGGGGCATAGTTTGGTTATAAATGATAAATTTCACATATATACCTTACCCTACTGTTATAACTCCTTAATTTGAGTATGTTTGCTGATTACATCAGACCTGTAACTCAGTTAAACACTTAGACACTTTTATAACCTTGTAAATGACCAAACTACCCCTACGGGGATTAGTTTGTGTTTAAACTCGTTTCGGGCATAATAAATGATATCTTACTGATGTCACAACATATATGAAGCATATTAACTTAGGAAACCTGTAAATAGCTCTCATGAGTACTCGTTACGCTTATTACGCGTTCGGTTCGGTTTATGTAACTAGTTTACATAAACTAGCCTAAACGGGTCAAACCTTATCGGTTTTATCTCAAAATCCAGAATGTGTATGAAATTCCCATATTAAACAAGTCTCTGAACTTGTCGGGTCTAAATCACATTCTATCCGGTCTTCGCTTAATCGTGCGTACGAACCGTGTCTTTGAAACTAACCGGTCTAAGCTTAAGCTTAACTAAAGACCCGTTAGGATTCTAATAGGTTATTATAAACCTTCGTTCCAGAATAGGAGGACCAGTAAAAGCTACGTGCATTTTGCTTATTGTGAATTATACTTGCTCAGGTAAATACTTTTAACTTATTTTCCCTATACGGGCTTGGGTTACGGTATATAGCATACCGCTTGATCGAGCATCAAATCCTCCACCGTTGAGTGGGTAATTGACTAATTTGATCGGCTCGTTTAAACAGTCTTGTTACTTAAAGCCTTTGGGGGGTTAATGACCATGTCCCGGATATCCTTGGCATCATTCTACGAAATGCCCACGACTTAAGCGCGGGGTGTAGGCGTACACCCGTCAGTGCACAAAAGAATATTGTGGTGTGTCTATTGATCTTTAACCCGGACAAGATCCGGGCTACTGAACGCACAAGGAACATGTAATTCGTTCACAAGATTATATATTTAAATAATTCTCCCAAGTTATAAAAGGTTAATTTTGCCTCTGTGCATTTTAATCAAATTATAAAAGATATTTTGTGCCACGTGCATCCAAACCAATTTTCTTAAACCATTTTCAAAATGAGTCAGTTAATTGTATTTACCAGTGTAAACTGACGTATTTTCCAAAAAGGCTAAATGCAGGTACTATACGTAATTGGCTGGACATTTCTCCTTAGCATCAATAGCAGTCTCGCAAGCTTAAGATGCCTAAAAGTCTGTTGAACTATTGTTTCCATTTTATTTACGATCCGTCTGTGGATAAACAATCGACAGTTGTGATATTTGATATTACAATATTATATTCGGTTGTATTATATCTTTTAAATTGTTTCCGCTGTGCATATTATATATTGTGTTGTTTGACTATTATGTTGCCAACCACGTCACGATACTCCCCACCGGGCCCACCGGTGACACGTGGAAGTCGGGGTGTGACAGGTTGGTATCAGAGCCAACATTGAGTGAATTGAACACTAGTCTTTCGTGTTTAATCTCAATGACACAGTAGCACATTCCTTGACCTTCTGATTCTAGACTTAACATAGGGTTATTCTCAATCCTAACTTGGAAATTTTTGCTTCCAAATTTTTATATATACGTCGCCAACCGAAGAAGCTGTGAAAAAAAATCCTCCACTGGAGCCTTGAAATGCTGAGCTTCGTACCGCAGCTAGAATGAAACGAGCATCCAAGGAGAGGACACTCAGAAATAAAATAAAGAAGAAACTCCTCTTGCTGAAGATCGTTTCCTTAATAAATCCTTGTAAGGACACAATTATCTTTCAGTCCCTATGAGGACAACATTATCCCTTTCAAGTCCCGCTTAGGGCAACTTTATACTTTTATTTTTTGGAATGATTAAGTTTAAACTTTCATTCTAAACAAGAAATATTAAATAAATGGAAAATAACATTTCCTTTTGCAAGATCTACCATTATAATAAAATGGCAAAATCTAAAAAGGACAAGACCTAGCTTCGGGTCATATTAAGACCGGCCAAGATGGCAGTTCCTCAATTTAGATTCAGATCCTTATTAACATTTCAATTTAGAAATTGTTCTGCGATAAATATTAAAAGAATCTTAAGAGTGAAACCTAGCCTGAGTGTCATTATAAAGACCTGGACAAGATGGTAAGACATGTTTAAAAGATTCGTATCCCAGTTAACATCTGAAAACATGTTAACACTCCCGGCAGATGTGATTCGTTGGAAATCACACACGTTATTAAGGATTCTTCAAAAGATTCCTAACCCAGTTTAATGATCTCTGAATCCTGGGTTTACATCATCAATTTAGATGATCATATTTTAACCATACGTGGTAATATAGTGCCTACGGGCCTTGCTCATTGCTACATGAGCCAAAGTACAGTGGTAGCTATGACTCCCAGTCAGAAAAAGGTAATGAACTAGGTTCAAACCTCAAGGCTTTGATTCTCTGAAATCCTAGCTTATAATTTATAAATGTCCTTGTGACTAGGCCTATTGTGCCAAAATACCTTCATGCTTTGATTCTCTGAAATCATAGTTTATAATTTATATATGTCCTTGTGACTAAGCCTGTTGTGTTAGTATACTTAAAGGCCTTGATTCTCTGAAATCATGGCTTATAATTTAAAATTTGTCCTTGTGACTAGGCCTTTTGTGCTAATAAATAAAACTGTTATTGTTGCTTTGATTCTCTGAAATCATAAGCTTATAATTTATAAATGTCCATGTGACCAGGCCATTGGGTGCCACTAATAAAACTGTTAATGTTTTATAATTAGGATAAATTATAATAGAAATCCTAAATATATATAATTAATAAATTAACCAAATATGGTCTCTGTTTACCATGGTTAATGAATTTCCCTAAGTGGCAATTCCATAATAAACATCCCTTAGAAGGGAAGTGCCTACGGGCTATAGTTAATGTCCTCTGAGACTAAAGGCAGTGGTAGCCTACAGCTCCCTGTCAGGAAAAGGTAATGAACTTTGATTCAAACCTTAATGCCGCGATTCTCTGAAATCATGACTTATAAATTAAAACTTGTCTACGCGACTGGGCCATTTGTGCTATTATTAACTTATAAATTAGGATTATGATAAAAATCCTGAATAAAATAAATATCCTTCCTCCCCTGCCAGTATGCATTTTAAAAAAAAAAAGGAATCTTAAAGGTGAAACCTAGCCTACGCGGCCAAGATGGTGAAACCTACTCAAGGGATTCATATCCTTGTTAACACCTAAGAACGTGTTAGCACTCCTGACAAATGTGATTCGATAAAATCACAACAGTCATCCCTATATCAGAAATTTTAAATTCCTAATTTGCTTTATGATTTAGAAATCATGGCTTATATCATCTTATAAGATGATCATATTATAAACATCCGTGAGTGATGAAGTGCCTACGGGCTAAATTTGTTGTCCGATAAGACAACGACAGTGGTGGTCCTTGACCCTGTCTAAAGATATTGGAATACGTCCAAGCATAATAATTGGTAGAGACCATACGATCTCGACTAATATCATCTGAAAAGATGATCATACCATAAATATCCCTTAGAAGGGAAATGCCTACGGGCTATAATTAACGTCCTCCGAGACTAAAGACAGAGGTAGCCTACAACTCCCTGTCAAGAAAAGATGTTTTGCCTACGGGCTATAATAAATTGTCCATCTGAGACATTGGCATTGTGGTCTTTATGATTCCTTGTCTAAGGTGGTGAGCTATGCTCAAGCCAAATAGTCAATATGATTAATGCAATCCTGACTTATATCATCTAAAATGATGAATCCATTATAAACATCCATTAGTGATGTTTCGCCTACGGGCCATATTATATTGTCCATTTGTGACACAAACATTATGATCTCTATGATCCCCTGTTTAAGGTAGTGAGCTGCACTCAAGCCTAATAGTCTATATGATCATTGCGATCCTGACTAGTATCATCGGTATGATGATCATAAATTCATAATATTGACATCCCTAGTGATGAATTGCCTACGGGCTATGCCTTATTCTACCGTCGATAAGACAAAATAGTGGTGATCTTTATGATCCCCTATTCAAAATGGTGGGATTATACCCAAAATCTAATAGTCAATAGGATCGATGTGATCATGACTAATATCATTAGATACGAAAATTATAGATAGACATCCATTAGTGATGTTAATTGGTTTACCTTTTTGTCAAAAGAATCGCCTGTCAAGACGATGACAGTTGTAGCCTATGACTCCCTGTCCAAAGGTGAAGAACTATGATCAAGCCTTAAGACTCCTGATCTAATAAGATTGCAGCCTATGAATTGATGTCCTTGTGACAAATCCACAAGTTGTATTTCAAGTCACCCATAACAAGCCTCCGTGCTATAATTCGTTGTTCGTGACAAGTTAACATACTAAACGTTAACATCACTGGTGACAGGCCTTAGTGCCATATCCTATAACGTCCTAGAGACAAGGCCATTTGTGTCGCATCTAAATGTCATTACGACAAGGCCTTCGCGCCATATGATTACTTATGTCCTTCATGACTAGGCTTATTGCCATATCTTTCTACGTCCCTCGTGACAGGCTGCTATGTCATTTATGTATATATATATATATATATATAACCAAAGTCATGTAAGGCTAGCCTTTGAGCTATTTATAATCGTCCTTGTGACAAAGACAGTTGTGACATTATGGTCCCCTGTCAAGCAGGTATTGGACACGCTCCAAACCTTGAATGCCATTGATAGTCCTTTTGTGACCTAAGCTAAATGTAATAGATATACATTCAAATAGCATTCATTAAGAATGTTCGGAACATAATGGCCTATACGGTTCGTGGATGCCGTGGCTAATCTATGTCAGGTCATCAGGATGATGACTAATAATGGTTTAATTTGGTATTTAGTACCAAGTTTTGAGTATGGAAAACTTGGATGAGATAGGCAATAGTCGCGATGCTATTAATGCGACAAAGGCAAATAATGTCTCAAACATAAACCTCAATAATAATGGAGTAAATTTCCAAGCGGTGGTTAACGCAGCAGTTTGAAAGGCCAAGGGGAAAAGGTCATGAAACAACCCAAAGAGCCGAATGCTTCTCGCTCTAAATTTCATCCAAAACCACGTTCAAATGCTCGTGAGAAGAGCTTTGTTCACACTTCGGATATGAAGGATGAACCAAAGGAGGAGGATAACTCCCAGAAATCTAAGAAAGAGAGCAAGTACAGGCTTAATAAAAAAAAGCAATGAAAGTTCAATAAGAAGCCTGTATGTAAGAATTGCTATCAAAGACACTAGGGACAGTGTCGAATAGAACCAGGACCAAAGCAGTGTGACATCTGCTAAGGAACAGGTCATCATTTCCCCGGAAGGTAGGGACATAAAGAATGCAGTCTATCACGGCTGTGGTGAGTAAGGCCACATCAGAACTAGATACCATAAAGCTGCCAAAGAAGGTGCAGCTAAGCCTGGAAAGGCTGAAGGAAGAAATGCCTGAACTCACCTGATGAACGCCAAGAGGCAGTTCACGATGTCATCAAGTACGTTCATTATCATTTGCCAGTGATAATTTTCTGCTAAGTGTCCTGATTTAATACAGGCAATAATAAATCTTCATAAACCATAAGCTTAGCAAACTTTTATATTATCCACAAGGTATAACTTACCAAGGAAACCATAGTAACCGATTCTTCTCGTATCGGCAAGAAATCCTTCCGAAAAATCTAAGAGTATTCTTTTTGCATAGAGTACGACGACATATGTTATTTTAATTATTTTTCTCATTGTTTTTTTTTCTATCGCCTGCGAACGCCAAACTATGTTTGATAAAAGTGCCATATGAGGATTGGCGTATCCTAGTGTGTCCCATAGATTACTTCCATGCCTGATCAGTATGGAGGTTTAATACATGGAACCCCTAAGATACCCCAATGATCATATTGTACTAAAGTCGACTAGTAGTATTCAAAGAAGATATCCAGAATGGAATTATCCAAGTAAATGTTCCCAATTAAGAAATTCGTGGACTTGTAACATAAATGTGTCACTCATTTGACACAAGCAATGATGGATGAACTGGAGCCTGAGATATGGAAAAATCTCTGTAGCCTCCTTGTATCTTGATTATCTTCTCATAAGTTTTCCCTGCTTACCTCCTGGAAGGCAGGTAGAATTAAGATTAACATCCCGCTGTAGGCTGGAGTATTGTGAAAACTCCATATTGATTATGGAATAATCGAAACCTTGATTAAGTAGGTTTTAAGACATAGGCTCATATAGCCTGACTCAATATTCTGAGGGTTTTATGTTATTAAATAAGAAAGACGGTTCATATTGCTTATGTACTAATTGCCGCAACCCTGCTTGGGCAACGATTAAGAATTTGCCATCAGCTACCCATGATCTAAGGGCAAACTATTGGTGGATAGGCTTGAAGAAGTCTGTGGCCACCTATGTAGCTAAATGCTTGACATGTGCGCAAGTCAAAGCCGAGCATCAGAAACCGTCAGGTTTGCTACAACAGCCTGAACTTCCTACGTGGAAGTGGGAAATGGTAACTATGGATTTTATTACCAAGTTACCCAAGACAAGGAAAGGAAATGATACAATATGGGTTATAGTTGATGGACTGACTAAGTCAGCACATTTCTTACCCATCAAGGAGACTTATAGCTCCGACATGTTAGCCCAGTTATACGTTGATAAGATTGTAGCCTTACATGGCATACCTGTGTCTATTATCTCTGACAGAGATACTAGATACACGTCGTATTTTTGGAAAAGTTTCCGACAATCTTTGGGCACGCGTTTGAATTTTGGTACGGCTTACCATCCGCAGACGGACGGCCAGAGTGAGCGTACTATTCAAACGTTGGAAGACATGCTATGTGCATGTGTGATCGATTTGGGTGGTAGTTGGGATAAGAACCTACCGTTAATCGAATTCTCCTACAACAATAGCTACTATACCAGCATAAAGGTTGCGTCTTTTGAGGCATTATATGGTAGAAAGTGTAGATCGCCCGTGTGTTGGGCGGAAGTTGGAGATGTCCAATTATCAGGACCAGAGATAGTGTTCGAGACGACGGACAAGATTGTCCAGATTCGTGACCGTCTCAAAGCTGCCCGAGATAGGCAGAAGAGTTACGCAGATCCAAAGCGTAAAGCTTTTCACTTCGAAGTAGGTGATAAAGTGTTGCTTAAAGTGTCACCCTGGAAGGGAGTGATGCGATTTGGTAAGAAAGGCAAGCTAAGCCCGATATACATAGGACCTTTCGAGGTTATCGAACGTGTCGGGTCAGTTGCTTATAAGATAAACTTACCTGAAGAGCTCAGTGGAATTCACAATGTGTTCCACATCTGCAATCTGAAAAAGTGTTTCGCTGACGAATCACTGGTTATACCACACACAGATGTGCATATAGACGAGAGCTTAAAATTTGTGGAAAAAAAAACCTATGTCGATTGAAGATCGACAGGTAAAGAAGCTTCGAAGGAAGCATGTACCTATTGTAAAGGTCAAATGGGATGGCCGTAGAGGTCCCGAATATACGTGGGAGGTTGAATCCACGATGAAAGAAAAATACCCTTATTTATTTCAGTAAATCTCGGGTCGAGATTTATTTTAAGGGGGTGAGGATGTAACACCTCGAAAATTCACGTCCTATAATGTGTTGACACGTGTCATATGTTTAAAACGTGTGAAAGAATATTATAGAAGGACTAAAGTTGACAAACATGGAAAGTATGTGATTATACGGATTCTAAATGTCAACAGTGAATAAATATACTTCATAATAACCCTACATGATGTTTATAACAACAAACGAATAAATCATGGATCATGCGAAGCTAAAAGTGAGAGATTACAAACTACAGGGGTTAAATGTGTCAACACGTTTAAAGATATACCTCTGAGTGACCTTTTGACAAACCCGAAGCTTTGTAACTGTTAATTATGCTCACTAGAATGCGCGATATAAATTTCATAAAGTTTCGTTATCGTATGAGAAAGTTATGATCAAATTCGTGTGCGAGGGGTTAAAGCGTAAACATTGAAAGTTAAGACTTTTCGGGTTAACCGGAAGTGTCCAGGGACTTGGCAAAGTGGGTATAAGTCCTAAAGCCCTTGTGGGTAAATATGAAGGGGTCAAAATGCAAGAATTAGGCTTAGTTGCCCTTTCGAAAGGCCAAGGGACAAGATGTGGAAAACAGAAAAAGAAAAATCTGATTAACAGGCTGAGGCGGGCCGCGTAATGGTTAACATAACCTTACGCGGGCCGCGTCAGGACGTCAGATGCAGAAAAGTGCAACAGCAGCCTGCATTCGCGCATATCCGACCTTTAATCGATCTTTTTGCATTATGGGCGACCCCTAGGCACCCCCTAAGCCTTAGGGACACTTCTGGGCAGCTTGTGGTCAGTACTAGACTTGCTTGTCAACATGTTGTGGTGATTAAACCACTATAAAAGGCCACAAGACTTCAACATTGAGCTCACACCTTCCCTTCAGCATTCTGATCGATTCTGGAGCTCCAAAGCAGACTCAAGTGGTCACTAATCAAGCTTAGGACTTCAGTAAGTATGCCCAACCTTTCTTAATTAAGTTTTAGCTTAGTTTTAGCTTAAAAGTCAAACCGTCGTAATTAACGGTTGACTTTAAGATTAATCACTAATGGTCCAGTGATTAGTCGAATCAAAAGTAGTTATAAGTTGGTAATTATGTGGGTAATAAAACCTCAAAAGGGTTCCCCCTGATTCCCACTCTAACCAGGTCAAAAGTCGGGTCAAACTTACTAAGAAAAAGTCAACAGAATGTGTATTTTCTAAATTATGCATAATTAGCAATGTAGAACACATACAACCTGTTTGATCATTAATATAACTTGGTAATTAGTGTAAGAACATGTCTAAACATGTTCAACCCGACAATTTCCTGTTTAGACCCGGTTCGGAACCGAAAGTCGCATAGTTTGACTTTCACTTTGACTTTCAGTTCTGACCCGTTTTGGTATGTTTTAGAAATACCTAAGAGCTTTATTTGGACCAGGTTACATGCTAGTATAACCCTCTGTGATTATACACCTCGGATCATTAGTTATCCAATGAATATGCATGGTTCCGTTAATTGCTCATATGTTGACCATTATGCCCTTTTCACCTTAAAACGTGATTTTTGGAAATGTAAAAGAGTAGAAACCTTACATACTGATATATAAACTTTTATGCAAAATTTGACATCAGTTTGAGGTATAGATTAAGAGTTATGCTCGTTAGCATAAAATTTAAGCTTTATGTTAATTAAACGGCGTATTTAGCTTATAGCCTACTTAAACATACTTTTTGATATCAAATCTTTTACCCAATGATGTAATATATTATTTTGGGATTTTTAAAGATTTTTAATTAATTTTAGGCTGAGCATAACTTATAGTCGTAGGCTTAATCCGGTAATTGTCGGTTTTGCCCTTACGGGGCATAAAATGAGTTTTACATATCTAAACGACTCCAAACCTTTTGCTACTGATCACATATGATAAATAAATTATTTTAAGCCTTCTGGAAACATAAAAATATCAGATCTAAGTATCGAACCCGGAAACGGCTTCTAATCGCCTTTTTAAGCGTTTTTAACGCATAGTATGTACTAAAACTATTTTAAACATACAAGGGTTGATACCTACTGATATTAGAGACAAATTATAATATTTTAACAGTAAGCAAAGGTTGTTAAACTCAGACTTCAGTTTTGAGCTTTTCGGCTTATGTGAAATTACCAAAATACCCCTACGGGGCATAGTTTGGTTATAAATGATAAATTTCACATATATACCTTACCCTATTGTTATAACTCATTAATTTGAGTATGTTTGCTGATTACATCAGACCTGTAACTCAGTTAAACACTTAGACACTTTTATAACCTTGTAAATGACCAAACTACCCCTACGGGGATTAGTTTGTGTTTAAACTCGTTTCGGGCATAATAAATGATATCTTACTGATGTCACAACATATATGAAGCATATTAACTTAGGAAACCTGTAAATAGCTCTCATGAGTACTCGTTACGCTTATTACGCGTTCGGTTCGGTTTATGTAACTAGTTTACATAAACTAGCCTAAACGGGTCAAACCTTATCGGTTTTATCTCAAAATCCAGAATGTGTATGAAATTCCCATATTAAACAAGTCTCTGAACTTGTCGGGTCTAAATCACATTCTATCCGGTCTTCGCTTAATCGTGCGTACGAACCGTGTCTTTGAAACTAACCGGTCTAAGCTTAAGCTTAACTAAAGACCCGTTAGGATTCTAATAGGTTATTATAAACCTTCGTTCCAGAATAGGAGGACCAGTAAAAGCTACGTGCATTTTGCTTATTGTGAATTATACTTGCTCAGGTAAATACTTTTAACTTATTTTCCCTATACGGGCTTGGGTTACGGTATATAGCATACCGCTTGATCGAGCATCAAATCCTCCACCGTTGAGTGGGTAATTGACTAATTTGATCGGCTCGTTTAAACAGTCTTGTTACTTAAAGCCTTTGGGGGGTTAATGACCATGTCCCGGATATCCTTGGCATCATTCTACGAAATGGCCACGACTTAAGCGCGGGGTGTAGGCGTACACCCGTCAGTGCACAAAAGAATATTGTGGTGTGTCTATTGATCTTTAACCCGGACAAGATCCGGGCTACTGAACGCACAAGGAACATGTAATTCATTCACAAGATTATATATTTAAATAATTCTCCCAAGTTATAAAAGGTTAATTTTGCCTCTGTGCATTTTAATCAAATTATAAAAGATATTTTGTGCCACGTGCATCCAAACCAATTTTCTTAAACCATTTTCAAAATGAGTCAGTTAATTGTATTTACCAGTGTAAACTGACGTATTTTCCAAAAAGGCTAAATGCAGGTACTATACGTAATTGGCTGGACATTTCTCCTTAGCATCAATAGAAGTCTCGCAAGCTTAAGATGCCTAAAAGTCTGTTGAACTATTGTTTCCATTTTATTTACGATCCGTCTGTGGATAAACAATCGACAGTTGTGATATTTGATATTACAATATTATATTTGGTTGTATTATATCTTTTAAATTGCTTCCGCTGTGCATATTATATATTGTGTTGTTTGACTATTATGTTGCCAACCACGTCACGATACTCCCCACCGGGCCCACCGGTGACACGTGGAAGTCGGGGTGTGACAAAATCCTAAGGTCAAAAGAAAGTAGCCCACTAAAAACTCCACACATCAATCTCCCAAACCAACAGATGTTAAAACTCCTGTTGTATCAACAACTGTTGGTACTTCAGTGGTTTCAACAGCTGTTACCCAAACAACTGCCACCACTTCAACACACACTACAACTACTGCTCCCACTTCAACCACTGCCTCACCAAAAACATCATCACCACCAAAAACAACTTCATCACCACCATCATCTCCTGCTAAAAAGCAGAAGACTTCAGATGACACATCATCTGTTGTAATGACAACAGTGGTTGAAACACCAGTTGTTCCAACAACAGTTAGTCAGCAACCTTCCACTCAAATCACTACCACTCAATCCATCAAAACACCACCAACCTCTCCTAAACCCAAAAGGAGAAGGGTAACAATGTTGTCCTAGATGATGACACTTCACCACCACAAACAACCACACAATCACTGCCACTTGTACCTATTCCAAACCCTGTTCCTCTTTCTTCAGCTTAAGTTCAAAAACCAATCACTGCCATCACTCTTGCAGGTGCTCAGTACCCTTTAGAGCTTATAACAGTTAGAGAGGAGATCAAATCCTTCTACACTGAAGATGACCCTGCTAAAAGGAGTTTGCCATCTCTTGAAGGATATCCTAGGCCAAACAACATTGAAGAATATATGAGGTTAAAAGTTCAACAAGCAGAGGAGATCTCTAAAAGGAATTCACATGGTAAATCTGATAAGGAAATACAAAGATACTATCAATACCTGATAACTTAGGTCAGAACATTGGAGCAGTTTGCAAAAAAATCTTTGTCAGCAACTATCAGAAAGAGCAGATGAAACCTTGAGAAAAGATTATCTTGATAACATCATGGCTTACAAAAAGTATAAAGGAGAAAGGTACATGTACAAAGAACGGACCATTAGTGAGCTTGAAAGTGAAGCAGCCAGAATTCAAGATATGATCAAAACAAGGTGAAGCAGACTCCTCCTATCTGGGCAAAGTTTAAGAAAAATGTACCAGAAGGGACTCTGCAGCTGAAGAGGATGAAAGAAGAGCTGATTACAGCTAATTTTGGGTCAAGGAATCAAGTGTCAAGATGGACAGAGGATAAAGTGTTTGCATCTTACAAAAGGCTGGAAGAACTAAGGAAGAAAAATTCTAATATTCCACAAAAGCCTGATTATCCTAAAGCAGTTGTTTCAGCTGAGCCACAAAAGCAACAATTCAGGAGATCCACTGCTTCACCTGCTGCCATCCTTTACCAAAGAAGGAAACAAAAGCAGATGAATAAAATAACAGCAGTAGATAAAGAAGCAGAGGATTACCTTGTGAAAGAAGGGGTTAAACAGATGATTGAAGAAAGACTTGAATCTGCTTCAACCACTGCTCAGCCAATTATTACCAGGCCACCATCTCCAAACTCATAAACATCTGAAATAAATTCAATCATTCGGTTCTATGTTAAAATGTGTGTTGAAAGCATTTCTCCTGTTTGATTGTGTGCAAAGTTTATTTCCATTTTAATTCCGCTGCCAGTGGCGGAACCAGAACGATTTAGTTAGGGGGTCATCATAAGCTTATATTCTATACCGGTTCAAATTAGAGGGTCCATCTCTAAGTTTATTCTTTAAAAACTCAAAATTTATAAATAAAAATTCAAAAAGTTCCGATGATCGGAGGGTCAACGGGACCCTCTTGACCCCCCTCTGGTTCCGCCCATGTCCGCTGCATTACTTGTTCATCTTCTTAATTCTTAAACAAAAACACAATAAAAAAGAAACTCAGATCCTAACAACCTCTAATATTGGTTCATGATCTAATGAGATAGTTGATGTAATGTGGTCGTATTAATAACAAACAGTAATTAATATAACTAAGTTTCCCGAGCCCGGGAAGCAATCCCGGGTAAAAACTTAGTTGTGATATATGCAAGAATTAGAAATGACATCGGGCCTATGTAAGATATGTAACCTATCCAAACAAGGTTTGCTGATTACTTACTTATTTCGGCATGTGTAACCCATCCAAACACACCTGATACCCATACCATGCACAATTTGAGCAATAAACCCCTGAGTCTGAGTTTGGTTTTAGTTTTAAAACCAACAAACCCCCACCCAAATCAATCATGCTCAAATGTCCGGTAAGGCCAGGAACATTACCAGGCTGGTGAATTCCGCTACCACCTTCACCTACTCCGATCGCACCGCCAAAACCCTAGCCCGTACCGCTGCCACCACCACCACCACCTCCGCCGCCAACGACGTAACCCTAGCCAACTACATCCGATTCACTCCAGACTCTTCTTCTCCGCTATCCAAAACATCTGTTAAACCTCTTAGTGAACTCACAGTTGAGAGCATTAGAGTTAACACTTCTTCGATTGACGGTACTTTATTCTACACTGTTATGTTTAATTGTTTATCTACTGTTCTGTTTTCCCCAATTTAGAAGCGTTAATTTTAAGCTATGTTACTTCAATGTAAAGGATCAATTTCATTGAATGTTGATTATGTATTTGTAAGTATAATATAAGTTGTTTGATGTTTGATGAACTGTTTTGCAGATTCGAAGAGAGATCTTAAGGGGCATATACAAAATATATTGTGTGGTAAGTGTTTGTTATATGAATTATGCAATTTTAAGTTGAGATAAACGCATTCTTTAGCAACAATTGTATGTAATAATAGGCGATTTAAAACCGGCAAGTTGAACCGGAAGTGGAGAATTTAGTGTACCGATCGAATGTGTAATGTCGTGATAATTAGGTAGTTCGAATGACTTGTTAAGTTTCATTTTCATCTAGATTTTTGTAGAAGTTAGACTGTTGCTTTTGAAGTTTCTTTGTATTATTTGTGCTTACGATAGTAGAACTGCTGTAGATGTGGATGTTATACCAGAATCAGAAGAGGATGATTATCAGCAACCTTTGGTAAGTCTTTTGGAATTAAGATGGCACAAACCCTTATCCAACAGCGTGGCACATTTGAATCGCAAAGAAGTATCACGGGACAGGAAGCAATTATGGGTTTTCAAGAGTACGCAAAGCAATCGGTTTGGGAGATTGGTTAAAATGTGTGCAGAAAAACTAGGGGCAAATGCTACTTTAGAAGTTTTTCGTAAATTGGACCGTGAGACGGGTGTTAAAGAGTTCAATTTCATGATAGAACATTGCATAGAGAAGGCTAGGAATGCAGTTGATGAGGATGCTGCCTTGGAAGAGTTCCATAAGGCATACGTGCTTTTCGAAATTATGAGGGAACGCGGTTTTACAATCGGGGAAGAAACTTACGGTCCGTTTTTGTTGTTTGTCATTGACATGGGCATGGTTGAAGAATTTCACTTTTATTGTGATCACATTAAGAAGGATAATCCTAAATCTCTTCAAAGACTAGCGTACTACGAGATGCTTCTATGGATAAAAGTCGGCGATGAAGATAAGATACAAAAGCTAATCGGAGATACACTTGACACTGATGATTCTAACTTCAATGGTATGTATTTAATATCCATGAACATCCTTTTCAAACTTGCGTATCTGATTTTTTTCAGTGTTCACAAGTTTGAGCTATTTGACTATAACAATCAGGTATTAAATATCGTTGTTACATTGCAAATACATGCCTATTGGACTATATATAGCTCAACTGCTCTACGACATACTTTCATGCATCTCATGTGTTATCATATGAAGATTTGATGATAGTTTGATAAACAATCTTATGGCAATGCTTATTTAATTTAATTTGACAGTTAGTTTCAAGTGGACCTTAGTGTTCTATGATACTTCACAGTCTAGAATGATGATAATTGATACCAATTTGGAATGTAAGGTACATTAATGTTACCACCAATGTATATCAAATAGTTAAAATTCAATGAGGATTAGTAGGGCTGTAAACGAATCGAACGTTCAACGAACAGTTTGTGAACCGTTCAGTAGGAAGTTCGTTTATGTTCGTTCATTTAATAATTTGAACAAACACGCAGTAGAAATTTTATTCGATAAATTAAACAAACAAACATGAACAGAAGCTACGTTCGTTCGTATATGTTCGTGAACGTTCGGTAATGTGTTCATTTATGTTCGTTCATTTAAAGGTTTTTTATGCTATATTTTTATTTTATTTTGTTTTATCGGCTTTGGTTTTAAAATTTGGAACCATAGTCATACTATACGTTTCCGTCAACATCCCTCATTTGATCATTTCAATTTTAGTTTGTGTTATACGTCCCGCTTGCGGTATGTGCATATAATGTATATATGTGTGGGCCATCGGGGGGCAAAAGTGAAAGTACACTAATTTTAACGTTATTTTACTAATTTTGTGAAAATAACGTTAAAAGCTGAGGACGGTTAATCATGTATCATGTGGTGGCGTTGATAGCTGAACGACAAAAGGGTACATGCACTAATCGGTCTTTGTCCCGATTGCTGAGTGTTATGTGCCTTATGTCCAAAGCTTGATGCAAAACTACTATCGAGCCGGGGGTCTCACTGGAAGCAACCTCTCTATTCCTCAGACCCTACCTTTGCTTTGCTATTGGTGGGATTTACCGAGTATGATGATGATGATGATGGTGATGAATTTCAGTTTGTGTTAAAGCTTGACAAACTTCTTAATTTTTGTGGTAACTATGTTAAGAATTTATTGATTTTTGGTCGATTCTTCGTAATATTTTGGAGGAAAATGCAGATTGTATTTTTAAATGAATGTATAACGTTTGTTTGTGTTCATTTATGTTTATTTACATTTGTTTGTGTTCGTTTGCGTTCGTCTACGTTCGGTAAATGTTCATGAACATGCTCATTTCCTTAATAAATGAACACGAACAAGAAATCTCGTTCCGTAAGCGTTCGTGAACCGTTCATCTACATGTTCATTCGTTAATGAACGAACATGAACAAGGCATTGGAAGCACAACAACTACATATGCTCTCAATAGTCAATTCATTTTAATCGTAGAAAATAGTATTTATTCAAACACTGGATTATAAATATGCATAAAAGCTAATATTAGGAACCTTATTGTCATTGTTGATGTTGCAGAAAACTATTTGCTAGCTTTGTGTGAAGCGGATCGTCAAGAGGAGGTTTCGATACTTTTAGAAACAATAAATATAAAGAAAGTTTCTTCAAAGGAGAATATGGAAATGATTTTTAAATCGTTGGGAAAGCTTTTATTGGAGTCACACGCAAAGAAGTTTATAGTTGAACTTAAAACAGAAGGTACTTTCATTTTATTGAAGTTGAATTCTGCATTAAAATGTTGAAGCTGAAGTTTAAATTTTTCTATACGCATGACTATGCGATAGTGAAGAACGATCTTCAACTTATTTTTGGTAATGTTTGCATCCAAATACAGGTAAAGGCGGGAATGATCTATCGAACTTGATTTATTGTTATGCCATGAGCATGCCAAAGATACATGTTGAAGACATTGTTGAAAAGTTCAAAAGTTTGCATGCTGAATTGAAGGTTGCCACATCATCTGGATCTCATGGGAATCTTATTAAAGCGTGTTGTGATTCACACGAGGTGGGATGAATCTGAATCTTTTTTGTACCTCTTTTCGTATATTCATATCTGTTTTCTTCATCCCTAAAAAAATAAAATGTTCTTTTTTCTATATGTTACTTTGAGATCTTCTGATAGTTCATTTATTATGTTCTTGATCGAGATAGGTACATTTGGCAATTGATTTAGTTGATTCTATGCTTGAAGACGGCTTGGAAGTGAAGACAACGACGGTCAATTCTATACTGACTGCATGTTTTGCTAGCTGTGAGTATACATTGGTACGTTGACAGCATCTATTCTCTTCTAACCTTGCATAATGTTGCAAATTATATTATATTGAGTTCTTTGATGGCAGGTCCATCGCATTAATTCCATAATAAATGACCATGAAAGCATTAAACCGAATGCTGAGACCTTCAGACTTATGATAAGCATGTATGTGAAATTGAATGATGTAAGTGATATTTCTTGCACCTGGTTTATTTTTGTTTCTCATATAGCATTTTAATGTGAAATGTGTTTATTATATTTTGATTTTCATTTGCAGTTTGATAGAGCATATGGCATGATTAAAGATCTGGAGAAATTGAAGTTACTTCCTACTGCTAACATGTACAATGCTATAATGGGTGGTTACTTTCGACAGGTAACCTTTTCATCTGTAACTTTTTCATCCGTATTATACTTGTAAGTAGCTCACTAAAGGCCATTAATTAATGCATATGTGTGCATGTGAATTCTGGTTTTTATTGTTGAATGTTTCAGCATGAATAACATAACATATATGCTGTTCTTTTTCACTTAATTGGATGATTAACTTGCTTTTTCCTTCTTTTTTTTTGTAGAAAAACTTTCATAAAGGAATGATGGTTCTTAAACAAATGGATGCGACAAATGTCAAACCGGATTCTCAAACTTTCAGTTATATTATAGGCAATTGTAATAGTGAAGATGATATCATAAAGGTAAGCAAATTCTCTGAAGTTATAGTTGCTATTTAATAAATGTTAAATGCTAATTTAGAATATTCGGTGATGTTTTCTGTAGTATCGAAGAGAATTGCATGAAGCAGGAGTTCAACCTACGAAACACATTTTTATGGCACTTATAAATGCATATGCAGCTTGTGGATTATTTGAGAAGGCTAAACAGGTAAATCTGCATTTGCTTATATAATTTATCTTTTTTTTTCGAAATTGTTAGTGATTGAGAATTTGAAACCTATTGCAGGTTCTTTCAGACAAAGGTATTCCTTCTGTTAGTTTGAATGAAGTCAAAAGTGTGCTTGTTTCTGCACTTGCTACAAATGGCCAATTGGTTGATGCCCTCGACATTTATGATGAAATCAAACAAACTGATGCAAATTTGGAGCCAAAAGCCATTATAAGTCTTATTGTAAGAGTTCATGTTTTTGAAAACTTGAAAAAAAAACCAAAATATTATGTTTATTTCGTTTATGATCAAAACACCTAAGTATATCGAGACATACGAAAACGATTAGGCCTGTAAATGAACCGAACATTAACAGAGGCATGTTCGTGTTCGTTCATTTAACTTCAACTGAACACAAACATATAATCGAACACATTTTTTGTTCATGTCTGTTTATTAAGAAAATGGGCATGTTCATGTTTATTCATGTTCGCTCGTTAAAAACATATATGCATAGTTCATGAACGTAAACGAACATAAACAAACAAACTTAAACGAATATACTTTAACAAACAACAAAACAACGCAAACGAAAGAATTTGCAGGAAGTAAAAGAAGTATTTCCTTCCGAAATCCACTCCTGAAGTAACAAACATAAATGAACACAAATTAACATAATCTACTAAACATAAACGGACATAAAGTAATTTTTAATATATATTAGTGATTAGTGATTAATTTTTCTAAATTCCATTGAAAAAACCCAATTTTATTACTAGAAAGCCCAATTACCAATTAGTTGTATTAAGCAGTTAGAAAGTTCCTTTTATGTTTAATATTTATATCAATATAACTACTCATGTGTTAGAACTGAAACAAACGAACATAAACAAATATAAATGAACGGACGTTCACGAACATATATGAACGAACAAAACGTGTGTTCATGTTCGTTCGTTTGTTAAATAAACGAACTTCCCGCCGAACAAGTTCACGAACAATTCATGAACGCTCGGTTCGTTTACAGGCCTAAAAACGATAGCAATTGCTATCTAGTTCCTATTCCTCCCTAATCTAAATCTATATTATTTATAATCTATAATTTAATTATAAAACTAATCCGGATAGTTGTCTAGAAAACAAGATCATGGAAATGTGTTATTCTCAAAACGTTTTTCAGGAACATCTTCAATCTGAAGGCGAGCTAAGTCGATTACTTCAGCTACTGAACCAATTACACGATCCAGAACTCTGGGATGATGGATGTGCTAGGGTTATCTCGTATTGCGTCCGCTACAAACTTTCAGAGTATACTTTTCTATCCCTATGTTAATTGCAACACCTTTTATAAAAAAATAAGGGACCATTTCATATCATCACGCCTTTTTGAAAGTTTGAAATTTTATACATATCCTTCGTAGTTTTATAATATCATATCTATCCATTTCATAAATTTAGTCACTTATAACAGTCGGTTTCTCTAATAAACACTGAGAACATTAAACATTGAGATGATTCATGGTAATAAAATTGTTTTCTTGTTTGTTTATCGAGTGAACCACACTTTTTTCTTGGGTAAATATAATAACTTTAATTATTAAAAGGGTGATTGTGATATTATGAAAACTAGATGGATATATATATATATGAAAACAATCCAAAAAGAAAAAAAAAACTAAAATTGGGTTTAACTTGTTGAAAGTTGCCAAAAGTGTGTATTTGTAATGCGTACAACCTCCCAAATCGTGTACTTAAAATGTTATATTGTTGCTGTTAATTTGTTATTGTAATAGTGTAGTTCCTGTAATCGTGTATTTATAATGCGTACAACCTCCCAAATCGTGTAATAGTGACGTAACAAACGTACAAGACAAACATACCCAATAAAATCCCGCCTATTTTAACGCAGAACTTGTATTATTTTAAATTATGTTTCACTCACTTATTTTTTATTAACATTGAATAGCTCGGCGGTTGAGTTACTCAAGCAACGTATGGAGAAGTCAAGCACCAATGAGATGGTTATCGATGTTCTTTTTGACGAGGTTTTCTGCTTTATCTCTTTCTTTTATTAATATAATTGTTTTGTCTAGGCTGATCACTGATGTATATATTGATATTGATGTATATACTAAAACAGGTTTTTTGCCAAATCGCGGAGACAGAACCACCTGACGTGCAATTCGGGTTGGATTTACTTCAAGCCCTTAAAGACGACATCGGGATTCTACCATCAAGAAAAAGTCTGGATTTTCTCCTTAGTGCTTGTGTTAATGCCAAGGATCAAGAACGTTCTTTTTTAGTTTGGAACGAATATCAGACGGCTGGCCTTCCTTTTAACGTCTTAAGTTATGTAAGGTTAGTTGCATTAGGCTACCGTAATTGCCAATCATCAACTCTAGCCCTAAGGCATTCTTTAAAAAAAGAGTAAAATGCCATTTTTGTCCCTGAGGTTTGGCCACTATTGCGACTTTTGTCTAAAGGTTTGTTTTTTCGCATCTGGATCCAAAAGGTTTGAATTCTTGCCATTTTCATCCAACTCGTTAACTTCATCCATTTTTTTAACGTT
Source organism: Helianthus tuberosus (assembly GCA_030545235.1). Taxonomy (NCBI): domain Eukaryota; kingdom Viridiplantae; phylum Streptophyta; class Magnoliopsida; order Asterales; family Asteraceae; genus Helianthus; species Helianthus tuberosus. Next base: position 14,067,680 of record CM060377.1, read on the forward strand.
AAGTCGTATTTTCATCATTTTAGATGTTTTTTTAATTAAAATAAACCTTCTTTGTTCGGAAATATCTCTGATTTACGTGAAAATAACGTTAAAAACTGAGGATGGTTAATCAGGCATCATGTGGTGGCGTTGATAGCTGAAAGACAAAAGGGTACATGCACTAATCGGTCTTTGTCCCGTTTGCTGAGTGTTATGTGCCTTATGTCCAAGGCTTGATGCAAAACTACTATCGAGCCGGGGGTCTCACTGGAAGCAGCCTCTCTATTCCTACGGGGTAGAGGTAAGGCTGTCTACATCTTACCCTCCTCAGACCCTACCTTTGCTTTGCTATTGGTGGGATTTACTAAGTATGATGATGATGATGATGATGACGACTTGTGAATTTGTTTTGTAGGATGTATCAAGCACTTTTAGCTTCAGGAGCCCATAAACGTGCTAAGGTTTTACTAGAAAATATACCCGACGATGACCCAGATGTGCGTGGTGTCTTGAAAGCATGTCAAGAAACTTTCGGCAAAACCGCCCCCATGAGAAACAAGGGAAAAAAGAAGAAAAAAAATCGTGTCATGGAAGAATGTGTAGAAACTTTGGGTGAAATCGTCTCTGTGAAAAGTGAGGGAAAGAAGAAGAAAAAGAAGCCAAAATAGAGGTATGAGATGTTTATTAACCATATATGCAAATCAAACAAGTTGAGTGTTTGGTTGCTTATAATCTTTTCTAATTTATGGCAGTTACACGAAGCAAAGACGGGGACACTAACATGAATAAGCACTAAATTTAGGTTACAATACGAGCGTTAAGCCGGAGGATAGTCGAGGTTTGGTTAGTCGAAGTACCTTTTAGGGTTGCGTGTTTGGTTCTTTGTCGATCCCTCGGGTATTATGGGATTGTGAGGTGACATCTTAATTCTTCACTTGGTCATTTATGATCAAGTGATTGATCTTCAAAATTGTAACTACCTAGATTAGTTATTGTAACGGCAACGTTTAAAAAAACTTTTGATTAGAGCTATTGCTTATATTACTGTTATCAATCAATTTTATTGAAATTATTGAAATGGGATGTAATCATATTCTATATACCTTTTTTAACAGTAATACATTACGAGGTTATGTAGTCAGTCATCTATTAGGGGACTAGGGGTGGTTCACTAGTGATAGAAAGTATCACTCACACTGTCCAATAAGATCCTGCCATGTCATCAACCAAATTTCCATCACTAGTGATAGAAATGTAGGAGGGGTGGAATCACTAGTGATGGAATTCTATCACTCCCATTTATTTTTAATTTTTATTTTAAAATTAGAAATTAACAATAAAACACTAAAATTAAAAATTTCATTAAATTTAAAACATACTACTTCAATTTAACATACTAGAAACATACAATTTAAAAAAAAAAAAAAAAAAAAAAAAAAAAAAAAACCTACTCCTCGTCCGAATCCGGAAACTCCAAGCCTAGAGAACCTACTAGTTCGATTAAATCGAATCTCAAACGAAAGTGAGTTTCTTCGTTACGCAATTGTAAATGGATATCTTGTGGAACTTGAACTTGCGTAGGAGGATCCGGCACCCAATCCGGGGATATTGCACGCCCGTCGTGTTTGATCAGCATATTGTGCAATATGATACATGCATACACTATGCTATGAATTGATTTCTTGGTCATCGAACGAACCGGTCGGTGTAGTATACCCCATCTACCCTTTAAAACACCAAATGCCCTCTCAACATCTTTTCTTGCCGATTCTTGCAATTTTTTGAACGCCTTTTCTTTAGCCTCGACAGGAAATGAGGGAGCTTTCACAAAAACAGACCAAGACGGGTAGATACCATCCACAAGATAAAAGCCTCGTCTGTAATGTCGACCGTTAACATAGAAAGGAGAGGAAGGTGCGGTACCATCCGTTACGCTTTGGAACAACGGCGACGTGTGCAACACATTGATGTCGTTGTTTGAACCTGGAACACCGAAATACGAATGCCAAATCCATAAATCATTTGACGCCACCGCTTCTAGTATGATGGTTGGTTTTTTGATGTCTCCCCTCACATACGCCCCTCGCAACTCTCTTGGACAATTTTTCCACTCGATATGTGTACAATCGATGCTACCGAGCATCCCGGGAAAATGCCATCTAGCCTCGTGTGCGGCGTAAATACGTGAGATGTCGTGGCTCGTCGGTTTACGTAAAAACTCGTTACTATACAACTTAATGACCGCGTTGCAAAAAAATTGCAAGCATTCACGTGAAGTTCTTTCAGACATAGCTAGGTATTCATCATATTGATCGGGTGGGTTACCTGTCGCTAGTTGGCGAATGGCGGACGTGCATTTTTGTATCGTCGTGAAACTTGGTTTGCCCCTCGCATCGTAACCTTCTTGAAACCATTCCTCGCTTGCTTCGATGTCTCCAACAATCTTTAAAAATAATTCTTTGGGTAAACGAAACCGATCTCTAAACGTTTCGGCATTGTATAGCGGGTTTTCCACAAAATAATCGTTCATCAAAACTTCTTTGGCACGTATACGATCACGGTCGACCATCTTCTTCTTTGGGCGGGACGACTCGGCATCAAGCTCGTTATACACCGACACAAAATACTTTAGCGTCTCGTTGTCGGAAGACGACTCGGTATCGCTGTCGCTAGACATCGGAAACGTCGAATCGGTAGGGAATTCCATTTGAGAAAGATATAAAATTTGTGAAATGGGTTTAAAATGGTTTAAAAGATATAGTTTGGTGTGTGAAAAATGGTTAAAATGTAGATATATATATAGATAAAATGGATAATTTTTTTTTTTTATTGATTGAACCGTTTTAAAACGGTCAAATATCAAACGGTCGGATTTTTCAAAAGTTTAACGCGTTGTGGGTGTAACGCGTTTTGTTTATAACGCGTGGAACTTCAAGTGGCGGCGGTGTAGCGTGGGACTTCAACGCATGATAGTCGACTATCACGTACCCGCCCCGAGTCCCCTTATGTTATGATGGTTTTGCAGTTTTCAAATTTAATATTATGTAGTTTTAAATATTTTCTTTGATCACTATTTTCATTTTTGAAACATTTTTAGTAATAAAATAACCAACATATATTCTTATTATATTATACCAGTACAAAGTCGGTGGCAAAGCCACCGAAACTGAAGTAATGTGACCGCCAATTTTAACTTTTGATGAAGTTTTATTGGACCTCAATTTGAACAAATCACATGCAATATCAAGATAGGTGGCTGACAATCTATATTATTTGAAATCTTATTGGACCGAGATTTTTACAAGTTACTCTATTGGGCGGTGATTAATTTGACTAACAAATTCACATGGGCTGCACTATTGATTGTCAAACTAATATGATTAAGCCGATTTATAAGACTTGATCACATGCACATATGTCATTTTTTACACGTCTATAGTCCAGGTTTTTTATCCAGGTGTTCACTTATCTTGCTCTGGTGTTAATTTTTGTCAAAAAATATGAAACCCAAAAACTGAAGATTGACACCACCATCAAATATAATCCTAGAGTGAAAGACTATTGGGTTTCACCATTTTATATATACTAAATCATAACCTCGATGCTAACATAGCACCAACGAAAACTACGATTTTGCCCTTGGTAGTACAAATTCACAATTCTATATCCATTTCAACAGTGCTAGGCTGTGTGCTAATTTGGATGTTCAGTTTCCTGGCGAAGCAGTTACGATTTCCGGCGGCCAAAAGTAACTTTGACTTTTACACTTCCGCCTCTTTCGTTTCGCCACAGATGAATCAGTTCAACGGCGGCTTCACCGCGAAACCCGTCGCCATTGCCGCTTAATCAACTCGCCGGAAGCTTTTTTGGCTTATTTGGGTCGAACCAAATTCAGATTTTTGAAACCACACCGAAAACCCTTTCCGATCTACTTGGACCCGAGGGCATGCAGATGGGAATCGGCTGTTAACACCTTGCCGGAACCCCAGATAGGATCGCCGGAAACCCGACCCGGTCTCATGAGCCTCACCCGATGGTAGCGGTGCTGATAGTGGGGTCTCCGGCTACTGAAATGGGTGAGAGATGTAGCAATGGTGGGCCTTTTATCTTTTCTCCGTAACTAATGATGGTGTGGTGGTGAGAGAACGGTTGAAGATGAAGATCTTTAAGAATATGAGAAAAAGGATAAGTGTAGGATAAGGTGTGTGTATAAATTGTTTTCAAAACATAACTCAAGAACGTTTTTTACTTTGTTTTCTTTTGACCACACAGACTTGGTAAAAATACATTTCATGGTTAAATAAAGTGGAATTAATCAAGCATATTACTGAAAATAACAAACAAAGTAACAAACATTTTGTTAAATTTAATAACATTTTCCGAAACGATGCAGGGTGTTTTCATTGCTGCAATAAAGGTGTTGTAATTAACCTTAATGTAAACATTGAAAGTTACAACTAAAAAATTGAGACAAATGAAAAAAAATGGATATTGGAATTGATTAGTGGTGAACACCTATATGGATTTCGTTTTGATTTATATTCTTTAGCTTATCTCTACAGTCTATCGGTACAATAAGAAACCGAATTTATGTCAATTGAATGTCCGTGTCTTCCCAACGATTTTATTTCATTTGCGATTGCGAATGCACCAAGCGAGTCCCCCGCCGTCCCAAGGTTTTCCTTCCCTTTATGACTGCGAATTCACCAAGCGAGTTCCCGCCCGCTGCAACGCGCGAGACTTTCATAAAATTGCAAATTTAGTCCCTAAACCTTCTACTTTGGATTTCCAAAACCACAACCTCATCTTTCAAACTTTGTCAGCACCAACCGTCTACTTTGGTTTTCCACCATCACCCCGTTAGCTCTTACACAGTTACGCCACCAACCCTCTTCTTTTACATTTCCATCAACACCCCTTAGCTCTTACACATTTCCGCCACCACCCCTATACCTTTACACTTTGTCTTTTTTAGACTTTGTTTTTTTACCCCTTGCTAGTACTTCATTTTTACACCCGCCAAACTTAAAAAAATTGCAATTGTAACCCCTAGACTACAACTCATACTTTTGCAAATGCCAATGCATTGTGTTTTCCGAAATGTCTTTGGCATTGTGTTGTACGCTTTGTGTCTTCCTTTGCGATTTACACTTTTTTTTAATTGACTTTTACGCACTGCGTTTTACGAATCGTGTTTTGTCTTACTCTATGTTCCCACCTGTCGCGCGCCGCCGCAACGCGCGGCGGGCAAAATCCTAGTAACTCTTAAAAATGAAAGTCGGTGGTACACTTACCACCTAAGTCCCTCCATTTTAAAAACATTTAATTTTCACCCTTGTAATATTACTTTATATTACTCCCTTCAACTTTTAAAACTACAATTTTAAACCCTAAACCATTGCTTAATTTTACGACTTTTAAAATTTGCGTTTTATTCTTATTCTATACAATCTTAAAGGACAAAGTCGGTGGGTTTTCCACCGGCTTTGCCTCCTTGCCCCCTATTTTCATCATATTGCAATTTTAGCCCCTTAACTTTGTAACCTTTAAAGTTTCATAAAATGACAAATTTATTCCCTAAACCTTCTACTTTGAATTTTTAAAACCACAGCCTCATCTTTCAAACTTTATCAGCACCAACCCTCTACTTTGGTTTTCCACCATCACCCCCTTAGCTCTTACATAGTTACGTACCAACCCTCTTCTTTTACATTTCCACCAACAACCCCTCATCTTTTACACATTTCCTCTACCACCCCTATACTTTTACACTTTGTCTTTTATAGACTTTGCTTTTTTACCCCTTTTACTATTACTCCATTTTTACACCCGCCCAACTTTAAAAAAATTGCAATTGTAACCCCTAGACTACAACTCATACTTTTGCAAATGCCAATGCATTGTGTTTTACACTTTTTTGTAATTGTCTTTTACGCACTGCGTTTTACGGATCGTGTTTTGTCTTATTATATGTTTCCACCCGTCAAAAGACAAATTCAGTGGAAACCCCACCACCTTTGCCTCCCCATCCCCCGTACTTTCACGATGTTGCAATTTTAGCCCCTTGACTTTGGTACCTTTAAAGTTTCATAAAATGACAAATTTAGTCACTAAACTACTACTCCATTTTACAAATAGTTTGCTTAACACCCCAACTTTGTGATAGTTTTCTTTTCAGCTCCAACTTTGTTATAGTTTCCTTCTTACCCCAAAACTTTATCAAATTTTATCTTTACCCTTTCTTAGCCCTTAAGTTTAGGAAATGCAATTTTTAACCACTTAACTTTTTATGAACTTTGTAAATGCCACTTTGACCCCTCGAGAGTTTTTGGTTTGATACGTTATGATTGTACGATATAAATTCGATTTACGTTACGCTTTAATCCAATCGCAATGCAACTATAGGATACATTGACTTCAATCGGATACGTCAAAACGTGCGTTTTCATATGGTTAACACATCACATAACGCTTTGACTAATCCGTTCGATATTTGCGAAGTACCCGCGCCGTAACGCGCGCGGGTCTTATTACTAGTTATCATGAAATAAATATCCATTTTATGTTTACCTATCATCTGAAATGAAGTTTGAGACATACTTTGCATACTTTAAAAGAAAGTAAATGTGAACATAAATTGTAACTGTAAAAGAATCTGGATGTCGTTTGTTAGCGGTGTTACCCGATTGGTAACACCGCTACTGGTGTATCGGGTAGGGGCACTCGGGTGATAATTTCGGGTGTTGTTTACCTAATTGGCGAGTGGGATTGTGTGTTACCGACCAGGGTATTCCGGTGGTGATTTTAGGAGTTATTTACTGAATTGGCGAGTGGATTGTGTGTGTGTTGCAGAGGAGAGAGAGAGAGAGTTATTTAATGAATTGGCGAGTGAATTAGCAAGGAAATTTTAGGTGTTACTTATTTAAGACAAACTCGTATTATTTTTCAATATAGATCACTTATTGGATTTGTAAAACAGTTAAATGTATTCACCTTTGATAATCCGTGCTTAGTGAAAGCTTAGAACTTCTACTCTTCAGGAATCGTTGGGCAACACTTCTACAACGTACTGCCTCAGTATTCGTTATCTATCACCTAGTGGACAAAACGTTGGTTTAAAGTGGGTACAAGACATAGAAAACGAGAGAAATTTGTATTTGAAATGTATCGAGAAAGTGAGGGTGAAGTCCTCTGTTTATACTGTCTGCGAGAGCTCCAAGCAAATAGCTTGTAACCCTAGGCAGTCAGCGGACTTAAGTGGTGAGTTAGCATCCACGTGTCAAGTCACCAATTCATCGTTATCCGACACCTCTGAGTGGATTGTTTGCGACGCCTAGACAGTCCGCACACAAGCATCTTATCCAACACGTGTCATTTTCCTGATGAATCATTGTCACGTGTCAATTTTGTCAGCGTTGTAACTTATCTCCCACGAAAACCCCAAGCGGATCGTGTGCGGTTTAAGCGGTCCACTGCTAACGAGGTTAAGTAACTTAACCCTGAAGTTAATGAGTTTAAATATGACTAAATTATCCCGTTAGTGATCCAGTTGCCATTCTTTTAGAAAATTATCAAAATTATAGGGTGTTCTAGTAAAACGTACCTTTTGTTGAAAAACCGAAGAACACACACGATGAAAAGACAAACGTCAAGCTAGTTGACGCGTTCACGAAACCCGGATTTTACAGATTTCCATTTTGGACCCTGAAATTTAAGTTTGGCAATATTAAATTTTAGTCCCCGAACTTACATAACTATCATTTGGATCATGAAAATTTTCTTACAACGTATTTGGGGGCGTTTGCTATTCACATGACATTTTTATTGGGAATCAAATCAGCAAGAGTTTTAATGTTTATAAAAAGGCGTCGGTAACTCACATTAGGGATGAGCATGGTACTCGTTCGGTACCGAACCGGTACCAAAAAACAGGAAAAGCGGGTACCGGTACGATACCGGTGTTTTACCGTAAATACCGGTATACCTCGTACGGTACCGGTACATAGTACCAAATGCTCATCCCTAACTCACACTCAACCCTATTATATCCGTAATTAACCCTACATGAAGTGTTACTAGAGGGTAGAGAACGATTGATTTTGTATTCCTCAGACCTTCCTACACCTTCGTGGTTGGGTCAAAAAATATGATTGGAGTTTGATATTATAATCTTTTTACCTTATGAAATCTATGTTTTTGTTTATTGTATCTTTAAATAAAGAGTTAAATGCGATTTTATTCCCTGTGGTTTGGGTCATTTTGACAGTTTAATCCAAAAGTTTTATTTTTCGCATGTGTGTCCAAAAAGGTTTCACCATTGCCATATTAGTCCACTGGGTTAACTTAAACCATTTTTCTGTTAACGAGAAGTGCAATTCGGTCATTTTATATGTAATTTTGTTAACTAGAAGGGCAATTCAACCATATATAATGACCGAATTGCCCTTTTGGTTAACAGAAAAATGGATGAAGTTAACCCTGTGGACTAAAATGGCAATCGTGAAACCTTTTTGGACCCACAGGCGAAAAATGAAACATTTGGACTAAACTACCAAAATGGCGTAAACCACATAGACTAAAATGACATTTAACTCTTAAATAAAAATAGGACTTATAAAATGAAGAGTAAATTGCCAAAATCATCCCTGAGGTTTGGATATGTTTGTCATTTTCAACCAAAACAAATTTTTTGTACCATATAGTCCTTCACTTTTGGGATTTTTTGTCATTTTCATCCAAACGTCTAACTTTTTTGCCAAAATCGTCTCCGAGATTTGGGATTTTTTTGTCATTTTCATCTAAATATTTGATAAAAAAATAAAGCAAATTAGATGTTTGGACTTTGGATAAAAATGACAAAAAATTCCAAAAGTGAAGGACTATATTGTACAAAAAAGTTGTTTTAGATGAAAATGACAAACATGCCCAAACCTTAGGGACGATTTTGACAATTTACTCTAAAATGAATATGATTGTAGTTTCGCGAGAGCAATTAACAACTAGTGTGAATTATGGTTAAATTTGATCAACCTAACAACTAGATGGTAGCAATTAAAAAAATGACCATTTGAAAATAATGAGTTGCAAAGATAATGTTATCCAAATAGTCTGAATATGTTTTGTATGATGTATGAAAATCGTTTTCGACAACTAATCTGAATATTTAGTTACTTTCAGTCCTATCTTTTAACTATTTTGCATTTAACAGTCCTAAGTTAAAAAAACTTAACGGAGTTGTTTTTTCCCGAATTACAAACTGATGTTTTAGGGCTTTTGATCAGAACGAGGATACGAGTCGATTGATGTAAAATTTATCTCGAAACATTGCTCCAAACTTCCAATTAACAAAAATCAAGCCCTTTGTAGCATGTTTCGAGGTAAATTTTACATCAATCGACACGTATCCTCGTTCTGATCAAACGCCCTAAAACATTAGTTTGTAATTCGAAAAAAAAAACTTAAATCCGTTAACTTTTTTGACAGAAGACCGTTGAAAACAAAATAGTTAAAAAAGATGGGACTACAGTGAAAATATTCAAAGGTGAAATCGGTAATAACATTTTTTAATGGTAAGGAACGACGTGCTAACCATCGTGACACCGGGCGTTGTGGCCGATGCTCTCCCTAGTTGCGCGGAAACCCGATCTCCACCCGTCCGAAGGTGGTAAAATGCAACCCACCCACGCGGTGTCGGAGCCTCGCCACTTTCTTCCCCAAATATACAACTCTCAGATCAGATCAGATCAGATCAGATCCCAGCGATGCTTTCACTTTCACTTTCACACACTCTCACTTACCAATAAACTTCCACTCTCAAACAAACAAACTGTTGTCAGTTACTCAGATCTAATGGCGGTCGTCGCACGTACCGGCAGAGGCGGTGCCGGTGGTGGTTCCTCCGCCTTACGCAGCTTCTTTTCCTACCGGATCTTCGTTTCAGCTATGTTTACTCTTCTTTTCTTCGCTACTGCCTCCGTTCTCTTCTCCTCTCACCCTGCGCATTTCTCCGATAACGCTGTAAGTTTCTCTGTTACTTTTTTATGTGTTATTGTTGTTGTAGTTTGCAATTTGATTAATATTCTGCTGTTTGATTGATTATATGAGATTCGATTGACGTAGTATATTAGTTTTCCAGAATTAAGGCTCAATTTGTAAGTTAAAGTTATTTTACTGCAAAAATCAATTATAGCTAGGTTTTTAGCAATGAAATTGTATAGTATTGGAGCAATTTTGAAATTCTGTGTTATATAGCTAGGTTTTTAGCAATGAAATTGTATAGTATTGGAGCAATTTTGAAATTCTGTGTTATATTTGAGATGTTGTGAGTGTATCCTTACTTTTTATGTCTTATTGTTGTTGTTGTTTGCATTTTGATTTATATTCTGTACATGCAAGCCAGTTGACATAGTATATAATTGATTTTGTAGCTTTTTTTGTGGATAATTAGTATCAGTTTTGTATGATTAAAGCTGTACGTCACTCTGATACGAGTATCCTTACTTTTTATGTTTTATTGTTGTTGTAGTTTGCAATTTGATTTATATTCTGTACATGCAAGCCAGTTGACATAGTATATAATTGATTTTGTAGCTTTTTTTTGTGGATAATTAGTATCAGTTTTGTATGATTAAAGCTGTAATTCACTCTGATACAAGTATCCTTACTTTTTATGTGTTATTGTTGTTGTAGTTTGCAATTTGATTTATATTCTGCTGTTTGGTTGAGTATATGCAATTCTGTTGACAACAACAACAACAACAACAACAACAACAACAACCATACCCAGTATAATCCCACTTATAGCAAAGCTGTTGATAGGGTCTGGGGAGGGTAGGATGTAGGCAAGCCTTACCTCTATCCCAAGGAATAGAGAGGCTGCTTCCAGTGAGACCCCCGGCTCCAAAAAACCAAAACCAAGACAAAAGCTTCTGGAAAAACATATATAAGCACACAACTACTAAAAAGGTGGAAAAGAAAAATAATAAAAATAAACACATAAATAAATAAGTAGTTGTTAGTAAAACTACGACACTGGGAATAAGTGAAAACTTATAAACAACTATATCACACCTCATAGAAAACGATAAAATTTAAACTCATAGGAGAAGAACCTAAACCAAAAACCAAGCCAAACTCCTAAAAGTCCTTAACCTTAATTCTACGTCTCCACGAAGTTCTATCCTCGACCATGTCCTCGAAGAGGTGCAAATCTAGCAAATCTTGCCTAATCCGCTCCTCCCAAGTCATTTTCGGCCTACCTCTACTCCTCCTTCCATCTACAGTGAGTGTTTCAACTATTCTAATCGGGTCTGTCGTCTGCCTCCTCCTGACATGCCCAAACCATCTCAATCTTCCCTCCCTTATTTTGTCTGAAATACCAGCAACTCCTAATCTTACCCTAAAAACCTCATTTCTTATCTTGTCCAACCTAGTATGCCCACACATCCATCTTAGCATCCTCATCTCTGCCACCTCTAGCTTTCGTGCATGAATTTTCTTGATGGCCCAACAATCTGTTCCGTATAACATAGAGGGTCTAATTGCAACTCTATAAAATTTCCCTTTTAATTTATCAGGGAACCTCTTGTTGCATAATACCCCTGTGGCTGCTCTCCACCTACACCATCCAACCTGGATACGGTGAACTACGTCACTGTCTATCTCTCCATTACTCTGAACAAACGATCCTAAATACTTGAACTTAGTTGCCTGTGGGACCACCTGGCCCTCAATGGTGATCTGAGTGTCGTGCTCATCGCCTGCTCCACTAAAATCACAGTAAAGATTGCAATTCTGTTGACATAGTATATAATTAATTATGTAGCCTTTTGTTGCATATTAGTATCAGTTTTGTATGATTAACGCCTTAAGTCTCTCTGATACGAGTATCTTTACGTTTTATGTCTTATTGTTATTGTTATTGTAGTTTGTAATTTGATTTACATTCTGCTGTTTGATTAAGTATGTGCGTTTCGGTTGACATAATTTGTAGTCGTTTGTGGCAAATTTAGTTTCAGTTTTGTATGATTAAGGCTCGATTGTTCCAGGAAACATAAGATTTATAAGTTATTTCACTGAAAATTCAATTTTAGCTTAGGTTTTATATCAATGGAATTAATGTGTTGGAGCAATTTTAGAATGATCAGTTTCTTTCTGTATATTGTGCTATAGGATGTATATCGTGCTTTTTGTTTGAGTAGATGCAATCCTATTAAGTCTAGTTTGAAATCGATGTAGGATTTTATTAGTTTTGTAGCTTTTGTGGCAAATTAGTATCAGTTTTCTATAATTAAGGCTTCATATGTAATTATTTCATTGTAAAATCAATTCTAGCTAGGGTTTTAGCTATGAGATTGTATAGTATTGGAGCCAATTTAAAATGATCTATGTTACAACAGGAAATTGAAACTACTGGGAATGCATACATGCACAGAACATTTCTTGCTCTGAAATCTGATCCGTTGAAGACTAGATTGGAATTGATACATAAGCAAGCAAGTGATCATATCATGCTTGTGAATGCATACGCTTCTTACGCACGAAAGCTTAAGCTCGAGATATCAAAGCAGCTTAAGATGTTCGATGAGATGGCACAAAACTTTTCAGAGTTAGGTGTGAAACCAACATATCGAACCGCGTTGTATGAGTCTAACGGGCCTGTAGATGAAGAAGTGTTGAGACAGTTTGAAAAGGAGGTTAAGGACAAGATTAAGGTTGCCAGATTAATGATTGCGGAAAACAAGGAATCTTACGACAATCAGCTGAAAATTCAGAAGTTAAAAGACACAATATTTGCTGTTAATGAGTTGCTAGTTAAAGCTAAGAAGAGCGGTGCGTTTGCTAGCTTAATCGCTGCTAAATCAACCCCGAAAAGTTTGCATTGTCTTGCAATGCGTTTAATGGGAGAACGTATTGCAAATCCCGAAAAATATAGAGATGAGAAACCTAGACCGGAATTCGAGGACCCTTCTTTGTACCATTATGCGATATTTTCCGATAATGTGATTGCGGTTTCTGTTGTGGTGAATTCGACTGTACAAAACGCTGAAGAGCCATCAAAACATGTTTTTCACATTGTTACAGATAAAATGAATCTTGCTGCAATGAAAGTTTGGTTTAAAATGAGGCCCGTTAAACGAGGTGCTTTTGTTGAGGTGAAAGCAGTGGAAGAGTTTACTTTCTTGAATTCTTCATACGTTCCGATACTCAGACAACTCGAGTCGGCAAATTTACAAAAGGATTACTTGGACAACAAGTTAGATAACGAAACCACCGACGAGAAAAACATGAAGTCATCTGGGGACACAAAGCATTTGTCGATGTTGAATTATCTTATGTTTTACTTGCCGGAAATGTATCCGAAGCTACACCGGATATTATTCTTAGATGATGATGTTGTTGTTAAGAAAGATTTGACCGCATTGTGGAAAATTGACTTGGATGGAAAGGTCAACGGGGCGGTTGAGACATGTTTTGGATCGTTTCATCGTTACGCTCATTATTTGAACTTTTCACACCCCTTGATTAAGGATAAGTTTAATCCTAAAGCTTGTGCTTATGCTTTTGGTATGAATATATTTGATCTTGATGCGTGGAGACGTGAGAGATTAACCGATCAGTATCATTACTGGCAGGATCTGGTAAGTCCTCTTTTATTTATGAATATAGAGTAAAATGCCATTTTCGTCCTTGAGGTTGGTCCAGTTTTGCGACTTTCGTCCAAAGGTTTGTTTTTTCGCATTTGGGTCGAAAAGGTTTGAAATCTTGTCATTCTCATCTGGCTCGTTAACTCCATCCATTTTCTCCGTTAAGTCAGGGTATTTTGAAAAAGACGGAAATACCCTGACTTAACGGAGAAAAATGGATGGATTTAACGAACTGGGTGAAAATGGCAAGATTTTAAACATTTTGGATCCAGATGCGGAAAAACAAACCTTTGGACGAAAGTTGCAAAACTGGCCAACCATCAAGGATGAAAATGGCATATTACTCATGAACATATAAAAATCATTTTGATAAAATTGAAGAAACTGATATAATATGAATCTTGCATCAGAACGAGGACCAGAATCTGTGGAAATCGGGAAGACTGCCACCTGGACTGATGACATTCTATTCAACGACAAAATCACTGGACAAAACATGGCATGTTCTTGGACTAGGGTACAACCCAAGTATAAGCATGGACGAGATTAAAAAAGCTGCTGTCATTCATTATAACGGGAATATGAAACCATGGCTCGATATCGCTATGAACCAATTCAAGAATCTATGGACTGTCCATGTTGATGCTGACATGGAATTCGTGCAATTGTGCAACTTTGGTCTATAAATATTAAATAGAGTAAAAACAAGCCGAGTTCGAGTTGGTTCTTGATACATGTTCATCGTTTTAATCGCTTCTAAATAGTGTAACGTTAATCCCAAGCTAAGCTCGGTTAGTGTTGCGTTATTTTTACACACGTCGTCTTAGTAAAGTGTTATAATATCATATCGAAAGATGTGCGCAGGTAACATATATGTTTGAATGATTCTTTTGTATCTCTCCATAAATGTAAGGTGTTAGATTTTAGAAATTGCAAATTATGCATGTTCTTGTTAGATGCATATATACTTGATTGACTGTTAGTCGAACTGAATTTGCGCATCCGAATGCGTATTTGATCTGTTGTCAGTTGTCATGATGTGGTTGTTGGAAGTTAGTGGCAACAGCAACGATGTGGCATCACGGTGGCAGTGATCAGCAAGAAGGCGATGACAACTGCATTGACGCTATGATTGTGGTTGGTACGTGATGGTTGTGGCTGGTGGTCGAGCCATTGTTCGTTTCACTCTTTATATCGCTATCACTGTATCACATGTTATCAACCCGTTGTAGCATGGTCTTCACTTTTTTCAGTTTCTTTAGTTAATTACGACCGCAATGTTTTGAATTTTACCTAAATTAACCCGTAATACATTATAGGATGCAAATGAGGTGTAAGGTTGAATGTGGCTCATTTAGATTTATAGAGTTTGAGCTCGGCTTGTTTCAAGCTATATATCCAAAACTCGAGCTTGACCCGGGAAGAAAAAATTCAAGTCTTGTGTTCAACCCGACCTTATTATTCATTATTTTTTTTATTTGTATACATGTATAATTATTTTTATATATAATAAAAATTTATTATATTCAGTAAAATATATAATATTTATATAAAATAACCAAATAGGTTAGACTCGAAAGTTCAGTCAAACATAGGATATAAAGCTTAGGGTGAACGGGGCACTGCACCATGCGGGGAGTGGGGCAGTGACCCAAGTCCCCGAGCGGGAAAACCGCCGCCATCACCGCGGGGAGGGGGATCGGGGAGGGTTTACCGCTTGAGAGAGAGGGGGTGATTGGTTGTTAATGTGGGTCCACCCTTTTTCCACCAATCATATTTTTTCCTTCTTTTTTTATAAAAAAATAATTGTGTGAGTGGAGTGCCGCCATCAAATTGAGGGTGTGAGGGAAGTTAAGAGGGGAGTTGACGTGACGCGTGCTGATTGGCCGTGCGTAAGAGAGGGGACTCCCCTAAGAGAGGAGTGCCCCTCTCACCCTTAAGATTGGATTCATTCATTTAAACGAGCTTCAGTTATGTTTAAGCTTGAGTTCATTTAAATTTGACGCGTTAAAGCGGTCTAAGGATGGTAATATAATAGTATAAATAAAAATACACAAAATAACTTTAGGCTTAATCATGTAACATTAAACTCTCTCTAGTGATAGCTTTTTATAACGTAGAATAATATTATCAAAAGGAATTAGCAACAAGAATGGCCTGTCGGCACCTGGCTTTAGCTTGTTGAATCCTCTCATTCAACGTCTCCTCTTTCACGGCAGCTTTCACCATCTCCAAATCCATTTCCATGAGCTTCAAAACCCGAAACAGCTCCGTCACCATCCGATCCTCCACCTTCCCGTCATCTCGCAACACCTCCGCCTCCTCTCTCGCTCTCTCCGCCACTATCTCCCCTACCTGTTGGAAAATCAGACCCCTTTAACGAACCCAAAGAAACATATTTTAAGACACAAAATAAAAATAAAAATAATAATAATAATAACCAATACCCATATTTATAGTTATAACAACTCTCACTCCCCAACACTCCTAAATCAACTCAGATTGTTCACTCAAACCCAAACAATTATATAAGATCCTAATACTAATTTAAACTCATTAAACAAACCCAAACAATTAAATAAGAGTTAACTGTCATTTCTGTTCATGTAGTTTGTTCAACTATGCCAGTTCAGGCCAAAATTCAAATTTGTATCATATCCGTATCGTACATTATTGAAACATGCTAGTTTCGTCCACAAACTGCCATTTTCGTCCTTGTGGTTTGTCCGAATTATGCTACTCCACGCCAAATTTCAAAGTTTTTTCGACAGAATTGTCATGTTTCAACAATGTCAGTGACGAAAATGGTACAAATTTATAATTTGACCTCAAAATAATGGCATAATTGGATAAACCATAGGACGCAAATGTCAGGAAACTCATCAAATAAAGTACTAAACTATTTATTTAATACTAATTCTTTTTGCTGAGTGTCTTTTTGGAAGCAGTCTCGACCCGATTAGGATTAACTCGATCATTATTCTACCTTGGCTAACAAGGCGGTCGATCCGTACTCCTTATCCATCAACTCCTCCAACTTCTCAAGAAAATCCATAATCACATACCCTGTAGGCTTCTCCAACGGAATCGGCACCGTTCGCTTCCATCCGATTTCAAAATTGGGCGGTTCAGGTTTTACAAGGCCTTTAGATTTTCGGTCTCGGATGATTTCGGATCGCCGACGTTTCTCTATGGGGAAGGTCTCCGGGCTGGTGGTGGCGGAGTCGTCCGGTGAGGGGAAGTCTGGTGGCTGATCTAAGGTGCATTTGATGGAGATGGGTTTGTGTTTGTGAAGGGATGGAGTCAGAGTGGTTTTGAATGGGTGGTGCAGATAGAAAATGGGTGAGGCAGCAGCAGCAGCCATTGCAAAACACTAACTGAAATAACTAGATAAGACTTATCTTGTCCCGCCAACTTAAACCTTTTTTTTAAATAAAAAAAATATTGTATATTATTTTTTAAACTTGTAAAAAAATTATTTAACAGAAATATTTTGTTTTCTTGTAGACGAAAAGTAACAATTTTAGAGACCGCAAAGAGTAACAGCACAAACCTAACAGAAAATTTATAGGTTTGACAAAGAGTAAACTGTGAAAATGGTCCATGAGGTTTGGTCACTTTTGTCATTTTATTTCAAAATTAAACCTTTTGAATCTAGGTCCCTGTGGTTTCAGTTTTGTTGCTATTTTTATCCAAAGTCAAAATCTGATCAGATTTTTCAGTTAACAACTTAACATCCAGTTTTTTTTTTTGTCTTTTCCACTCTTTTAATGAAAGGCAAAATGGTCTTTTAACGTTTTATTACAACAAATTAAAAAAATCTGACCATTTTGACCTTCATTAAAAGGGAGGAAAAAGACAAAAAAACTGGATGTTAACTGAAAAATCTGACTAAATTTTGATTTTGGATGAAAATGACAACAAAATTGAAACCACAGGGACCCAGATTCAAAAGATTTGAGTTTTGTACTAAAATGGCAAAAGTGACCATTTTGGCAGTTTACTCTTTGATAAAAGTAACAATTTTAGAGACTGCAAGAAATAACAACACAAACCTAAAAGAAAATTTGTGGGTTTGGTTAAATTTAAACTGACCCATGTTACCTTACAAATAAGTTTAGCTAAATTGACCACCCTCGAGTGAATATGGCAGGCTTGTGAGTTGGCGTGTTTATTTTTATAAAATTGTATGGCGGGCTTGTGAGCTGACGTGTTTATTTTTATCAAATTTAAAATGTATTCTATAAGAAAACTTACACGGTTAAATAGTATAATATAACATAGTTAAAGGGCACTACTATACACCCCCCCCCCCCCCCCATATTACTAACTACACCCCCTCTTCTCTCACATAACTTACAGGTGGGGCCTGCGTGGGACCGACAGTTTCCTCTCACAAGGGGGGGTGTGGTTAGTAATAGGGGGGTGTGTATAAAATGGGCCTAGTTAAAGGGTGTACCTATTGGCACACCCATGTGCCTATCTACACACCTTAAAAGGTGTTTTTTGTCATTATATGCACACCCTGCAGTGTCGAACTGTGGCCAAAACGCGACGTTTTGGTCCGGTTAACCAGACAAAGACTGACGGGTTTCTGACGGGTCTATTAACCAGACCAAAACGCCGAGCTTTGGCCGCGTTTTGGTCCTGTCAACCAGACAAAAGACTGACACCCGGTCAACAGACCCGTCAGACACCCGTCAGTCTTTGCCTGGTTAACCGGACCAAAACGGCGCATTTTGGTCACAGTTCGACACTGCAGGGTGTGCATATAAGGACAAAAAAACACCTTTATGGGGTGACTATCTACACACCAATAGGTGTGTAGATAGTTTGGGCCTAGTTAAAAAGTGAGGAACAATGTTGGTTTCAGTGAGGAGTCAAGAAATTCTTTCCCCTATGGGTCATGTTTGTTGCCTCACATAACAAAAGTCAAAAGATATATCTTAAAAAATTGTATTATCACATTCATATTGATATATATCTATTAATTCATAACATGGTGATGAATAGTAACATAATTTTGTGTTTTGGTGTTTTTTTAGCTTTAGGTTTTTTTTTTCTATTTTTGTTTTACAAGTTTATTTTTTATTTTTATGATTTTGTCATAAAAAGTTAAACAAGCTTAGTTTTTATTAGTTTTTGTTTTTACGCTTTTTTCGGAATTTGATCATCATTCGGTTGCTACTTAGCATAGTGTTTGATGGTCACATTTTGTCCCTTAGTTTTATTCCGTTCGGTTGCTATTTTGCACGGTGTTTGATAAGTTTTATGTCACGTAAGCCACTTGTATATGTATTAATTTACAACATAACCGATGAAGAGTGATGAACAGTTGATTATTAACGGTGTCACATGCTTTACTTCTTCACTTTCTGGCTTTAGAAGCAGCAGAGACAGAGAGAGTGAGTGAGATAGATAACTGATAGATAGAGAGAGAGAGTAGATCGGCGGAGATGCAGATAGAGAGAGAGAGTAGATCGGCGGAGATGAAAGGTCGGCCATGCTCTCCGGCCGGCCGTTCTGTTCTGTGGAGACGATGGTAAGGATTCCTGCGAGACGGTGATATGTCTTTATGCGACAGCAACGGACGCCGGCGTTAGAGTTGCGATGATCGATTTTGTTCCAGGAAGGGGAAACAATGGTAAAGATCTCTTCTCTCTCTCAACTATGTCAACGTCGAAGCAGGTCCTTGGTCATCGATTAGAAGAGGACTACGGCGAACAAGGTGACTTTTTGAAGTAGATCTTTAGAATGATTTATGTTTGACATCTAAGCGCGATTCTGGTGACCGTAGGTGGATTCACGACAGTGGACTCTGCCAGTTTAATAAGAATTTGTTCATTTTATGTGGCTAGGGTTTCAGTTTAAATAATAAAGTTTTCACTATTCAGGATCCTTTAGGAGTTGAGGAACTTTTGTATATGTTTGCCTCTTGCAGATCCCTTTTTATCCATAAGAATAAAGTGTCATAGCATTTTTTTATTTATTTTGAGTTAAAGTTATGATGCATTTTAATTTTGAAAAGATGGAGCACAAATGTTTATGTAGCCCTATAACCTTATTTTATCCTATATTAATATACTTTTGTGAAACTTTATGCAATGAATGTTAAAGATCTATGCTTAGACGTGAAGATGAAATTAGTTTTGATGTTGAGGTTTAACAAGAATTATCAGGTGTTTTCAGGCATGAATTATAATCTGATAACAGACAATCTGATTGTCGGCTCTCAACCTCAAAAGCCGGAAGATATCGACCATCTTAAAGAGGAACAAAACATTGCATACATTCTTAACTTGCAGCAAGATGGGGATATTGCATATTGGGGAATAGATTTAGAGCCGATTGTTAAAAGATGCAAACAACTTGGAATACGCCACATCAGAAGGCCTGTAAGCAAAACGTCTCTTATCCTTTTACAACTCGCGAGAAATGGGACCCGCATAACGTTTCTAATGTATCGTAAATCGCGCAGGCAAGAGATTTTGATCCTGATTCGTTAAGGAGCATGTTACCGAAAGCTGTTTCTTCACTCGAATGGGCAATTTCGGAAGGAAAAGGAAGAGTGTATGTACATTGTACACCGGGTTTAGGTCGAGCTCCACTTCCGGCACATAATAGATGGATATTTCATAAAAGATGTACCGAATCACCAATTTCTGCACATAATATTAGAGAACCAATGACCGATGGTCGCGACACACAAGAGGTTAGCTCACCACATAATAACTCATTCTTGCTGCTTTGGGGTACGCCACTTTAAGATCCACTGACTTAAAATTTGGTACTTTTTGTATGAGAACTTTTTGCTTTTGTTTCAGGAATGATATGGTTGGAAAGAACTATGACAATTTTATACAAAAGTATTAACTAAGTTTATGTAACTGGTTTCGTTAATGGCCCTAAAATGCCTTTTGATGCGAGTCGTCATATCTTACCACCGCAACGCACGGGGTCTTTGTGCTACTTGCCCCCCGCCGCAACGCGGGGTACTTAATACTAGTTTGGAATATAAAAGTAAAGAAAAAAATGTATAGTTGTTGCCTGTTGGTTTAACAAGTTCCTGGTTCGAAATTGGGTTATCAGAGAAATAACAAAATGGGCTTTTTTTAATTGGTAAGATATCTGGGCTTATGTAAATTGGATATAAATGTATAGCATGTCACCATTATTTATGTAAATGAGATATATTAATTAGCTAGGGCACTTAATTGATCTAGTGTTGTCTATTGTGTAACCAATTGTTCCATCAATCCTAATCAATGGCAGGTTTATTTCAGTATCACACAATTAGTTCCTACAGACACCTAAGGGGAGGGGTGGTCACCAGTGATAGAATTCTATCACTCACAAGCACCAATCAAGTTCCGCCATGTCATCAACCATTTTTCCATCACTCACAACCTTTTTTAGTGGGGGTGGTCATCACTCACCACCACACCAAACAATTTCCCCCCAACCAACAATTACCCTCACAAAAAAACTATCACGTCAGTGAAGAAAATAACGCGTTATTGATTTCGTGGAAGATTAACGCGTTATACTTTGGAGCGGCGGTGGGATATAACGCGTTATACTTTGTTCCCGTGATGATATAACGCACCGCCCCGGGCGGCCTAAATACTAGGTGTGGCAACTAAAAACACGACATGTAACCCGACACGAGATAAACATGCTAGTTTGAATAGTAGATGAGTTGATACGCTAACCCTGTTAATATATATATTAGCACGCCAGATCAAAGTACATCCAATTCAACGCGCCAACATTTTTGACCCATTAAAATAGCTAGGTTACACATGGTGTGTTTGGGTTACACGTGTCTAGGCTGAGGTTCATCTAATTAAAACAGTTAACTAGTCGTTTATGTTACGGTTTGGTTGTCGTTTATCATCTGGTTTGGTTATACCAACCCACCATGCGCCAACTAGAAGCCGACACGAATTAGCACCCCTACCAAAGATCCCTAATACCATAGCAAGCATGATGTATTCATTAATTGTTTTAAAAGGGAGTTAATATTCACACACTCCTTCTCTCTATTTTTTTTATACATACATAGATATATATATATATATAGAGAGAGAGAGAGAGAGACAGAGTAAAAAAGAATGTGAAAATAAGATTTTAGGATGCGAGAAGCCTTTTAAAATAGTTTCCAACCGCCCAATTAATTATTTGTGTCGTTGGCATAATTATTTCAAAGGGTGCCACCTATTTCAACTTCAAGATCAATGCCCATCATGTGGCTAAGACCTAACTAAATAGCGTGCCAACAATTCGTCGTCTTAAGACCTAACAAAATAAACTCACATACTTTGATCCATTTTTATCCACAATACTCGAGAGTCTTGTCATCTCCTACACATGTTAGAGTAAACTGCCATTTTGGTCCCTGTGGTTTGGGCACTTTTGTCATTTTAGTCCAAAATTCAAAGTTTTTAAATTTGGGTCCTTGTGGTTTCACTTTTGTTACCATTTTAGTCCAAAATTCAAAAACCCCCTTTTTTGACCGTTGCAACCTGGCTATTTTGTCTTTTTGTTCAGGGACATTTTTGTCCATTGTAGATTTATTATAACTGATTATTATTGATTAAAAATAATAAAACCCAAATCCTCTGTCACCATCTTCTTCATTTCAACCCATCTTCTAGAGAGAGAAACAATCACCGAATTCTCTCTCCACCCCCACCACTAATCATCACCTTTCTCCACCAACAACAACCACCGCCAGCCACCACTGTCATCAAACCTCCACCGCCATCACCACCTTCGCCTGCACATATGTGGCCGGCGAACCAACCACCACCTTCGCCTTCACATTTGACCCTTCCGATCTCGAATCACACATCAATACAAGCAACATTGTGATCTTCTTACTCTTGAACCTTTGTTTTGTAACTGAATCTATGATAACCCAAAATGAATTAGGGTATTTAAAGATAGAAAATTTGGTTGGTGAACAATGATCAAGATTCAATAACTGTGAAGGTGGGCAGCCATGGAAGCATCATCTTTACAAGTTCACACACCTGTGTGTTGTGGAAGAATTGCTTTAAGAGACAAAACGCTTGTAAAGATTAAACCTTTTATTGGGTCTCACCCTTCAAGAAGAACATATTTTTGTTCTAAGGTAATCTTTGATCGATTTCTTTGATGGGTTTTGTTGATTTGTTGTTAAGAATTATAGGTTTAGTTGAATGTTTTGTAATGTTGCTTTGTGGGTTTGGTTTTTGTAACACCCTAGTTATTATTTAACGTTTATCGTATAATCTAAACTCATAATCATGTAATTACAATCACGATTATACTGAAAATACGGGCTTGTTAAAACTTTTTACAATTTATATTGATGTAACATAATGCGATTTAATTCGCCGTTTCAGAATAACGAACGAAACAACTTGCGGAAGCTTTAATTAACATGTGTTCGGTTCTTGCTCGACGCTTGATCTTCATCCGGGCTCTCGACATAAACCTGTGTTCAAAACCAACTTAACAGTTAGTTTTGAAAATTTAAATATCTAATATAACGAGGAAATTATGTAAATCCAACATTGATAACAAGACCCAAAACAATGTGCTTGAATTTGGCCTCCACCGTAAATTACGGTGGAACCGTAATTTACGGTGGCCTCTGAATTGTTCTTCCACCGTAACACAGGTGGAAATCACCGTAACAAGATCAGCTCCACCGTAAATTACGGTGGCACCGTAATTTACGGTGGAACCTGCATCCAGCTTCTCCATTTTGCCGTTTTTGATACGAAAACTTCCGTATCTTTCGAACCGCTTGTCCGTTTGACCTACCGTTTCTTCTTACGTGTTTGTAATTTAATTCTCCATTAAATGGAGTTAAGATCCAACATTTGGCTTAATAAATTTAGAGACTTCTAAGCCTTCGCCTCGTTACCTTTTTACCAAATTTTTAACCCGTTTATGCATTTTATCAAACAAACGTATTTGTTTAATTCCTATATCACCTATACTTCTTCAAATTAATGTTATATACCATATTAGGTTCTAATCACAGGTTTATTACACAATTTAAACCCATTTTCGCTCATATGCTTATTTTGACCCGTTAAGGGTATTTAAGCACTTTAAAGCTTGAAATTGCTTTCATTCATTTCTAGCACCTTATTTTTTACATTTCTTATCAAGTAATTTTCAACTACAACTCTTTATGTGTTGGGTTTCACTGTGTATATCTATATGTTCCGAGTTTTACCCTACGGATTGTTATTTTACGGCAAGACTCAAATAGAGCTATTTGACTAACATATTACATCCTTCAACTTCTACACTTATTCTAAGTATTTATTTAATCATGAAACTTGTTTCCAAACAAACTTTAAGGGTTGTTTGTTCAATTTAACCTACAAGGGCATTTTGGTCAATTTTGGTCCTTCTTTTACGACAAAGGACTTTCAATACTTGTTCGACCCAAAATTTTGATCTTTTAACTATAACCTTGTTTAGATGCCATTATGTTTCTAAAATACTACAATTATAACTTGAATTATTCGGTTTATCAATAAGATAACCAAATAATTCAATTTGACCTTGTTTAACTCTAAGAAAACCTCAAGTTCTACATGATGAATTGAATCATTATACATACCTGGCTCGGATCAATATATTGACCCGTTTCAATACCTTGACTTAGTAGCCGCTAAGCAATAGCGTTGTGTGTATCCATTTGATATTTATTCCTATAAACATGCAACTCGACAAACCATTAGTCGATATTGTCAAAGGGTGATAATTTCACCTTTTGACCTGTTTATTTACCTAGTGATCTTCATCACTTCCACTAAATGCCAATTTCATGTATTATGCTAGTTTAAAGTCTACTAACGAAAATACGAAATTAAGCATAATGTAACGAAACCGTAGTTACGTACCTTTTAAGCATCCTTTTCAAACGCGTATTTCCACCGGCTTGTCCACTTGACGATCCGGATTCCTCGCCTAGAGAGTTCAATTCACAATCCGTTTAGAACCCTTTTTATAAGTCTTAACGCACAATTTGCCATCTCCATTAAACATGCGTTTTTATCCGATTTTCAACATTTATTTTTCATTTAGGCATTTTAGCGAACACCTAACGGGCATAACTTTACATAATTCATTAACAAGCTCATAACTTGTCATATAACCCGAATTTTCATCAATCAACTATCTAACACAATTATTTGTCTTTACAATTCTGAAATAACTTTACATATGTCAAATTACACTAGAACAACCCCAAATTTCATAGTGTTTATCAAGTTCTACATAACCCACTAGTCACCTACAATGGTGACCATGGATTTCACTAGAATTAGCATAATTTCAACATGTACTTGTCTAGGGTTTACTCCTAGACATTTTAATGTTCCTAATTCATCTACAATTCATACATGCATCATCAGATTTCAAGTTCTCTAAATTCATGAGAATTCCAAGTAGAGAATTTTGGTCAAATTTCACATACCTTATGATCTCCTGGCAATGGGGATCATTAATCTATGCTTGGATTTCGATTCGGGCTTGATTTGCTCCTTCAATTTGATGGAATTCTGTGTTTTAGGGTTTGAGCTTAAGAGCTCTTCTTGGCTCTGTGTTTTGTACGACCAGAACACACACAATGGTGTGTGTTTTGGTGTTTTTAGATTTTAATTAATAAAACCCATTTTCCCACTTTAACCATTTTAGTCCCTCAACTTTATCCAAGTTTATAAAGGTTACTACATCAAGTTCCTCATTATTTTTAAGACACTAGACTAACTAGGTTGATATTCCTAGTTATTTAGGGGGTTCCGGGAGTTATAACCCGTTTTATTTTAAGTCTCGTTAACTCAGGCTCTTATAAACTTAATTCCTTAAAACTTTGATTCGTTCGTATAAAATATTAGGATTTCTTATTTAAATCCAAATATTTACCGGGTTATTTTTACTATTAACGGTACGTTACCCGTCTTTTAGTATTAACGGAGTTTGATTACCAAATCCGTTTTCGGGGTGTTATAGTTTTTTGTTGAAATGTTTGTGAATCTGTATATGTTTGGTATGAATTTGGGTGGGTTGATGGCTGATGAGTTTAAGGGTTTTGTGGTTTGTGATTGATTTTAGTTGTGGAGGTGCGTGGTGGGGGTTGTGCAGCAGGGGAGGATGTGCGGTGGTGGGGGTTTTACAATGGGGGAGTAGGTACGGTGGTGGGGGTTTTGCAGCGGGGTTGGAGGTGCGGCGGTTGTTTATTTTGCAGCGGGGCTGGACGTGCGTCGGTGGAGGTGGTGGTGGTGGTGGTGGTGGTGGGGTGTTCATTACAGGTCGTGGGGGTTTATGGTGTTAGGGTATATTTGGGGAAGATGATGTGCTTAAGGTTGATTGATTTTGGTTTTATTATTGTTAATCAATAATCAGTTATAATAAATCTACAATGACTAAAATACCCCTGAGGATAAAGACAAAAAATCATGGTTTAAGTTGGGAAATCTGGCCAAATTTAACTTTTGGACTAAAATGGCAACAAAGACGAAACCACAGGGACCCATATTTAAAAAGTTTGAGATTTGGACTAAAATGGCAAAAGTGTCCAAACCACAGGGACCAAAATGGCAGTTTACTCCACATGTTATAATAACTTTTTTGAGCGATAAAGAATCTCATGTGTAAACCCACCCTGTTCGAGGCTAGGTCCAAGGTCGACTCCTCGACTGCCATGAGACTGTGCCATCTGATGCGCGGGAACCAGATGAAATCCCTAAACCCTCATCCCCCGTCAAGTTCGAACCCGTGATTAAAGCATCGATTCGTCTCTTCACTCAGATGTCCCTCGAAAATGGTCCAAGCGAGAATCGAACATGCGTCTCCACTAGAGAGAACAAGCCTTTTGACCACTGAACCAACATCTCAGAACAAGTTATAACTAGTTCCAATTGATGAAATTATGGTCCTAAACCTTGATCAGACTTTTGTTCAAACCAAATGTCTTGTATCAAACTAAACACAAATCAGCTTAAATTTATATTATTTACTATATCTATATAAACCATGAGGGGGAATAGTGTCAAACAACTATCTGGCACTCCCCTATTGATCCAACCAATTTATGATTTTATTCACGCTTTAAATTACGATTTTGCTCCCATCTCAAAATAACATTATGTTTTTGCCCCCAGCTAAAAATTACAGTTTTGCCCTCGGTTCAAAATTCTGATTTTGCCTCGTTTAAATTTACAGTTTTACTATTAGTTTTGTTTTTTTTCTCCCAGCCAAATTACGATTTTGCTCTCAATTTAAATTTACATTTTTGCCGTTGTATTTGTTTGTTTTCCCAATCACATTACGATTATGCCCCCAGTGTAAAATTACAGTCATGCCATCGTTTTAGTTTTTTTTTTTTTACTAAACTGTGGTAGTGATTTGTTTTAATTGGTTGACTCGGTGTAATTTTTATTCGTGCCAGGCGGCTGCCTGGCACACGCTCATTTGTCCTGAAAAATAACAATTTTGCCCCCAGTTTAAAATTATAGTTTTTTCATTTTTTTTTAAGCAAAAGTATGGTAGTGTTTTGTTTTAATTGGTTGACTCAGTGTAATTTTTTTTTAGATCGTGTTATGAGTGGTATGTATAAATAACCGAAACACAGACGTACATATTATGAGAGAGATATATTCGGCTTAATATCCCGTAACTAATTGTTAACGTAGACTCAACTCTTTTTTTTTTTTTTTATCTAAGTGGATATTAAATGACACTTGGCCATGTGGGTGGTTATGTATGATTTAATTAAAAGAAACATTGGTGGCAGATGATGTAGTGTATCGTATTGGTTAACTGCTTTGAAACTTGGTGGTCAAGTTACGAGAATTAAGTGCAGTTTGGCTACATACCAACCCAACACGGTAACGCGTATCAAAGTCGGCCGGCTCATGACGCACTGAACCGAACCGGAAGC
Source organism: Helianthus tuberosus (assembly GCA_030545235.1). Lineage (NCBI taxonomy): Eukaryota > Viridiplantae > Streptophyta > Magnoliopsida > Asterales > Asteraceae > Helianthus > Helianthus tuberosus. The sequence goes on from CM060377.1 coordinate 14,095,256, forward strand.
CTCAGAACCGCACAAAATATGTGGTTTAACGGACCCAGCTACACAAGTTAGGTAAAATCGTTATTCTATTTATTTTTTTCAAACAAAAGACTTATTGATAACTTATTAACCTTTTAATAAAAAAAATCATTTGTATTCAATGTAAGATTAAATATATTACGTATTAATATTTAATCTAGTAGCCATATAATCATTTACATTATATAGATCAAAATATATAACAATCCTATTAAATAATTAGTTGGTAATTGTTGATGGACCATATTACCCTTATTAACTAATTAGGGTTTCCTCCTGGGTGCTTATATAAGGAGATTTATGTGGAGGTTAAGGGGTTAGACAGTTACACATTAGAAACACCCCATAAGCCTAACATCAATTCGTCCTCCCTCTCCTATACCGATCCCCTTATCGGTTTTACTTAGCCACCATCATCAGTCAACACCCTAAGGAGGAACCAGACCAAGATGACAATCATGTCGAACCTTAATGGCTGCGTCTCCATTGCTGGATTCTCTGCTAACCTGTGCTGATGCAACCAAAGGTATGTTTTCATGTTTTCCTTTATGTTCAAACAGAACTGAACCAACATGTGGTATCAGAGCATATGTTGATTAGTCGGTTCTGTTTTTGTATCCATTATTCTGGGATCAAAAATCTGGAAAACGAAATTGTTTAAAAGCCTTTAGTTCATGGCTGTTTTCGTTTTTAAATGGCACCGAAATCACTGTTTTCGGAATACCATGTTTACCTTTTAATTCGAAATCATAATTGGTAATACTAATATCCGAAATCTGTTAATAAAAGTATAAAATTTAAGGTTTCGGATTCCAGATTATGATTTATTTTTTTTAGGGTTCATATTATGTTCTTATGTTCTTATGAAAAATTCGAATTTTTCCTTTATGATTTGGAATGTGATTTGAATTGTTAGATGTTTCCCTAATTTTGATCTAATCTTGTCCATTAAGTTATTTTCGAAATCTGTTAATGAGATAAACATATATGATTTCGAAATTTAGGATAAAATAGATCAATGTTATTATAGGAAACTATATCACAATTCATAATTTTCGAATTTTCGGTTATGGTATCACAATTAACAGCTGTTAGCGAGGTTGCTACTCGCAACCATAACGTCATCACTCGCAACCATGAGGTTGCTACTCGCAACCATAACGTCATCACTCGCAACCATGAGGTTGCTACTCGCAACCATAACGTCATCACTCGCAACCATGAGGTTGCTACTCGCAACCATTACGTCATCACTCGAGACCATGAGGTTGCTACTCGCAACCATTACGTCATCACTCGAGACCATGAGGTTGCTACTCGCAACCATAACGTGATTAGTCGAGACTGTAGTTGCGACTCGCAACCATAACGTCATTAGTCGAGATCGTGGTTGCGACTCGCAATCTCATTATTTTAAGCTATTTAAATGTGAACTAAAGAAAAATTTTTTAAGAAGAAAGTTAGAGCATGATGAATAGGAAAAATCGAATATGATGTCTATTATGATAATCAAGAACTCTCTAACGTAAATGCTATCACTAAAGTTATTCCAGATTACGTCTTTCCTGAGACTAATCTTTATTTATGGAATAATCACTAGAACTCCTAAGATGCATGCCTTAATTTGAAACTCTAAACTATAAAGTTAAGTGGTATATGTGAATACATTATAATGTACAAAACCATGACCCATAAAGTTAAGGGCATACGCATGGAAATAAGTACATTTTTTCCAGTACATTACATACTAAGATTTTCACTTGTACAATCTGATGCATTATAAATCAACTACAACACTCAAGAAATACCAAAGTATAACGAGTGTGTTGATAAGCAACATATGTACAAAGAAATAAATGTTTAAAGCTGAAATAATAAGTTGTTATTCACCTTACAACCACTAATAGTTTACAAGAGGATTATTCTAAGGTCCATAGACAAATTACAAGTGCTAATTCCAACTTTAAGGTTCTTCAAGGGAAAATCTCACTGCATAACTATGTCATTAGGCTAGACATAAGCAACGAGACTATCCATTATTCTAAAGAACAGTTGGGTAAATTAATTAGATAGTCACTTACTAATGATATTTAAGTCTGATAATTCTTTAATATTCCAATTAACACATGATTAGTTGACTCTAGTTCCATACGTTTCCTTACCAGAACTCGACAAATAATTAACACGAGAGTTAGTGACAAAATTAATTGTTAACGCTATAAGAACCATAATAAGCAGTCTTCTAACAAAGCTTTTCGATACATTACATGTTCTGATTATTAATCAGAGTACAGTATCATTACTTAGGCTATGTCATGAAGGTTGTGAGGTTTGCATAGTCAACATAAAGTCACACTTATCTTAAACTCTCATCTTATTTGTTCTAACTATCTGGATAGAAACATTATTAAAATGAAACTAGATGATACCTTACATTTTCACAACTTTTGTTATCATGCAAATGAGAACTTGACAAAAGGAAAATGAGACTTATAAATTTCATCCATTATAACCAAAATTTATGAGAAATCATGACATGGTTAATGAGGATGATTATTCATCTAATCTCATTCTAAGTGATTTTAAATCATGACGTTAAAGCCCTAACTATGACTTGGCTTAAGGAATAAGTATGGGTCCATCATAAGTCATTTTTTGACATTCGTGGAACTTATTCCAAATGGAATATTCAGACATAATTCATTTATCATTTAACAGACTATCAACTTGTATCTAAATTTTGTCCCATATGGCTCACGGTCTTATAAGAAATCTATTCATATATATATACTTAATTAGATTTCTATTAGATATGTCCCTAAAGTTTCTTATGATTTTTTGGACATTAAAGAAATCAAATAAAGTCTAACGTATATATGATAGGTTCCCACGTCACGTAGCTCATTGACACTTCTCTTGTAGCATTCTAGAGATATTAAAGATCAGTGGGAGCATTAAGTGTTTTAATAATAACTTGCAATAGTTGCAAGAGGTGGGGAGTGAAAATTTTACATTACCTCAGTTTGCACCTCTTGTACAAGACACCGCTCCATCACGACACTGTTCTATCAATATTTGTCTCCTTAAAATCTAATGCTACTCTTACAAAAGTTTCATAGTTGCTTAATTGTGGGCACACTTAGATTTCTTACCTAAACTAACATAATCCTCAACAAGAGAAATCACAACGACTAACGTCATTAATTTGTTTTCTCTATTAGAATTTGTTGGTCGTTAAGCATTGACCCTAAGCATGCTGAGTTCCTAAAGATTCCTAAGGTCAGTGGGAGCAGTAAAAGTCCTTATTATGATTTGCAAGGAATACAAGAGGCGGGGGGAAGAATGTCATTAAATTTCATTCCAAATTTAACTCCGATTACACCTCTTGTACACCATACTGCACCAACTATTATAAACTTAGAATGAAAATGATAGCAACCTAACCAAGAGCTAATCCATAAAACTGAAACTTCTAACAAACCCAATAATCAACTCAGGAGGTCATCTAGGTTTAAAAGCCTATTAATTTTGATGATTACATAACCTCCCTAACTAAAGTTGAAATGGATTTTGGAAATGTTTACTGATCCTATCTCTTAAAATTAAGCTATTAGTGTCAATCAATATTCTTAATGGAATAAAACAGTTTTCTAGTAAAACTGATTTTATGTGTTCGTATAACGTTTGGGATTTGATTGAATTACCTAAGAGTGTTCATAACTAAACCAAATCCTAATATAAACGTTAAGACACTAAGAAGCATGTTTGATTGTCAAAGGTTATACTCAGGAAGAGAAAAATTATGAAAGAGTCTTTCTTACCTATTTAACAAAGATTTCTTTCAGGATCATCACTGTTCTAGTAGCTTATAATAATTTTGAGCTACATTAGATGAACATTATAAACAATTTTCCATAACAAATGACTGACACATTTATATGTTCATTAGATAACAACCTAAAGTTTCAAACTGAAGGTTAAAGAACACTTTATTTGTAAGCCAATAAAATCCATGTATGGGTTAATGCAAACATCATAATGTGATGAAATCTTAATGTAATTATTTTCATCAAGAATCAAGTGGATTAATGTACCTACCTCAAAATGAGTGGGAGCAACTAAGATAAACTTGTCTATATAGATGACATTCTTTTGACAAGTATGTGTTACATAAGTCAAAGTATTGTTAACACAAACTTTGATATAATAAATCTCAGAGATATCTCTTACGTGATTGATATCATAACGTGCCGAGATAGACCCAATGGGACATTAGTTCTGTTCCATAAGTTTAACATTAAATGGGTCCTTACGTATGTAACAAACAATACTGCTCTCCTTTAGAGGATAATAGGATAAATGAGATTATTTATTTACGCTTCATTAATTAGAATCCTTATGTAAGTTTAAGTCTATACTCGTTTAGATATTACTCACATTGCAACACACTAGATATGTCTAGATTATTGTGAAGCATCTAATGGAGTATTACAATATCTTTAAAGTAACGAGAGGCTATAATTTGAAGAAGAAGTGAGAATTAAAACCGGTTTATTACTATAACTTTGTGATATTCAAAGATGATAAAATGTAATTTTGGGTATATTCTTATGTCAGCAGACAAAACATATCTCATGGAGGAGTCATAATGCACTGATATTGACAACTTAAGTTATAACGACATAATATAGTCACTAAATGTTGTTGGAAATATATCAGTGGACTCATAAGTTTATTAACTCCATATAATTAATGTTTTGAAGACTTAGTGTGATAAAGTCAGCTACCATGACTCCTTGAACAGTAACAGTTCGAGAGGTGCTGCATTAAGTTTCGATACGCAATTAATTATTCGTTTATGAACGAATTGAGGAAACTAAGTTTTGTATCGAATACATTCATGATATGCTTAAGGATCCTATATCTGAAAGGCCACTACCCATAAGTCTTATTAAGAGAGCTCATAGACGGGTATTAGTTAATGGCCATGCGCAACTGCATATCGTACTGTGAATGACTAAGTATTAGTTAATTTTTCCTCATCAGTTTGATTTTGTACGTCTATAAGAATATGTCAAGTCGACATAATGGCATATAAGACAAATAAAGTTACAAATCAAACAAAGGGCTTACGCGTATTTTGATCATGATGATTAGGTTTTAAATTAAGGCTATAGTATGATTAATGGGGGTCCTGAGTCGCATAATGATTCAACGGCTGTATTTTTCTGCTATAGTACTTGTTTAAGGCTAAAATGAGTGTTAACTCCTGATCAGGCTTATCTAATACTCATAGTAAATGATTACTCGGCTAAGTGGGAGAATGTAAGATTAAATATATTACGTATTAATATTTAATCTAGTAGCCATATAATCATTTACATTATATAGATCAAAATATATAACAATCCTATTAAATAATTAGTTGGTAATTGTTGATGGACCATATTACCCTTATTAACTAATTAGGGTTTCCTCCTGGGTGCTTATATAAGGAGATTTATGTGGAGGTTAAGGGGTTAGACAGTTACACATTAGAAACACCCCATAAGCCTAACATCAATTCGTCCTCCCTCTCCTATACCGATCCCCTTATCGGTTTTACTTAGCCACCATCATCAGTCAGCACCCTAAGGAGGAACCAGACCAAGATGACAATCATGTCGAACCTTAATGGCTGCGTCTCCATTGCTGGATTCTCTGCTAACCTGTGCTGATGCAACCAAATGTATGTTTTCATGTTTTCCTTTATGTTCAAACAGAACTGAACCAACATTCAACTGTTTTTTTTTTTAACTTTTATCACCAAAAACACAAAAGCAGTAAATGAACGTACTACTAGAGTACTAGGGCTGTAACGAATCGAACGAACACGAATAAGACCTTGTTCATATTCGTTCGTTAAAGAAATAATATGTTCATGAAAGGTTCATTAACACTTACCGAACGAGATTTTATATTCGTGTTCGTTCATTAAAAGAATGAACGTGTTCACGAACGGTTTACGAACACAAATAAAATTGGCAAAGGTAACAGAGGCTAGAAATGGATGGCGGAGGGAGCTTCCCTAGAACTTGAATAACTTATAGTGGAACAAAGGTTGATGTATTTATCGATGTAAATAATAAGGAAGGAAATGGGAACTCTGCAAAAACAAGGTGGATATAGGGTTTCATATTTTTAATCGTTAGGGTAATAGATTTAAGAATACAAAAGGTTTAGATAAGATAAATAAATGTACAAAATTATCGAACGATCACGAACGAGACATTTGTTCATGTTCGTTCATTTAACTAATCGAACGAAATTTCTTGTTCATGTTCGCTCAATTATTAAACAAACGAACGTAAACAAACATCCTGCCGAACGGTTCACGAACTGTTCACTGAACGTACGGTTCGTTTACAGCCCTATATACTACTTGTGTTGTTTTTATAAATTTTTTTTTGAAACAACAACAAACGACACACACTTTCTAATCTACAATACCTAAATACCTACAATTGGATTTGAACTATCACCAATCACCTGTGGGGAACTATGATGGTAGTCTCAACAGTGGGGTTATCCTCCTAATCTCTTCTTCAATCGATATAGCCTGGGATGATCTGCAAATTAAAGCACCGTGAGCTCATTATGAGAAGGGATATGTGGGGGTTCTTTTTATAATCACCATCTGACGTGAGAATAAGTAACTACTTTAAAGGAAATAAAACAGTGTGTGTTAAGAGTGAGAGAGTGATAAATCAAATCCTTAAACCTTTGGTAGAGGTTGGTATTTATAGTCGAAGGGTTAGAGAAGGAGATGGGCTCATGGGCCGGACGTCGCCATCAAGGAATATCCATTTGGTCTCCTCTGTCACGACATGTAGTGTCTGCAAAGGTGGAGGAGTGTTGGCGCATCATAATTGGATACACGTGGCATGCCATCAATTAATCTTTCACTGCAATTACTTTACCTAAAAATGTATAAGTTAACAAGATTATAGAAAGCTAAGCAAGTTCACATGTTGTAAGCTAATCCACTTTTTCCATATGCTTCAGGTAAGTTCAAACAAACAAAATCTAATTATAAAATGACCCTGGTGTATGCCGATAAGATAAGCCACTTTTGGGCGTATAGTTGCCATACAACACATTTATGCAGCCTTTGAGTTTAACCTATGATATGATTAGTATTAAAAAAGTTATGGCTTTTGGTGAAAATGATGTTTTAAGCCAATTTGCATGTTGTTAATCTAATCGGCTAAGGTTTCCAAATTATCACGTATACCTAGTGTACTTAAATGTATTTAAAGTACTAAAGGTACAATTAGAAGTGATTAGGTGTGAAATTTGCAAGTTTTGCACTCAAAGTTGTCCTATTTTCGTTTAGCTATTTAGTTCTAATCAAGCTTCCAAGTGTTTTAGCCATGTTCTCACTTTCCGTCGCCAATATTTTCCATTGTTAAGTTGAGTAAATTACTTTTTGAGTTCCTGTGTTATAGTGGTTTTAACCATTTGAGTCCAAAATCAAAAAGTTTAACGCCCTGAGTCTCTAGCCATTTATTTTGTAACGTTTTGAGTTCAATTTTCTTAAAAAAAATGGACTCAAAAGGTTAAAATTTGGACTCAAATGGTTATAAAACAAGTGTCTAGAGACTCGGAACGTTAAACATTTGAATTTTGGACTCAAATGGTTAAAACCACTAAAACATAAAAACTCAAAAAGTAATTTACTCTTGTTAAGTTACTATAACATATGATTTACTATATGATTTAAAAACATGCCTGTTTATTAATCAAATATTTAAATACTATGTATTAAGATAAAAGTAAATAACTAAATTTATCAAATACCAAATCATGATTACTATTAAGTAAAAAGAATACGATTGAACGCTTACAAGAAAAAGAATGCTACTTTTTCTTCCGAACAAGTCTATAAGGAAAGTATTTGTTTGGCTAAGATTGTGTGAAAGCAATGCATACATATAATGAAGGCAACGTATACATATGATAAAAAGCAATGTTTTCAAGATGGTTTACTTTTTTAACGCCTTATGAAACTTGAACTTGTATCATTTTTGTAAATATAAACACTTGGTGCCATAAGGCCAAGTGGCCATCGACCTTGGATGGTTTACTGATAATGATAAACTGGATTTTAATAATCCAAACTAACACAAAAGTATTTCGTATGCCACTCATGAAAAAATCAACGATGAAAAATCAACTAATTTTTATTTTAATAAAAAGGTTATAAATTGTTTTGAAACAACAAAAATTAAAGTTAGGACCATTTTATCTTAATTAAAATGTTGTAAATTGTTTTAAAACAATTTAAATGAAAGTTAAGACCACTTGAGTTACTATTAAGTTGGAATGAGAATGTCCTTAGCAGAGACAATAAAAGTTATGAGTATTATTAGTCAAATTGCTAGTACAAATTATTTTCAATCAGTGAATTATAATTTAATTTTAGATCCAATTTACCTAAAAATTAAATAATCAATCAATCAATCAATCATACCCAGTAAAATCCCACAAATAGCAAAGCTATTTGTAGGGTCTGGGGAGGGTGGGATGTAGGCACACCTTACCTCTACCACAAATAGCAAAAAATTAAATAATAAATAATAAATTTTTATATTGCTTATATATAAAAGAATACATTAATATATTTTTAAACGAAAAAAATAAAAATAAAGACCTAAGTAATTTTCTTAGGTTATGATATTTAATTTAGCGACCCACATCTTACTACATGAGTAAAAAAAACACTTTCATATGACTTTTGTGTAACAAACACTTTCATATGACTAAAAATATGTTAACATACAAACCCTAAAAGGCAAATTATATAAAATTTTGTTATTTACACCTAAATTTATTTCTTCAGTTCGAATATGCTTATACAAACCTTATTTAAATTCGAATATTCTTATTTTTACTCATATACACCTATATTTATTTATCTTTATTATTATTATAATTTAATCATTTTCTGTGGTTGTACGCTTTTTTGAGAAATGAAATAATTCATCTTTATGTCAACATACAAACCATAAAAGACAAATAATATAAAACTAATTAAAAGTTATATAGCTGTAAAGTTTTTTGAGACAAATGAATAACTTAAGTTTTTTAGTATACATAAGTTGTCAAATCCATTAAATAGTTACATTCCATTATGTTGCATACTTGCATATATCCATTAAATCCATTAAATGGTTACATTCCATTGTGTTGCATATGGTTGATACATGAAGCATGAATTTATGTGACATTATCAATATAACCTTTTAACTTACTAATAATGTAATGTACACCATCGTAGCCTCCTTGCAGTCACACACATCAAATTCTAGCAAACTCTATAGCCATCATAACTAACTCAAATATGGTAACGCATGCGAAGTTATATCTTATGACTATCTTACGCACCTTAGAATATTTACCCTATCGGTACACTATCAACTCCGAAACGAATATACCATTCCAACTTCCAAGGAAGTTAATTAGTCGTGTTAGTGACAAATCGTCATATGTGTTAAAATAAAACAGAATCATAAACCTAGAGATGTTCAAAGCAAAGGGACTATGGCATAGCACATCATGGTGTGCAAAACAGTGGTCATGAGGTCGAGAGTTCGAGTATCACCGTAAACAGTAGAATAAAATAGAAGCATGTTAGATTGTTGTTAAAGAAAACTAAAGGTGTTCATAAACCATTAAAACTTGTTGAACCGTCAACTCATAGAAAATCTACCTGTTTAGCCAGTGTTACATCTACAATCTACACTTTGAGTATTGGTCTACGTCTTCTACGATTCAGGCTTCACAATACAACCAAAAGGTTAAGAGTTAAAATCTTATAAAGTGCAGATATATTGTATATAAAATAGGAGCATGTTAGAATGCGAGTAAACTAAACTAGCAATTTAAGGTTTATACTAGGATCGAAAATGTAAAATCCAGCCGACAAAAAAGAAATTACCCATAACTACAAAAACCATGAGGGGGAATAGTGTGAGGCATCTGCCTGACACCCTCATTGGTCGGTTTTTTGTTGGTTAACTCTTTTTATATGCGTGTTTAGTCCCCTGGCTTCAACTTTGGTAGTGTACATGTTTAGTCCCCCTACTTTTATTCTTTTAAGTAATTGATTGTCGCATTTTTTATTTACTATTAAACCTTCAACTTCGCTAATATACGTGTTCAGCCCATCTGTTTTTAGAAGAAAAAAAACTTTTATTTTATTGGTTAACTATGTTTATATACGTGTTTACTGTTTAGTTCCTCTGCTTTAACTTTTGGCAATGTACATGTTTTTAGTCCCTCTACTTTTATTCATTTTAGCATTTCATCTTTTAACCTTTTCTCTTTGCTACCATAACGAATCAACCCGGGGGAATAATGACCGTTAGCTATTGGTGGACAATTGCTACTACTCTCGAACTTTAATAAAGTTACTTTATAATTCCAAAACTTTATTAAAACAAATGATATTATAAGTAGTATGTAAAAGTAATCGAAACCACCCGAACGCTGGCGGGGCATAAACTAGCTTGAAAAAGTCAAAAACCTAAAAAAGGGAAAAAACGTTGAAAATGAAAAACCGGGGATGATACGTGTGGGGAGGGTCTCTCGAATTCAATTCCGTAAAACCATAAAATCTCTTCTCTTCACTTCAATTCATTTCTATTCAATTCGTTATCCTTTTCTCAACTACAATCTTTTGCTTTCATCTTCATCTTATTATTTTAGTTTACACACCCAGATTTAGATTTAGATTTAGATGTACATACACACACATCTTCTTTTCTTACCCACAAAACCCTAACAATCTTTCATAAAAATCTCATCTTTTTTAGTTTTTCAGATTCTTTGCCTTGTATATACATCACCCAGAAGTCCACAACACATAATCCCTTTGTTGTTTTTTCTAAGGGATTCGAATTTGTTTGTTAATAATAAGTATTGGGTTTTTATTATTATTTTTAATCATTTATGTGGTTGTGATTATGATCGGTGCAAAAGGGGTGTTTTTATTTATTTTTATTTTAGTTGTGTTGAATTGGATTAGTTTTTGAGGTGTGTGATGAGGAAGATTGATCAGAAGCAACGTGGTGGTGGTGGGAACAATGGGTTTATACCGAGTTCGATTCGGTCATTTTCGAGTTATTTGAGGATTGTGTCGTCCGGTGCATCCACCGTTGCGTCCACTGTTCGGTCTGCGGCTTCTACGATTGTGGACCGGGATGCGGATGCAGTTCCTGATCAGGTGAGGGGAATTTTGAGACTGGTTTGTTGAAGTTTGTTTACACATTTGGAGAATTCTTGAATTTTAGTGAGAAATGAGAAGTTTTTGTGTGTTGGAATTTGGAAAGGGTTTTGTTTATTTAGGTATATAAATCTTGCTCATGTGTAAGCCTTGTGAAATGGGTTGGGTTGGGAAACGGGTCGAAACGGGTTATGAGCAAAATAGGTATGAGTTATAATAGGTAGTTTTAAAAAAAGTATCACTTTGGTTCGGGTCAAAACAAGTCGTTTTGAAAACGTATCAATATGGTTTGGGTTCAAATGGTTTTGGAAAAAAAGTCGACTCTTGGTTGAAACGAGTTGTTTTAAAAAAGTAAAAAAAGTATCAAAATGGGTTCGCCCTGCTTTACCTTTTTACGGCGGCTATTGGTGCCGGGTGGAGGTGACGTGAGCGGCGTCGATGGCGACAAACGATCATCGTTTGTGGTGTTGACCTGTTTTGACCCGTTTTAAGTTAGCAACTTTTGTAAGAGTAACCCGTTTTGATCCGTTGAATAATCCGAGTAGTACCAAATTGACTCTTTTGTATGCAAGTTTTTATACCCGAATCAACCCTTTTTCTAAAGTATACGTCAGTGATTACCACCCCTACTCATATGGTAATAGTAGCTTTATTGATTTCTCGTACCGGGAATGACTTGTGTTTTTCTATGTTTTTCAACAAAGGTGCTATGGGCCGGGTTTGACAAGTTGGAAAGTGAGGATGGCATTTCACGCCGCGTGCTATTACTCGGGTATCAATACGGTTTCCAAGTGTGGGACGTCGAAGATGCAAACAATGTGCGCAACATAGTCTCAAGATACGATGGTGCCGTTACCTTTATGCAAATACTGCCAAAACCAGTTGTATCAAACTCAAACGATCACCCTCTGCTGGTACTTTGTGCAGACCGGTCGTTTTCTGCCGGTGGAAATGCTCGGGCTGGGCCCACCGTTTCTAGCAACGGAAACATGAAACATAATAACGATCAAACAAACGGTGGCTATGCGCCTACAGTTGTATGGTTCTACTCGTTCAAATCTCAATCGTATATAAAAGAATTGAAGTTCAGATCAGTTGTTTACTCTGTTCGATGCAGTTCCCGCATTGTTGCGGTTTTACAAGCAGCACAGGTTTGTTAGCTTTTCAGTAATGTATACACAATTAAACATACAATTTACATGAACATAGTTAGTCATATGTATACACATACAAGTTACAGGTACATTGTTTCGATGTTGCAACACTAGAACGCGAGTACACTATTCTCACAAATCCTATAGTAACAAGCTCCACGCGGTTTGAAAACATCGGGCTAGGCCCACTTGCTATGGGCCCGAGATGGATTGCTTACAGTGGTAGTATGGTGCCATCACCTAACACATGTATTAGCCCGCAACATCTTACGCGCCCCAAAACGTCTGCCGCTTCGGGCTCAAATGGGAGCATTGTCGCACACTATGCGAAACAATCGAGCAAGCAGCTTGCTGTCGGGATTGTTACACTCGGGGATATCGGTTATAAGAAGCTTTCAAGATATTACTCGGAGTTTTTACCCGACGGTAATATTTCACAAGTCAATGACACGGGGCGGAAGGATCTTGGAAACTCTAATGGCCGTTTACCTGATACAGAAAACGTCGGAATGGTATTTCTTTAATTGATAGAAAATTACCATTAGAGTAAAATGCCATTTGTGTCCTTGAGGTTTGGCTAGTTTTGCGATTTTTCGTCCAAAGGTTAGTTCAAAAAGTTTGAAATCTTGTCATTTTCATCCGGCTCGTTAACTCCATCTATTTTTCTCGGTTAAGTCAGGGGTATTTACGTCTTTTTGTTAACTTTAAGGGTAGTTCGGTCTTTTTACATAAAGTGAAAAAGACTGAATTGCCCTTTAAATTAACAAAAAAGACAGAAATACCTCCGACTTAACGGAGAAAAATGGATGGTGTTAACCAGCCGGATGAAAATGACAAGATTTCAAACCTTTTGGATCCAGATGCGAAAAACAAACCTTTGGACGAAAATCGCAAAACGAGCCAAACCTCAAGGACGAAAATGGCATTTTACTCTTACCATTATAACGAGTTATGTTTGATGAAGTTAATGAAAGTTTTCCTTTTTGTCAGGTGATTGTCAGAGATGTTGTGAGCAAATCGGTAATCACGCAATTTAAGGCGCATGATAGTCCGATTGCATCTTTATGTTTCGATCCCAGCGGTATTTTACTGGTGACGGCTTCGGTTCACGGTCATAGTTTTAACGTATTCCGTATCACACCGGGACCCGCAAACGGCGCGTCTTACACACATCTTTACAGGCTTCAACGTGGGTTTACAAACGCGGTCATACAGGACATAAGTTTTAGTGTCGATAGTCGTTGGATCACCATAAGTTCGTCACGAGGAACTAGCCATCTTTTTGCTATATCTCCGTCAGGGGGGGCGGTTAATATGCAATCCGCTGAAGAGTTTTTAACTACTAGTGACCAAGAACGCACTTACGATGCCGCCAATAAGCCTCCGCTTACACTCTCTGCCGTCAGCAGAATAAGAAGCGGAAACAGCGGGTGGAGAAACGTGGTGAACGGGGCGGCAGGGGCAGCATCCGGTAGGATGAATTCGTGTTCCGGAGTCATCGCATCAACTTTCCATAAATGCAAGAGTAACAATCTCGATTCCGATTCGGGTCACACATTATCAAAATACCATATGCTTGTTTTTTCGTCTTCTGGTTGTGTGATACAGTATGCGTTGCGATTCTCATCTGAAGTAGATACCATATATGAATCATCGTCACCTGATAATGTATCAAAATTAATCGTTGAGCCGATTCAGAAGTGGAATGTTTGTAATAAACAGAACCGAAGGGAACGAGAAGAAAATATCGACATTTATGGCGAAAACGCGCATTTAGACAATAGAAAAGTATTCCCTGAAAGAACCGAAAATGGAAGTACTGATTATTTCGAAGGTGCGACTAAAATCAAGAAAGAAAGTGTTGTTCTTGAGGAAAAAAACCATGTTTATATTTCTGAAGCCGAATTACAGATGCACGCGTTACAGACCCCGCTATGGGCAAAACCGCAGGTACAGATTATATAACTAGTTAGGGGTGAGCAAAAACCGAACCGTTAACCAAAAACGAAAACCGACAAAACCGAACCAAATCGGTTATCGGTTTTTTTTTTGTACCCTCGGTTAACTGAAGTTAACCGAACTGAACCGGACCTATATATATATATATATATACCTCCATTTCATGTATTTTATGTTTTATTCCTCCATTTCATATATTTAAACATCCAATTCATGTATTTATACCTTCATCCCATGTATTTCTTAGTAAAAAAATTAGCCCAAGTTTAGTTTGGTTATTAACCGAACCGAAAACCGACAAATTAACTGAATAAACCGAACGGATTAACTGAAAACCGAATAGTTAATAAAATACATTAACCGATGATTTCAGTTACGGTTTTGGTTAAGGCTAATAACCGAACTGTGCATACCCCTACTGGCATGTTTACCTTGATCTGTTCGACTTGTTTCGCAAGCTACCAATTAATTTCTGTTGAATTTGTTGTTTCTGGCAGATTTGTTTTCAGTCTTTAACGATAGATGATAGTAATGTGGACGGGGAAGAGAATTTAAACGGTGAATTGGAGATTGAGAAGATTTCAACTCGTACGGTTGAAGCTAAATCTCGATATTTGGTTCCGGCTGTTGATTATCTTCAAGGACCTAAGGCTCAAATCGCAAGGTATGCATATGTTTTTTTCTATATAGTATTATGGACCACTAGGCCTGTAAGAACGAACACGAACAAAGGCATGTTTGTGTTTGTTAATTTAACTTTAACCGAACACAAACACAAACATATAATCGAACACATTATTTTGTTCATGTTCGTTTATTAAGAAAATCGGCATGTTTAATATATATTAATATAAACGGATGTTCATGAACACAAACAATGTGTTCGTTCATTTAGTTAAATGAACAAAATATTGTGTTCATGTCCGTTCGTTTATTAAATAAACGAACATAAACAAACTTTCCGCCGAACAAGTTCATGAACGTTCGGTTCATTTACAGGCCCATGGACCACCATTGCTTAAAATTTAAAATTTTGTTATATCCAGAGATCCCGCTATAGATAACAACAATAACGTGGTCTATGAACACGAGAAGCCGTTTTCACACGGGACCCACATTGAAACAGACGGTGGACTTGACAACGGCGATGAAGAAACTGGGGAGGATGATGCTGGTCAAATGCCGGTAAAAGATACCGATGGCGATGTAAATAGTGACAGCTGTCCAATATCTCACACTCTACCGGAGACTGTTGTAGATAACAGAGAACACTCGGTGAGTGAGACCCGTTCGGAGCTTGTAAATAGTAACATAGGTCAGACACTTGAGAACCACTTTGAAGATCAAGGTGCCGAGTTCGATTAAAGGTAAGGTTTTTACTGTTTTTTATGAGACTCGAAAGAACATAATGCCGATGATAATTATTTATGTTGTGTTTTTAACTTGCAGGCGCGGCGTTTACATCTATTGATATTATGGTTTCTAATGTAAAGAACATTGAGAGGGCTTTTTACTTGAACTTATGGGGTTTGGGGATTGTGGTAAGGTTTGTTGTTTTCATGACTTGTGTAAATAACCTCTGAATAATCAGTTGTAACATGATGTGGATAGCAGTATATCCCATCCATCATCATATTCATTTGCTTCTTTCAACATTGTTTTTGGTCTTGAAAGATTATGGTTACTATAAGATGTGATGGTATTCTCGAATAGGGTTGGCAAAACGGGTCAACCCGATCTGTTAAGACACGAACACGATAAGACACGAACCCGAAACACGTAAACACGAACACGACACGAAATCTTATCGTGTCAGATTTTTGAAACACGAACACGAACCTGTTAATAAACAGGTTACACGAAACGACCTGTTAAGACACGAAAAAATTACCAACGTATCATACGACCTATTTAAGACACGAACACAACCTGTTAAGACATGAACATGATCTGTTTAAGACACGAACACGACATGTTAAGACACGAACACGACCTGTTTAAGACATGAACACAACCTGTTAAGACACGAACACGACCTGTTTAAGACACGAACACGACCAAATTGGGGAAATTGTGAACTGAATTGGGAATGACGGTGTTTGTGAGAGTGATTTAAAAATTAAGGTTTGGATTGTGAAAAAGAATAGCGTGTGTTTGTGTATAATTCATCTCAGGTCACTCTATGTCCACACCCACATATAATATATATATATTTTTTTAATTATTAACATGTACTTAACGGGTCTTAACAGGTTAACGGGTTTTAACCTGTTTAGACACGAAACCTGTTAAGGTCTTATCGTGTCGACCTGTTTTAGACACGAAATCTGTTAAGGTCAAACACGAAACATGATAACTTCGTGTAGGTTCGTGTCTTGTTATCGTGTTCGTGTCAGAATTTGCCAGCCCTATTCTCAAAGTATTACTAAATATTAATCAAACTTCTTATAAAATGTTACTAGAGTTTAACTGTTTAGTTTTTCTTTGATAATTCTGCAACCTGGGAAGTAGTATCACATGTTAAAATTGATGTGTTGAAATTTTAGTCCTAGCTACTAATTCGACCGGCGCGCGTTGCGGCGCGGATACATTGCAAATACAGAATGGATTAGTCAAAGCGTTATATGATTCGTTAATGATATGAAAACACGTGTTTTGTCGTATCTGATTTAACTCAATAAGTCAATAGTATTGCGGTTGAATCAAAGCCTAAAGTAAAAAAAAAAAAAACAAGACGTGTATAAAGGGAAAATTGACACGAGTTGAATTTTTACGTATAGTGCTTGTGATGGGGTCAAAATGTAGAGTAACTATAACTTATACCGTCGAACAAAAACGTATTATATTTGACCCAACTCGACACATAAACCAACTCAAATCTATACAGACATATATAAAAACACGAACGTTAAAAAATAGGTTTAGGGGTAAATACGCAAATGGAAAGTTTGAAACTTCAGGGGTGTAAAGTGAATTAATAGTGAAAGGGCCAAAAGAAATTGCCATATGGCGAAAATTTGAGGGGGTGCAAAGAAAAATGCACCGACATAGCATTTTAAGATAGATAGTAATAGTAATTTGAAAAGAACGTTTAAAGAACTCAAATACCACATCCCACTTATATTAAAAACCTGACTAATCAACCACCTACCTTAAAACTGAACCATCGATTAATATGGTTATTGGTTAATAATAGTCAGTTTTGTGGGTTTCGGTTAATCGGTTGTGGTATATGAACAATCATTATCTGTAAGAATATTAGTCAGTGGAGGAGAGAGAAAATCTTACCGTTCATCTATAAATATAAAAAAAACACTGTTCGCGCCTATGAATTTTTTAATATTTTTAGAAAATGGTTGTCAGTAGAGGAGAAGAAAAATGTAAAGATAAATGTATAAAAAATATTTAATTTTTTAATTATTTAAGAAAATATTATTTAATTGAAAAGGAGAGAGAAAAATAATAATTTTTAGTGTAATTATAAATTATAAATTAATTAGTTTTTAAGAGGTAATAAAAAAAACTAATATTCTCTAGCATTTTTATTTTTAGTCCTATAAAAGACAACCGTAATCCTAAACAATCTTAAAAAGAAGCAACCAAAAACTTATTATGACCTTATCATTAAACGTGACGTGCAAGGAACACCAAACATGTTTAGATGTCATTAAAAGCTATCCATGAACACGCAAATTATAAATTACACCATTTTTTTAACAAGTAAGACTGCGGGGTATGGGGCGGGAGTTTGGGCGTGGGTAGGGGGAAAACGCCCAAGCCACCACCCCGGGTGGGCATGGGTTTCGGCGTGGCCCTTGGGGCATGGGTTTCAAGCCGGGCGTGGGGCGGTCTGGCCAAGCTGACATGGCGGGTTGTGAATGGCCAAACCAAACAAGCCGTTGGGCTAGCCGTTGGTCTATTTAAAAAAAAAAAAAAATTTCCTTTGTAAATACTTTACAATATTTATCATTTTTCTCACACAAAATCAAACACATAAAACACAATCTCGCCATGAGTTCTTCAAGTTATACTGAATCGTCATCATCATCTGACGATGGGGTGGAAATATTTCTACAAACGATCGCGACGGTGGTGAAAGCTATCGTTGAAAACGAAGAGGAGGAGGAAGAGAGTCAACAACCTAAACGCAGAAGAAGGTACATCGCTCGTGAACGGGTCACCGCTAACGATTTATTTTAATAATTATTATGTTTGTTTATGTATTTAAAAAAAATATGTTTTTTTATGTAGTTAATTAATTTAAATATATATTAAAAAAAACGGTGATGTGGCTAGGCCACGCCGGCCCAGCCACGCCCAACCCAAGCCCCACCATACCCCATTAAAACTTGGGTTTGGGTTATGAGAATTCAACATCCAGGTGTCAGCAATTGCCCCAACCCACGCCCAACCCAAGCCCCACCATACCCCGCAGTCTAAACCAACTATCAAAAAGATGTTAATTGTCTAAATAACCGAACAGACTGTTTTTGGCCTATAATAAGCCTAACTGAGTTTATTCTGACAATGGTACCAACTTTTTTTTATTTTGTTTGTATAATGGCCCGCCGTTAAAAAAAGCATAACGGAGTTTTCAATGTAAACCTTACCTTGTAGGTTAAAAATCGATGTTTTCAGGCTTTTGTCAGAACGGGGATACGTGTCGATTGATTTAAACCTTACCTCGAAACAGTGCCCCAAACGACGAAATGACATGGTTGGAACCACTATCGGGAATAAACTCAGTTAGAATTATTATTGATAAAAAATAGTCAGTTCAAATTATTTAAATCCAATTTATCTTTGAATATAGTAATAGTTTTTTTCTTTTACACTATATAAAACATTTTATGTATCCAAATATATATAATAAAAAAATTGTTTATTTTTGAAAATTACATAAATACCCTCAGTTTAGATTTATGTTCGAAATTACATAAATACCCTCAGTTTAGGATGTCTATTTGGTGGCTAGCAACTCGCACATATCTTCCATCCATATTACTCTTATCAACTCAACACCATAACCATAACAACTATGGCTCCAACGGCAAACTTGAACCAAATTTTCAGCACTTTTCCGGCCATCCCGAAGCTCTCCGGTGACAAACTAACCCGCACGGATGTGGCTGCCACCAATTTGGCCCGAAACAAGGCGGATGAAAGTGTAGACTACACATTAAAACCAACAAGAAGACTAGCATTAGGCATTGGCACCATTGGACTCTTTGCCAATTCTAATGTTGCAGTCTCGCTAGCCGAAGACAACGGTTTATGGCTCACCGGACCCATACCGATACCACGGGCTACAAATAGTAACACTCTAGCATCCCTCTCTTGTTACTTTGACTTTCACTTTGACTTTCCAAGGTCAAACTTATCAGTTTTTGGTTCTAAATTACTAATCATTTTGATCGAAAACGATAACGAATATGTTTTCACTTTACTTACTTGTTATGCTCTTCAATTTACCGTCAAGAAATTTTGAAACGGTTGAGGATTTGGATCAAATTTTGAGTTAGAAACTTTCTGAGTTTGACTTTCAAGGTGAAAGTCAATCTTATATTTTTTTTTTCAATTGATGGAATGTGTGTACTTGTTGTAGTGATCAATAATGTGGAAACGGGTACCCGGTCTTTTCTGAAAACGGGTGTGTATATAGCGGATATTGGGACGAAAGGAAGACAGTTTCGGCTAAAGAAGTATGCATTTGATCTTCTAGCATTGGGAGACTTAATAGGGAAAGATGCATGGAACTATGTTAGAAAGTATCTTCGATTAAAGTCAACGTTCATGTACTTTGACTTTGATAAAGTCATCTCGGCTGCCACACCCGACGATAAGCCACCACTCCTTGATCTTGCTAACAGATTGTTCAATACCGTCGAAAAGGTAAATATGATCTTAGGTTGTATGAGACTATGATCACAAAAATCGGTTAAAATGAGTTTGGTTTTTTATTCATGTGTGGTTTTTTACAGCTGGAAGACGCGGTGAAACAAAAGGATCTTCCTCAAACCGAAGCATTGTATAAGGACACGACAGTTATTCTTCAAGAAGTTATGACCAGAATGGCGTAACATGTTTCGAGTGATCAAAATGTATGAGTGTGAATGATCTTCAATCAACTTTTGTTTACTGTTTTATATGAATTCACCGTTTGTTTTGCGTACCTATGTATTTACTAAACTTGTAATTAACCACTCGTCGATATTTATTCATCACTGTCAATACTATATACACTTTAAAATGTATGTGCTTAAAGAACATCTCTAGTGGATGCTATAAAAAAAAAGCTTCCATGTTTATCTAAATAGACAATATAGGAATGGAGATGCGGGGTATCGATCCCCGTACCTCTCGCATGCTAAGCGAGCGCTCTACCATCTGAGCTACATCCCCTTTAATGTAAGAACTAATAGTATAATCTATTTGTGCGTGTTTTTATTACCTGATTATTATGGTGACGATAAATAAGTACAACAAATGTAGTTTAACCATCAACTATGCTTTTTTATTTGTGGTGGTTTTGATTTCATCAGAATTTATGATCTTTGTGATGGTTGATGACGATAGGGAATGGATAAGTTGTTTTACTCCTTTTGGTTTTATAAATATAAATTTTGAAAACAAATCCTTTTGGTTTTATAAATATAAATTTTGAAAACAAACAAAAATATAAAAAAAAATGATGTATCATAAGTTTGAAGAAGACAATGATACCTTCTTTAGTCCTTTGACATTCGTAAAGTACTAATTCAAGGAAAATCGTCATAATGTTGTGGGACTACCCCACTGGATAGAGGCATATGCGTTTTATTAGATTCAAACTTGGAATAGAGAAGAATATTTTAGAATTATCAGTGTAAAATCAACAATAATAATCCTAACTGGAGTACTGATTTTGTAATGGGTATATTGTATGGACTAAATTTATACTTTTTTTAGCATAATAGAGGAAGAAACAATGAGTAATCAACCATGTTTTGGTGATGTTTCTATTTCTAACCATAAGAAACAGAAATAACCAAATCAAACCTCCATAAAATTCAAGTTTTTATAACATTTAGGGTCTGTTTGTGATGTGCGTGAAAGTGTTGTATTTTAGGTGTATATTTTAAGCCCTTTTTAACACTTATTTTAGCCAAGTTTTAAATTTATAAAACACGATATTTCACTAACACTAGACACACATATGGGCAAGTGCACCCATCGTTGAGTGTAGTATAGCGTTAGTAAGATACCGAGGTCGTCCAAGGACACAAGAGCTTTTAGTACCGGTTTATCCTCAACGTCTAACCAAAATAAAAGTTTGGAAAAATGTTTTAAAATAAGAAAAGTAAAAACTAACTAAAATGCTGAAAATAAAAATAAAATAAAAACAGATAGACAAGATGAATCACTTGGTTCCGACTCGTATCTAGTATAACCTTTGATTATTTCCGCACTTTTGCACATAATTAAGAGATTATCTTAGTTATTGTAGTAGGCCCCTCTTTTGAAGGTGACGTTACCCTCACCCCAGTAGTTTGAGTCAGCAGGGATACAATCCTAAAGGGGTGGATTATTGGAAGATAATGAATTAAGTTATTAATGCAGTATTGTGGTAGGCCCCGCTTTTGGCGGTGACGTTACCCTCGACTAAGTAGTCTGAGTCAGCAGGGATACAGTCCTAAATAGCCGGGTTATAGTATTAATAGTAGTTAACTTATGAGAGGATCAAAGAGTTTGGACCCCCGCCATCCAATACCGTGAAGTATTGAAGGAGGTCCTACTAAATTTGACCCAGGTCCATTGCAGGACCTCTAAACGCTGAACAATGGCAAGACCTTTACCAAACCGTTCCCTTAACCCCCTACCAGGTAGCCAACATACCTCCATATAGACCGTGGAGATATGAATGGTGAAAATCCTTTATTTTATATAGACAGTAAAATAATGCCAAGACACCACGGACAAACGATAAGGAAAGATCACCTTCAACATAAGTAACTAGTTATTAAAGTCATTAATACAAAACCAAATAAAAAGTGCAAAAGATTAGAAATAAAAAGTATTATACTAGACACTTTGTCTTCACCAAGTGATGTAAGAGACTTAGGCAAACATGGCCTTGATTGTCAAGAACTCTTACGATCAATCTTGGATCCCGAGACGACTCACACACTCTATGATGGACAATGGATGATGGTGGTGGATGATGGTGTTGTGATGGTGGTGGGTGGTGGATGAAGTGTGAGAGAGGTGGTGTGCCAAGGGATGAGTTGCAATGAAACCAAGCACTCCTATTT
This sequence comes from Helianthus tuberosus, assembly GCA_030545235.1. NCBI lineage: Eukaryota > Viridiplantae > Streptophyta > Magnoliopsida > Asterales > Asteraceae > Helianthus > Helianthus tuberosus. The sequence goes on from CM060377.1 coordinate 14,117,944, forward strand.
ATAGGCTGAACAGAGGCCTGGGCACGGCCCCGTGTCCGCTGGGCACGGCCCCGTGCCTGTCTGACACTCTCTCTCTTCATTAATTGTAATTCGCAATTACAATTAATGCGCCTGCAGTACTTTCGGCACGCCCCCCGTGTCCGCTGAGCACGGCCCGTGGTGGGCAATAGAAGCTTCTATAGGTTTGTCTTTTCTGCTGCTTCTTGGGCACGGCCCCGTGCTGGCTGAGCACGGGGCGTGTTCAGCCTTCTGTTTTCTCTATTTTGCTTTGGAAGGTGCCGTTGAGGGTTCGGGCAATCCACTAATGTTCCTTTTCTTGTATTTATGTTGGATTTAGCTGTCTTTTTGCTTCTTTTGCGTTTTTGAGCTCATTTAATCCTGAAAATACAAAAGGAAGACAAAAACACTCTTTTTCCAATATTAGTACTAAAAAGGGTTAGTTTTATGCCTCATTTGATGTAATTTATATGTTGCATTTTACACACATCAAATACCCCCACACTTGAACTTTTGCTTGTCCTCAAGCAAAACTCTTTAATATTTGGCTTACACTCCCAAATGGAATAGGTAGAAGAGAAGGTTTTGGGCTTGTCATAGAGTGTCGGGATTTCCAAGATCTTTTTAGGGTTTTATTTTTATTTATTTACACTCCTATTCGTAATGATTTATTTAGAACTGTTCATAAAAGAAATTACTTATTTGGGCATAACATGCCTTTTTTAAAATTCTATTTATATACAAGTTCACATACCTCGCGGGGAAATCACTCACACTCGGCCGAAGGTGTATTTTTAGTGAATCACTCGAGAGCGGCATGGAACTTATTCCTACCATAGGCTTGCCAAGAAATCAATCCTCCTCCTTTTTAACTTTTATACCTTTGTAGATATCAAGAGGACTTTGTGGGTTAAGGGTTGGCTAGGGTTAAAGGTAGGTGGTTGGGTTAGTGGTTAGTAGAAAAAGGGCTAAAAAAGCGTAACAAGTGTCGGTTTTCGTATATATATATATATATATATTTTTTTTTTGATGAAGCTTTTATTCAAACAAAGTTATTTTTGATTACTTTGTTTGTTTATTTTCTTTTTGCTTCATATTTTTTTTTTTTTTTTCGAAGAACCGAACTTGTTACTAAAATAAAGGGTAAAAATGAAAAAGGTTTTGGTGGGTGAAATGGTTTTTGTTTTGGGTGATGAAACGAAAAGGTTTAGGCTCAAAGGGGCTAACTAGGGGGATTTTTGGGTAGGTGGTAAAAGAAAAGAAAAATAATGGTGTGGAAATAAAAAAAGGTTAGTCCTAATGCCTCTATCATTTACTTACTCGGGTTTAAGTTGATAAGGACCGGGAATGTATTGTCATGGCAAGTTCTAGAGTCGTAAGAACCAAGCGGCTATTCACACAAGAAACGAAAAATGAGCATTTAGTCAAATGGTATGAAATTGAGTGCTCAATAAAGGCTCAAAACTCACTTTTGTGGGAATGGGTTTTTATGTGATCAAGTATATATAATCAAATTTTAAATAAGTTTGTCATGCCTTTTCATAATTTTCTTATGTTGGTTCTTTTTATCACTACGCTATCGGTTGTAAATTTGTAAAAATATAACCTTTTTGAGAGCTTGAATTTCCCGAGTTAAACCTAGACAAGTAAAAAAAATGAAATTTTTGAAAAAATTTGGGGTGATTAGCGGTTCCAATAGAGTTTTGTGTAAGGCTTGTATTTAGGACTTGCAAAATTCAAGGTTTTAGCATCCCCCCCCCACTTAAATTACACATTGTCCTCAATGTGTCCCAAAAATAAATTTTTAGGTTGATTAGATGTGTAAAATAATGTTTTAAAAGCAAAAATTTGTGTTACTGGGTGCTGAACACGGCCCCGTGTTGAGTGGACACGACCCCGCGTTCAGGTGCCAGTAACAAGAACTTACAGAAGGTGGACACGGCCCCGTGTCCACTGGACACGGCCACGTGTCTGACAAAATTCTGCCGAACAGAAGCCAAACAGCAGGTCAGGGAGGTGAGCACGGGGGCGTGTTGGCGGGACACGTCCCCGTGTCGACAGTCTAGAAGCCTGAAAAACAGGTTTCGTCCTCCGGTTTTTCCATCCTAGCCTTATAGGTGCTGAGGCTTAACACCTTAAGCCTTGGTTTGTACCTGTTTGAACACTTAATACCACACCAAGCAATACCAACATCCTACGTTACCAAAGTTAATTGTTCCACGCATAAAGTAAGTAAAAAAAAAATGCAGAAAATAGTTAGGAAAAGTAAATTGTCTAACACTTGGCACGCAGGCCATCAATTGTTCAAGATTGCAAAGGGTTAACCTGGGGAGCCACCAATCAACCGCTTCCTCCTATGCTCCTCCCGCCTATTCCATGGCATCATCATCATCATCATCATCATCATCGTCACCCCCTCCATGGCGTGCAATGTGGTCTCGTATGTATCCGACGTCTTCTTGTATCTCGGATAGGTTTCTCTCGATAGCTCCGACCCGGTGGTAGGTGTTGCTCGCCATGTTATAGGTGTTCCGAGTACACATGAGATTTTCCTGCAACAAATCATGCAAACTTTGAAAATTAGGAAAACTGCCTCCCGAGGAGGATGATTGGCCCGGATCACCGTGGGGTTGGTATTGGTACTGATGATGTTGTGGTGCTGGGAGGACAAGTGCTTCTTGCGGGTTCCATGCATGACCTTGCATCCTTTGAAAGGTTACCGTCCCATCTTCTGCCTCATAAACCAGGTTCATCGAGCGGCATATGTGAATATCCACCGTACCCGACCATGGGCTTCTTTCAAATGCCCTCGGAATGTGGGTGAAGTGCCTGAAGAGACGGTGCACCCATCCCCCGAAGAAAAGAGGAGTTGGTGCACTAGCAAGGCGGTTGTGATGCATGTTTCGGAGCATAAGGTACGGAACATCGAGCGGCCTGCGGTTGTGAATGCAATGGAGGACAAGCAAGTCTCTTAACCCAACGACGCCACCACTGTCATGCCTTTGGCTAAGAGAGTAGCCGAGGAGCCTATGAATGTATCTGTAAAGCGGATCCCTCAGCTTGGTACTCTTAGTGCTGCTCGGATTGTAGAACCCTTCCCCAATCTGAGCCCACATGGCTTGGCGCTCGTTGTCTTCGATCTCTCTCAACCCCCCTGTATTTCCTTCGTCTCCCGCATCCTCCTCCGCATACAACCCGATAATCGACCCGAATTGTGCCATGGAAATCGAATACCTCGTTCCGCCACACCTGAATGACACCCCTTCTTCATCGAACGGCTCGCTCCTTGACTTGAATGCAAAGGTGCTGTAGAATTCCAAGGTGCATTCATGAACAGAACGGAGTCGGGTTGTTAGTGCGACTCTGAGTGGTCCCGTGACAATGTTGTTGAAGCGGTCAATTTGATTCACCAAGGTTAGTAGTTCTGTGCATGCCTGCCTCGGGTATTCCTCCGGCCTTGTTTGGAGAAGCTCGTATCGAGCTCTTGCATCTAGCTCATTGGCGTTGAATCTAGTAAACTTCCTGGCCATCTGCAAGAATACACCAAAAGTTAGCGTGAAACAGAAATATTTTTGGGCAAAACTGCAAACAGCGGGCTGGACACGACCCCGTGCCCATCGGACACGGCCCCGTGTTCAGGGGTCTGTTACTCAAAAATCCCATTTTTCGACCCGGTTTCGAAAACTTGAAAATTTTTGAACCAATAGGTGCGGTTTCCCCCGAAAATGAAACCCCAAGTTCCGTTTTTCCCAAAATAACCCGTTTACCCTATCAATTTTATCTTTTTCGGTTCAAGAACAAGGGTTTGGGGTTTTTGCAAGAAATCGGGTGAATCTATGAACAATACAAGTGTATTTACTTCCCTTTACACTAATCTAACTAAATGCAAACAGATTTAGGCAAAAATTTTAGGCTCGATCCGAATGAACATCAAGAACCCTAGATTTTTCCCCAAATTTGTGGTGTATTAACTACATGCAAGTGACTAATCTAACTACTACGAGTGACAGAATCATACCTTGACGTTGTTAGATTGAAAAGAGACGTTGGAATCTCGCGGAAAATCGCCTGGAACCAGAGCTTTTGTGGGGAAACGGGGCGTGTGGAATGAAGAAACTGTTTTGAAAAAGGGGTTTTATCCCGTCTGCAGCGCGAACACGGCCCCGTGTCCAGTGGACACGGCCTCATGTCGAGCCCCCCCTTTTTTTTTTTTTTTTTTTTTTTTTTTTTTAGTGCGCGTGTGAGTGCCCCTTTCTCCTATAAGCTATGGTTTAGAAAACTTACCGCTTTATTTTGCCGCCTCAATCGTTCATAACTTACCAGGCATGATGTTTTTATTCTTCCACGGTTTGAAGCGAGATCTCTTCTTCCTCATCCTCAATAAATCCTTGATAGAGTTTCAGCCGTTGGCCTTTGACTTTAAAAGGTGACCCGTTTCGAGGTTTAATTTCTACTGCACCGTGTGGAAAAATATGGGTGACGGAAAAAGGTCCTGACCACCTAGACTTTAATTTACCAGGAAACAATCGAAGTCGTGAATTAAACAAAAGAACTAAATCTCCTACCCGAAATTCATTAGGTTTAATATGTTTGTCATGCCAATCTTTCATTCTTTCCTTATAAATTTCAGAGTTTGAGTATGCATAATTCCTAAGTTCGTCTAATTCATTTATTTGACAAAATCGATTTTTACCAGCAAATTCTAGATCTAAGTTTACATTTTTGATTGCCCAGTAGGCTTTGTGTGCAATTTCTACTGGCAAGTGGCAACTTTTTCCATAGACTAGCTTATATGGGGTTGTACCTATCGTTGTTTTATAAGCAGTTCGAAAAGCCCATAAAGCATCATCTAATTTATCAGCCCATTCCTTTCTATTTAACCCTACGGTTTTTTCAAGTATTCGTTTTAACCCTCTATTGGTCACTTCGGCTTGTCCGTTTGTTTGAGGGTGATAAGCTGTCGAAACCCGGTGATAGACCCCATATCTTGTTAAAATTTTTTCAAGTTGATGATTACAAAAATGGGTACCTCTATCACTTATTAAAGCTTTGGGTGTGCCAAAACGAGAGAATAATTTTTTCAGAAATCTTACCACTACTCTTCCATCATTTGTTGGAAGTGCTTCGGCCTCGGCCCATTTAGACAGGTAATCTACTGCCACAAGTATGTATTTGTTTCCTTTCGATGGTGGAAAAGGTCCCATAAAGTCGAGTCCCCACACATAAAAAATTTCACAAACAAGAATGCCATTTTGTGGCATTTCGTTTTTGGAAGAAATATTACCTGTTCTTTGGCAAGCATCACATGTCTTTACAAGATTTTGGGCATCTTTGTAAATGGTTGGCCAATAAAATCCTGAATCAAATACCTTTCGTGCGGTACTGGCAGCACCATGATGTCCTCCGTATGGACCTTCGTGACAATGGCGAAGAATTCTCCGGGCCTCACTACCATGTACGCATCGTCTGACGAGTTGGTCGGCACACATTTTGAAAAGATATGGATCTTCCCAAAAATAATGTTTCACATTGGCAAAGAATTTTTTTCTTTGATGATGTGGCCATCCTTTTGCGACTATTCCACTAGCTAAGTAGTTGGCAAAGTCGGCGTACCATGGTTCTTCCTTAAATTCCACCCTTTCCAGGGATTCAGTTGGGAATTTTTCGTTGATTTGCTCGCCCCTGGTTGCCTCCAAAGCTGGGTCTTCTAAGCGCGAAAGATGATCTGCTGCGGTATTTTCTGCTCCTCTTTTGTCTTTGATTTCAATGTCGAATTCTTGGAGGAGTAGAATCCACCTAATCAAACGTGGTTTTGCGTCTTGCTTCTTAAAGAGATATCGAATGGCTGCATGATCTGTGTAGACTATAGTTTTAGAAAGAACAAGATAAGAGCGAAATTTATCAAAAGCAAATACCACAGCTAGTAACTCTTTTTCAGTTGTTGTGTAATTTTCTTGTGCATCGTTAAGTGTTTTACTAGCATAATATATTGGGTGGAAATGCTTTTCTTTTCTCTGTCCCAAGACAGCTCCAACTTCAAAGTCACTAGCATCGCACATGATTTCAAAAGGAAATTTCCAATCAGGTGCTATCATGATAGGTGCATTGACTAGCATTTCCTTCAGGGTTAGAAATGCTTGATTGCAATCCTTGTCAAAGATGAAAGGAGCATCTTTTTCAAGTAGCTTTGTTAGAGGTCTTGAGATTTTTGAAAAGTCTTTGATAAACCTCCTATAAAATCCGGCATGCCCTAGGAAACTTCTAATCGCTCTTACGGAGGATGGAGGGGGTAACCTAGAAATGGTATCTATTTTGGCTCGATCCACCTCCATTCCTTCGCTTGAGATCTTGTGACCGAGTACTATTCCCTCCGTTACCATGAAATGGCATTTTTCCCAATTAAGGGCGAGGTTAGTTTCCTCACATCGGGATAGCATTCGTTCAAGGTTATCGAGGCATTGGTCGTATGAATCCCCAAAGATAGAAAAGTCGTCCATGAAGACTTCCATTGTCTTTTCTATCATGTCATGGAAAATGGCTACCATGCAACGTTGGAATGTTGCGGGAGCATTACATAGACCAAACGGCATGCGTCGATATGCAAAAGTTCCATAGGGGCATGTGAATGTTGTCTTCTCTTGGTCTTCGGGTGCTATCGGGATTTGAAAGTAACCTGAAAAACCATCCAAGAAACAGTAAAATTTATGACCGGATAATCTTTCTAACATCTGATCAATGAAGGGTAAAGGAAAATGATCCTTTCTTGTTGCTTCATTTAATCGTCTATAATCTATACATACCCTCCATCCTGTGACGGTTCTTGTCGGTATTAATTCATTTTTTTCGTTAGTAATTACCGTCATACCTCCTTTCTTTGGAACTACTTGGACGGGACTTACCCAAGGACTATCGGAAATAGGATAGATAAGTCCTGCGTCAAGTAATTTGATGACTTCATTTTTAACCACTTCTTGAACATTTGGATTTACTCGACGTTGTGGTTGTATGACAGATTTGTAGTCATCGTTCATCAAAATTTTGTGTGTGCACATAGAAGGACTAATTCCTTTTATGTCAACAAGTTTCCAAGCTATTGCATTTTTGTGTTTTTTCAAAAGACTAACTAGTTTTTCTTTTTCTAGGTTATCTAATTTAGACGAAATAATTACAGGTAATTTACCATCTTTGTCTAGAAAAGCATATTCCAAACCTTTTGGAAGTTCTTTGAGCTCAAGTGGTGGGTCTTTAGGAGACTCCTTATTTGGTTGCTCGTTTCGATCAAGAACTTTAAAAGTTTGTTCTATGGCGACCTCTTCTTCAACAAAGTGGTCAGTTTCTTCACTTGTATCGGGTGGTTCATCTTCATCTTCAATTAGGGGGTCATTATTGCCGAATGGATATTTCATTGATCGTTCGAGATCGACACTTCTTTTAAATGCCCCTAATTGAAGAGGTAGATTATTGAACTTCCGGTTTTTCAAAGCTTCGTATGTCTTTACAAATGGTCGCCCCAACACTAGAGGAGCGTCATCGAGGATGACAAAGTCGGTTGGAACTACCATTTGATTTGTTTGAACCAAGACATCTTCAACTATACCGATTGATTTTATTACTTTCCGATTGGATAGAAAAATGGGTATTTGAAGTGGAGAACAATCACTAATACTTAATTTTTCGAAAAGGTAGTTAGGCATTATGTTAACACAAAGATCTTTATCGATTGTGACATTACTAATAAACGAATTTTGAAAGAAACATGGAACCGGTGTGATGTTAATTTCAAATGGGTCTTCTTTTATTAGTGAAGTTTGATCATTAGTTAACTTAACACTTACCGTTTCTTCAATTTTGGTGTTAGTGTTTAACTCTTTTAGAAACTTAGCATGAGTGGGTACTAAACAATGATTTTCGAAAGAAGGTGACAAGAGATGAATTTCTTCAAAATTAGACTCTTCTTGGATTTTAACGTTGTCGAACTCTCCTTTTTCGTTGTTTAACTCATGCGTCGGTTTTTCACTTATTTGTTCTTCCATTTTTTAATTTTTAGTTATCTCTGCCTTTTTTAATTCTTCTCTTGCGCGGGACTCCTCTTCCCTTGCGCGAGCTTCTTTTATACCTCGATCGATAACTCTAATGTGCTCTAATATCCTATCGGTCAATTCGGTTATAGAAAAAGAATCATTATTTTCTAAGCTTGAATCCGGTTGTTCGACCCTTTGTTCCTCATAATACCCATATGAAGTTGATGGTTCGCACCATTGTTCTTCATTGTAAGCATATGATGGATAAGGTTCGTAATTTCGTTCTTCATAATACTCATATGAGGTGGGTTGTTCATGCCAAGGTTCCTCATAATAAGCATATGAAGGTGGTGGCTCATACCTTGGTTCCTCAAAGTATGAGTAAGAAGGCTCATACCTTGGTTCATCAAAATATGAGTATGAGGGAGAAGGTTCATACCTTTGGTCTTCATAGGATGTGTATGAAGTTGATGGTTCGTACCTGGGTTCCTCATAGTAAGTGTATGAATTGGATGGTTGGTATGAGTGATTATCTTGAATTGAACGTGTATTACGACAATTTGTGCAATAATTACCCCTATAATCATCCTCATCATAGGTGTAGTTGTAACCTCCTGAGTATTGATCCATAAGAATCACTCAGCAGACCACAACCAAGTCTCGAGATCAGAAAACAAAAATAAAAACGGAAACAGAGGCTGGACACGGCCCCGTGTTGAGTGGACACGGCCCCGTGTTCAGAATCTGTATCTGGGTGTTTTAATTAAATTAACTGATCTACTTGAGCACGGGGCGTGTTCAGTGAGCACGGCCCGTGTTCAAGCTACTGTTACTGGGCGTTTATGAAAAATCTGCAGCACGGCCCCGTGTTCAGTGAACACGGCCCCGTGTACAGGTCACTGTAAATGCAAAACTAAACTAAATGCAGAAAAATGTGCGCGCGTTAAAAAAATTTTGAAAAAAAAACTGATTAGGCCGTCGATTTTAAGCTTTCTTAAAATCCTTGTGTCCCCGGCAGCGGCGCCAAAAACTTGATGTGCGTGAAAGTGTTGTATTTTAGGTGTATATTTTAAGCCCTTTTTAACACTTATTTTAGCCAAGTTTTAAATTTATAAAACACGATATTTCACTAACACTAGACACACATATGGGCAAGTGCACCCATCGTTGAGTGTAGTATAGCGTTGGTAAGATACCGAGGTCGTCCAAGGACACAAGAGCTTTTAGTACCGGTTTATCCTCAACGTCTAACCAAAATAAAAGTTTGGAAAAATGTTTTAAAATAAGAAAAGTAAAAACTAACTAAAATGCTGAAAATAAAAATAAAATAAAAACAGATAGACAAGATGAATCACTTGGTTCCGACTCGTATCTAGTATAACCTTTGATTATTTCCGCACTTTTGCACATAATTAAGAGATTATCTTAGTTATTGTAGTAGGCCCCTCTTTTGAAGGTGACGTTACCCTCACCCCAGTAGTTTGAGTCAGCAGGGATACAATCCTAAAGGGGTGGATTATTGGAAGATAATGAATTAAGTTATTAATGCAGTATTGTGGTAGGCCCCGCTTTTGGCGGTGACGTTACCCTCGACTAAGTAGTCTGAGTCAGCAGGGATACAGTCCTAAATAGCCGGGTTATAGTATTAATAGTAGTTAACTTATGAGGGGATCAAAGAGTTTGGACCCCCGCCATCCAATACCGTGAAGTATTGAAGGAGGTCCTACTAAATTTGACCCAGGTCCATTGCAGGACCTCTAAACGCTGAACAATGGCAAGACCTTTACCAAACCGTTCCCTTAACCCCCTACCAGGTAGCCAACATACCTCCATATAGACCGTGGAGATATGAATGGTGAAAATCCTTTATTTTATATAGACAGTAAAATAATGCCAAGACACCACGGACAAACGATAAGGAAAGATCACCTTCAACATAAGTAACTAGTTATTAAAGTCATTAATACAAAACCAAATAAAAAGTGCAAAAGATTAGAAATAAAAAGTATTATACTAGACACTTTGTCTTCACCAAGTGATGTAAGAGACTTAGGCAAACATGGCCTTGATTGTCAAGAACTCTTACGATCAATCTTGGATCCCGAGACGACTCACACACTCTATGATGGACAATGGATGATGGTGGTGGATGATGGTGTTGTGATGGTGGTGGGTGGTGGATGAAGTGTGAGAGAGGTGGTGTGCCAAGGGATGAGTTGCAATGAAACCAAGCACTCCTATTTATAGGCTGAACAGAGGCCTGGGCACGGCCCCGTGTCCGCTGGGCACGGCCCCGTGCCTGTCTGACACTCTCTCTCTTCATTAATTGTAATTCGCAATTACAATTAATGCGCCTGCAGTACTTTCGGCACGCCCCCCGTGTCCGCTGAGCACGGCCCGTGGTGGGCAATAGAAGCTTCTATAGGTTTGTCTTTTCTGCTGCTTCTTGGGCACGGCCCCGTGCTGGCTGAGCACGGGGCGTGTTCAGCCTTCTGTTTTCTCTATTTTGCTTTGGAAGGTGCCGTTGAGGGTTCGGGCAATCCACTAATGTTCCTTTTCTTGTATTTATGTTGGATTTAGCTGTCTTTTTGCTTCTTTTGCGTTTTTGAGCTCATTTAATCCTGAAAATACAAAAGGAAGACAAAAACACTCTTTTTCCAATATTAGTACTAAAAAAGGGTTAGTTTTATGCCTCATTTGATGTAATTTATATGTTGCATTTTACACACATCAGTTTGGTATGGCGTAATGGAATAGACGGCTGAATGGAATGTACGAGGTAATGGAATGTACGATGTAATGGAATGGATCATTACCATTCCATGTCTTGTTTGGTTACCATGTGAGAATGAAATGAATCATTACTTTGTGTTGTTTGGTAGGAAAGAATAGACGAAGGAATAAAATCGGTGATGCGTGACGGTAGTCGGTGGTGCTGGGTGGTGATAGGTGGCAATGGTAGCGATGGTCGGAAGTGGTGGTAGTGGGTGGCGGCGGTGGTGTCGGGGGTGGTGGGTGGTTGCGAGTGACGGCGGGGGGCGGAGGTGTGGATGGTGGGTGACGGTTGGTAGCGGCGGAGGTGGGTGACGACTGGGGTGGAGGTGGGTGGTGGCGGGAGACAGCTGGGTGGAGGTGGGTGGTGGTGGTGGCGGTGGAAGTGGGTGACGGCGGCGACGGTAGGCACGGCGGCAGCTATGGCAGTAGTGGTGTCGCCCGTGAGTGAGTTATTAAAACCAATAGTAATAATAATAATAATAATAATAATAATAATAATAATAATAATAATAATAATAATAATAATAATGGTAAAAAAATAATAATAAAAATATTGATAATAATAATAATAATAATAATATCTTTCCATTCCTTAAATCCCATCCCCTAGCCCAACCGGCAATCCCATGTGGTTTGGATTGGGCCGGCTTCCTCCTTGGAGGTCGCCGGTTCGATCCCCGGGAGGTGCAACGGGGGGTGGGACGTCCCAATGATGGATCGTATCCTACCGAGGCATGGTGCGGTCCTGAGGGCAACCCGGTTTTACCCAGCTGTTACCCCAGCGAGTCTCTCGTGTGGGGGCAGTATGGTTTCCGGGCGGAAGTCAGCTTATGCGATGGCCAGGGCCCGATCGAACATCGCGTCCGTAAACGCCGGGCTGACGGGGGATTGTCTTAGACATGAACCCGGTGACCACTGGTCCAGTACAAAGAAAGTCACCTTCCAAAAAAAATCTTTCCATTCCTTAAAGGAATGGAAAAAAAAAAACACCACCTTACTAAGGAATGAAAATTATTATATTTGGAAGGTTTACATTCCTTGTGGAATGCTCCTATCCATTACTACTTGATAACCAAACATGTTTCTTTTCATTCCAATAGAATGATCCATTCCATTCCGCTATATATTCCTTCATACCAAACGCTACCTTATTATTTTATTAGTAACTAGAATTAACCACCCGCGTGTTGCGACGGGGTGTAAAACCATGCTAAATAATACCAATGTCACACCACAGCCAGCAGCGAACACCAACATTGCTTGACCTTTGCGACGAACTTGTCAAACAGGAATAGACGTAAAAACGTTGAACCACACATGTATGTTGCGCCACGTTAACTCGCAAAATTTTGAACGAAACATAAAAACATTGAACCACACATATATGTTGCGTCGTATTAACCCCAAAAATTTAGAAAAACGGAATTTTGTGAAATTTGTATCGTGTTTTTTAGGTTTTAGTGTTTTACGTTAAAACGGGAGCCGAATACGTCCCCTTTCTGCATTCATCAACTTTTTTGTAACGTTAAAACCTATTCAAACTCAACGCTAATCAATCTTCTGCACTATTTGAATATATTTGCCTCTGTGGAAAAGGATTGATAAGATAGAATTTGAACATATTTGCCCTAATTCTCGATTGTTAGCCGATGACATTATTTGAATTCTTAAAGAAAAGCTCGATTGGCGATGATCAATGCTTTCTGCGGTCGTGTTCTTTCGGTTGGCTTAATGAAATGATTCGAATTGATGTTTCAAGACAAAATGGGCGCCAAAGGTGTGATTTTATTCATGGCAATTATCATTTTACTATACCCTTTGGCAGAGGCTTTGAATTCAGACAGAGATTGGCAGAAACCGCCTCTTGACGATCAAATCGATTGGGATGAAACTATGGATGATGATACGGTAATACATGCTTCTTTTACATTTGTTACAGATGATGAAATGTTTAAATTTTGTTATCCTGTGAGACTTTTATCTGCTCCAGAAAATGGTCTTCCAACAAGTGCCCACCAGGTGTTTGTGCAAAGACCTGTTTGAATACCTACTGAAAAACGCCACTTTTAATTCGCTTAAACTGCTTCGTTAGCTCTCTTTTCGATCGGAATCATATAGTTTTGCTTATTTATTAATGGGAAATTACTATATGGGATTTCAGTAAATCAATCTGTAATCAATGTCATATGGAAACTAATTTACACTCATCATCTGTTGTTATGTTATAAATAAACACGTAAAGTCAAATCGTGTGCTAGTTTGATGGTCATTGAAATCTGATGAAATTGGCTGGCTGCAGGCGGAGTTATTAGAGGTGAACTGTGGAGCAGAGTTGGCTTCTTGCGTGGAAGATTTTCGAGATCTTCAATACTGTGACAGTGACAAAACCCTTATGGGAAAAGAGAGAATGTGTAGAGCTATAAATGTCCATGATCCTCATGTCAAGAAAACTATATTAGATTGTCTGAGAGCTAAACAAATCACTTTATCCAAATCCGGAAAAGATAAACGTACCAAAAAGTGGTACTTAGAGTATCTAGCGTCTTTTTATAACAAACCTAGCGGTGCCCCTAGAAGACGCAGGTTGGCTGAAAGCGTTAGCCCTGGAACAGTTGCTGTTGTTGCAATCGTTACTGCGGTCGTAACACTTTGTCTTGCTAGCCTTATTTATTATTGTTATGCTAGGAAGTACGGTTTGGCTGGCATTAAAAACGACGAAAAGCCTCTTCCCAGCTTAAGTACTGGCAAGGATTCCACTAGGGGTATGTAAAAACGTAAACTCATAAAATAAATGCTGTTTTTGTTAATTTTCATTCGTTTCCATTTTGGTTTTTCCGATACGATTAAATTTTGCAGGTGCTTTAAAAAAACTGTTAAAACCCAAGAGCAAACACAAAAATATTGAAAATCAGTCAAACAGACAGACGGATGCGAGCGTCTCTGTCGATTCAGGTCCGCACATGAACGCATCTTCGGATCCTTCTGTAAACGCTCCGGCTGGAAGCGTAAAGCCATCTATACAACAGCATACTCTGAAGCCGAGAGCTGTAAGGGCAGAATCGTCTTTACGACCCGCCCGAAAGACAGAATCTTCTGTACGGCCTCATGTTGGACATACAGGGTCACCAGTTGGAGGGAAAGAATCGTCTCACCCAATGCCACCAGTCAATGGCGGTTCTCCGGCTTCTTCTCCCGCCACTGCTCCGGCAGCTTCTCCTCCGGAAACCTCTCGGGCTGCTCCGAACGCACCTGGACCTTCTTCTGATGAGCCATTGCATAAAGTAGCGCCTTCACCGCCACCACCACCACCACCCAAACCTGCAGGTGGTGGCCCACCGCCTCCTCGACGATTTGGTGCAAGCTTCAGACCACGTCGCCATGCTGATCCAGTCGATGCCTCTAAAGCAAAGCTAAAACCGTTCTTCTGGGATAAAGTTAGTGCTAGTGATCCTGATCAACAAATGGTTTGGGATAGAATCAAATCCGGATCGTTTCAGTAAGTTATTTTCTTCTCACTTCTTTGATATTAGATTATCTATAGAGTAAAATAAAAGATGTCATTTTCGTCCTGAGGTTTGGCGAGTTTTGCGACTTTCGTCCAAAGGTTTGTTTTTCCGCATCTAGATCCAAAAGGTTTGAAATCTTGTCATTTTCATCCAGCTCGTTAACTCCGTTCATTTTTCTCCGTTAAGTCAGGGTATTTCCGTTTTTTTTTTTTTTGTTTGTTAACTTAAAGGGCAATTCGGTCGTTTTTAGGGGTATTCGGTCTTTTTACATAAAGTGAAAAAGACCAAATTGCCCTTTAAGATAGGGTAAAAGATTGAAATACCTCCGATTTAACGGAGAAAAATGGATGGAGTTAATGAGCCGGATGAAAATGGCAACATTTCAAACCTTTTGGATCCAAATGCGGGAAAGCAAACCTTTGGACAAAAGTCGCAAAAGTGGTCAAGCCTCAGGGACGAAAATGGCATTTTACTATCTATATGTAAACTTCAGAACATGAGTACATGACAAATCTCTTGAATGATAGGTTCAACGAAGAAATGATTGAAAGTTTATTTGGCTATCAAGCACCCGGTAAAAACAAAGATCAAGACACCAAGAACACTCCAGCAAAAGAACCTCCGATCCATTACATTCAAATTATCGATCCAAAGAAAGCACAGAATTTGTCTATTCTTCTAAAAGCACTAAATGTGACACCTGAAGAAGTTTCCGTTGCACTTATAGAAGGTAACTCTTTTCTAAAACATAATCATTTGAACATATATATATATTTTTAATTTATTTTTTATAAATTTTAATCAGGAAACGAACTGCCAATAGAAATCGTTCAAACGTTGCTAAAAATGGCACCAACTGATGAAGAGGAATTGAAATTACGGCTATATGGTGGGGATCTTAGTCGGCTTGGATCTGCAGAGAGATTTTTAAAAATATTAGTTGAAATACCGTACGCATTCAAAAGGCTAGAATCGTTATTATTCATGTGCACGCTTCAAGATGAAGAAGCAAACATAAAAGAATCCTTTGAAACCTTAGAGGCTGCTTGTGTAGAGCTTAAAAAAAGCCGATTGTTCCTCAAACTACTGGAAGCTGTTCTGAAAACCGGGAACCGGATGAACGTCGGAACTTTTCGTGGGAGTGCAACCGCATTCAAACTGGACACACTCTTAAAGCTCTCGGATGTCAAAGGAACCGATGGAAAAACGACTCTTTTACATTATGTAGTTCAAGAAATCATGAGGGGTGAAGGTATGCGAGTGGCCCGGGCCGCCAAAGCAGGCGATAAAAACATAAGCCCCATTAAAACCAAAGATCTTCTTCTGGAACCTTCTAAAGAAGAAGCGGATGAACATTATTGCAAACTCGGGCTGGAGGTGGTTTCCGGTTTGAGTAACGAGCTTGAGAATGTGACACAAGCGGCAATGATCGATGCCGAGAGGTTGACCAGTTCGGTTTCTAAACTTGGGTCCGGGCTTTTGAAAGCCCGTGAATCATTGAACACGGATATGAAGAATTTGGAAGAGCAATCGGAAGATGCAGAACCCGATGAATTTTGGCTTATTTTATCGACTTTTGTGGAGACTGCTGAGAAGGAGATTACATGGATGGTTGAAGAAGAGAAGAGGATAATGGGTCTTGTGAAAAGTACAGTGGATTACTTTCATGGAAACGCTGGGAAAGATGAAGGGCTGAGATTGTTTTCGGTTGTACGGGATTTTCTTATCATTTTGGAGAAGGTGTGTAAAGAGATACAGGCGGCTCCTATAAAACCGCTGAAGAAGAAAGACGATCAGAGTGAGGCCTCAAACGGTGATGGAGGGTTAGTTAATAGTTCTAGTGAAGATGGCGATCAGTCTGTAACGTAAACCACACCTTCCTTTATGTACTTGAACATCAATTTGCCGAGCCGATAAGTAAGACATCTTTCAACATGAATGCTGCAATCTTTAACTTTTGGTTTGACTTTTGAAGAAGTTTGGTCAAAGAACCAAACTTCTCAAATGCAAAGTTGGTATCAGCTATCAAAGCTTCATTTTTTTCATCACCATAGAAAGTAAGCAACCAGTTTCGATTGATTCACTGTGGCGCGTTGAAAAAAAAATATTATAAACTTTACATTAAAAGAATGTATGCATGATGTCGCCTACGTTCCAAGAGTTGTTAAATGCATAATATACATGTATTGTTCTAACCATACAGTGAGCTATTCATAAATGACCTATATATGTTCCATTTTCTTTCACCATAAAGGAGAGTTCTAAGAACAATATGAAGAAATGGCACATTAACTAGTATTTATTTGTGTCTTTTTTTCTGTAGATTGAAGAAAATGTACTAATCATGAAGAGTGAAAATCTTACCTTTTAATTAGTCAAAGAAACAAATTACAAGAGAAAATTACAAAAATAACCATTGACCAAAACTATTTTCAAATTTGGTAACCTCACGCGTCCTTGGAGCGGCGCATCAAGCATGGGATGCGTCTATATGAAGACCTCTCAAACGCCCAATAAAAAAAGGACACGTGTCGTTTCAAATGTTGGTGGGCCCAGACGCATCCCATGCCCCTTTTGAAAGTCATGGTGGCCACGTGTCCATTTTTTGTTGGGTTCCATTCCAAAGACGCATCCTGTACATGATGCGCCGCTCCAAGGATGCGTGAGGTTGCCAAATTTAAAAATAATTTTGGTCAATGGTTATTTTTGTCATTTTCCCTTAATACAATATTAGATTATTATCATGAGGAGTGACAATCTTACCTTTTAATTAGTCAAAGAAACAAACTAATACAATATTAGATTATTATATAAAGAAAATTATTTTAGAAAATATTAGAATTTATAAGTAGGTTAGATTTCAAACTTTTATTCTATGTATTTATTTTAATATAATTATCTAAAGCATATACACTTACATTAAGCTCTTAACAATGTTGTGGGCTTAATTCTGGCCCACCGGATGATGTATAGGTCGTTCATTACATTTAAAAACTAAATAAAAGCTTTTAATTACGTGTCTTCTTCAACTCTCTGCTTTCTCTGTATGGACTTGGCATAAATTCTTTGCGTGTATATTGGTTTAGAAATGCTATCTCTAAGAGTCATTTGTTAGAGGTTATATTGTTGTTGATTTTGTGTGGTTTGAGTTGTTAATCACATACACATACTTCTGTTCTAGTATTCCGAAATATTAATCATGGGAGATGCAGTTGTTTCGGCACTTGTGAGCGAGGTGGTCCGGAGACTTACTTCTATAGCTCTCCAAGAGTTTGGTCTACTTTGCGGATTCAACAGCGATATTTTGACTCTTAAAGAAGATTTCACCAACATCCAAGCTGTTCTTGAAGATGCAGTAGAGACACATCAAGGAAAATGCTGTAAAGTTATGGCTTAAGAGTCTCAAATCAGCATCCTTGGAGGTAGAAAATGTGTTGATGATATCTCACCTGAAGCTTTGCTACGACGTCTATACAAAGAAAGAGGTATGTTTCGTGTTAGGATTGATCACAAAGTTAGAGCCATAAGAAGAAACTAGATGCAATTGCATCCAAGAGATCTGAGTTAAGTTTGATTCATAGTGTCATAGGTCATGTAGATGTGGATGTTGCAAGTGAGATGCCAGATAGGGAAACTAGCTCGCTTATACATGATTCTTTACTTATATTTGGAAGAAATGAAGAGATGGAGATGGTAACTGAAAAAATATGTAACAAACATATAATAGGAAAGTATGACAATGGTGAGAATCGGGTGTATCATGTATGGTATATGGGGTATGGGAGGCGTGGCAAAGACCACTCTAGCACAATTAGTCTATAACCATGAAAGGGTAGGTAAATATTTCTAGTTAAAATGTTGGGTTGTATGTGTCTGAAAACTTCCAAGTTAAAGAGATAATGAGAAAGATCATAGAATCCATTGATAAATATGGGTGTACAGTTACACAGCTAGAGACGTTGCAAGAGTCCCTTCGAAGCAAGTTAAGAGGAAAGAAGTTTTTAATTGTATTAGATGACGTTTGGATTGAAGATAATGAAAAGTCCAAGTGGGACCAATTACACAAAACATTAAGTTGTGGAGCACAAGTATAAGGGTGAGAGGGGCACTCCTCTAAGAGGGGAGTGACCTCTTACACACACCCAATCAGCATGCGCCACGTCAACTCCCCTCTTAAGTCCCCATTTTGCACTCAAACGTTGGCATCACTCCACTCACACAATTATGTTTTTATAAAAAAAGAAGAAAAAAATATGATTGGTGGAAAAAGGGTGAACCCACATTAACAACCAATCACCCCCTCTCTCTCCTCTCTCTCAATCGGTGAGTACACACCGAGCTTCCCACTCCCTGCGCGGTAAAGTTTGGATGGTGGCGGTGTACCGCACGGCAAATGAAGTCACCACGCATGGGGTCACCACATGTGCCCCGTGCACCCTAATTGTGATGACAGCACGATCCCAGACAACTAGTCAAATGATGGCTAAAGTTCCCGAGATACACAACATGAACTCGGATGTTTATCAGACAATGACTCATGGATGTTATTCAAGGAGTTTGCGTTTGCACAAGGAAGAGAAAGGAATGACATAAGTGAATGTCAAACAGCAAATATTCAAATCGCAGCAGACCATTCAAATACAAACAAAAACAAATTCAACCAAAATCAAGCTGAAACCAATTCTTTCTTCAATAAACCCCTTTAATCACCGAGGGGCAAGAACACAACTTTTTCATCAAATTTGAAGTTATAAACATATATAATCGAAACCCTATCTCTAATCACCCCTACCAACAAAGATCTCAACCCACTACATACCCAAACCCTAAACAACACAACACCAACCAAATTCAACATCTTCTTTCTCTACTCATCATCTGCAGCTGACTTGGAAGACCCAGCAGCCTTCTTCGGCAACAAAAGGTTATGAATATTCGGCATAACACCACCATTAGCAATCGTAACATCCCCAAGAAGCTTACTCAACTCCTCATCATTCCTCACCGCCAATTGAATATGTCTCGGCACAATTCGTGTCTTCTTATTATCCCTTGCAGCATTTCCCGCCAATTCTAGCACCTGCACACAACCAATTTCACAATTCCCTCGTCAAAACCCAAAACCCCCAAATCAACCAAAACCCTAAAACACCCAAACCTTAAATTAACAAAATTGAGTGAATGAAAGTGAAACTTACTTCTGCGGCGAGGTATTCAAGAACGGCGGCGAGGTACACCGGAGCTCCGGCACCGACACGTTCGGCGTATTTGCCGGCTTTCAAGAACCGGGCGATACGGCCGACCGGAAACTGAAGACCGGCTTTGCTGCTGCGGGAAGTGGCCTTCTTGGCGGCTCCGGAGCCTAGGGTTTTGCCTCTTCCGGCCATAGGGTGGAGAAAGACGGTGGCTTTTTGACGGTTGAACAACGGTGGAGAGTTTGAAGGAAGGTGGGATTGATCTTGAGAAAGATTTGGGGGGTGTTTGGTTATATACTGGTTTGGGGAATGGGATGTGAGCCAATAGGAATGGAGGATGCGGATCGTTGATGTGGGCCGTTGGATTGAGTGGGATGTGGGGCTGAGATTGGTTTGGATGTTTAGTTGATTGGTTTTGATGCTATGGCCGGTATCTTCGCTCCAAAAGCGTACATTTTTCGGTTTTTTATTTGGTGTTAATAATTAATTATTCTTTTTTATTAATAAATTCGGGTTTATTATTTGGTGTTAACAATTAATTATTCTTTTCATTAATAAATAATTACAAGTTTTGTCTTTTATGTTTGTATAAAGTTGCAGATAATGTACTTTGCCTTTAAATTTGACGGGATTTATAATTTATGTTACAAAATCTTGCACGTTATGTACTTTATCCTTAACCTAATTAAATTTTTTTGGTTAAATCTGATCATGTGTTTTGCATATGAGAGCATTTGTGTCTATTCACCTCTACAAGGACTAATTGTGTAAACTAGTGAATAACATCCACGCTACGCGGCGGTGGTAAAGTCGTGTTCCTTTCGTCATCTGTACAATAACGATTGAAAGTTAAAAAAAACACGTTACATCATCGTTACACATCGACGATAACATTTCGTGACCTGTACAATACCAGTTGAAACTTAAATGAAAACACATTACCCGCGCGCTACACTACGGCGGTACTGACATTCGGTTGGTGTTGGTTCAGTTTGTTTTGTGTACAATACCTGATGAACTTAAAAAAAACATCATAGAAACAACAAAAACAAAAATAGTTACATACTATGTTACGTGGCGAGGATACCCTTTCGTTACCTGCACAATACCGATTGAAGCTTAAAAAAACACGTTACACCGGCGTTACGTGGCCGCGGTACTAACGTTTGATCGACGTCGGTCCGGTTTGTTACGTTTACGAAACCAGTTGAAATTTAAGAAAAACACAAAAAACAACACTGGAAAAACAAAAAAAAACCCACAAAAAGACAAAAAAACAACACTATTCATTGTGATGTTTGAAATTTTATATGAACTAGGTAACGCATATTTCTCATCTTGTTATGTGGCTTCGGTTATTTGGAGCCAAGTCGGTAAGTGGTGCAAAATTCAGAACTTATTCTTTTTCGGCTTTAAAGATATCACGGAAATACATGAGCACGTGGGTCTAAAAGGTGATAAGAAAAAGGCTTTTAAAGGGATAATGAGGACCGGATGTTGATACATTTGAAAGGCTAGAAACAGAGCTAGATTTGAAAACAAAGAAGTCCGAATCAGAGGCATCACGAGTGAGATTAAAGCGATGGGTTTTTTGTGGTTTAAAAATAGGACTAAATTTAAAGACATATATTAAAAGAATTGGTGTAAATTTTTAATTATTAGTGTTCTTGTTGTGTTGGCCCCTCGGTTTGAGGTTGGTTGTGTGTTTTTTTAATGAAATTTACCTTTAAAAAAAGCGACATGGTTGATTTGTTGGTCGCCTAGGAGAAAAGCAGAGTGGAAGGCGAGAGAAGGGTGACGGACGCGAAAAGAGGTCTCACCGTTGGATCCAACAGGAACGGCTGAGATTGTTTACTGTTCCTAAGGAAGACGTGAATTGTATATATATAGATTAATAACACAAATGTCCATCCATTTAAAAAAAACTTAAAAGAAAAGATTTAGAAAATAAAAAAATTATATATAAAACTCTCTCTAAAACACCCACCCTCACCAGACACCTCCACCTCCCCCCACCATCTATATTCACCCACTCCCACCCCGACACCACCACCGCACAACCACTGTCACACCAGGAGGAGCCACCTCTAAGTCGGTTGTGCCTACACTACATCCCAAAAAATACGTCTTTTATTTATATTTATCTCATATATATATAGATTTTGAAAACCAAAAATTCTAATTTTTCTATAATTTTCCATTTATTTGCTAAAATTTATTTCAGGACATTATTTATTTTTTCAATTTTTTTGGATTTTTTTTCGACTCAAATCTACCTGAAAAGACGTACTCTCCCATCCTTACACTTAAATCACACATTGACCTCAATGTGGATGGAAAACTCGCTAAAAATAAATAAAAACCTAAAATAATGTACAAAAAGGAACAAACTCGCTTAGGGAAGCAAAATCTTCATAATCCAAATCAAAGCGAGCACGACTATATAGCATTCCATTCGCAACCGGCTGACAAATTGGTACACTCGAGTTGCCTCTACATAATGATAAGGCTCAAAATCACCGCCCAGATGGAGATTGAGTTGGGCAATTCAGTCAAACCTGCACAAGTCACAAACAAACCCCAAGCATAATATCGACTCAAAAATAAAAATAAAATAAAATTGACTCATAATACAAAATCTACAACACGATCACATCCAAAAACCTCAATCAAGAGGCTTCTCATTTATCCAACCCCAGTCTAACCCATTTAGTTTTAATTGTTCATCATTATTTATTAAAAAATCTAACGATGAAACTGGATAATATTTTAAGACATTCAAACAGGTCGGGCCACCAAAATTTAAATTTACCTGGACTAAACTAAATAAGTGAAATATAATGAGAATGATGGTTGTCTCTGTACTTTAGTGTTGCCTTGAACTTCCTTTTGCACCATCTTTATATCCTCAAACTCTGTCGATCCAAGTTCCTTCGCGCCTTTTCCGTGTTCTTGTTGGTGTGTGTGGCAATCCAACATCTAAATCCTTCACGGGCCAGCTGTCAAACTCCTCAGCCACTTCTCTTCTTCTTCTTTGTTTCGTGAATTTTTTATCTCCATGGTCGGCTCCCCTACAAGTATTGTCTCTAAGTAGACAAAGTCACCAACGAGGTCAAATTCTTTTTCTTCTTTAAATGTCGATAATCCTACCAACTCATAACCAAACTCTTCCTCCCAAGTCCTTCTCCGACCACAAATCAATGAAACTTTCTAGGGCTTTCACATCCAGAAACTCCGCAACCAAAAATTGTTCGTTCCAACTGTTGACAAACAGATTGTAACGCTTTGCATTCTTGTACTTTCCTTATTTAGAAAGTAATGTTGTAATTCTATTTTTGGAAACTTGTATTTATATTGTATCATATCTCTTTTCATCATTGTAATCCGATGCTATTGATCATAATGAAATTCAATTATTTTATTCACAATTATGTTACATGTTTTAGATTTGTTTACATGTCCATACTCAGTAATCTATGCTTCAAACACCATTATTCATCATTTATATCTGTGCATTACACAATTATACTCGTTACATCTAAAACCGGCTAAAATACGTAAAGTAACTAAACTTGAACCTTCGAGAGAGTAAAAGAACCCCTTCGCGCGAAGAGACCCTTCTTTTCGTGCGAAGAGCCCAACCGCACCAACACCATTCGCGCCAAGCCACTCGCACGAAAGGCTCAGTCGTCCCAAACACTCACTAACCCTATAAATACGTGCCTACCCTCACTCATTTCACTTTCCCAGTGGCCCAACACTCTCAGGCGCTCTGGACTTGCATTTTTGAGCAGATTATTGCAGAAGCATCTAAGTAATCATATCCTCTTTTTTGTTTTCCATTTGCTTATTTCTTGCATTTCCTTTCATTTCTTTAACTTTCCTTCAAATCATTTTGTTTGACATACCTCTTGGATGGTTTTCACGAGTTTGTCTTGGCAAACTAATGGTGAACCTCACCACTCTTGAGGTCCAAACTAAGATCCAAAAACTTTGATTTTAAACTTGTTTTTACATTTAAATCCTGTTTCTTTTTTTTTTTCTTTTTTTTGAAACTTTAATCTTGACACTTGATGGAATCTGGTACCCACCAGGCTCACAGCTCAGTTCATAGTTGTGGGTTTGCGTTAGGGTTAATTTTCATTAAGAAATCAACTGTTTCGAATGAATCAAACATTCGTTTTGGACAAATTACACCCACTCGCATGAGTGGGCATTTCCCTTTGCATGAAAGGACTTTGTCACACGTTTACGTTTCTGATTTTTACCTATTCTCATCTCAGATTCACCATCCTCAATACGGATGAATATGAGTTGTGACCGAAGTGTGAACTGTGGGAGCCTTGGCTTTCCAACCTAGTTCCACCACCTCATTTGCGTACCATACGAATGAACACCAAACGGTTTGCTATAAACAAAGTAAGTGATGTGTGCGGTGTGTTATATATTTTTATGTATATTTTTAGTCCTTTTTACACTTTAGTCAAGTTTTAAATTTATAAAACACGATATTTTACTAATACTAAACACACATATGGGCAAGTGCACCCATCGTGAGCGTAGTATAGCGTTGGTAAGATACCGAGGTCGTACAAGGACACAAGAGCTTTTAGTACCGGTTTATCCTCAACGTCTAATCAAATCAAAATTTTAGAAAAAGGTTTAAACATGAAAATAAAAACTAAAAATGCTAAAAATAAAAATAAAAATAAAACAGATAGACAAGATGAATCACTTGGATCCGACTCGCCTTTGGTGTAACCTTTGATTATTTTCGCACTTTTGCACTTTTTAAGAGATTATCTTAGTTATATTAGTAGGCCCCTCTTTTGAACTTGACGTTACCCTCAACCCAATAGTTTGAGTCAGCAAGAATACAATCCTAAAGGGTTGGATTATTGAAAGATAATTAATTAAGTTATTAATGCGTAATGAGGTAGCCCCCTCTTTTGAAGGTGACGTTACCCTCGGCTAAGTAGTTTGAGTCAGCAAGGATACAATCCTAAGTAGCCGGGTTAAAGTTTTAATAGTAGTTTACATATGATGGGATCAAGAAATTCGAACCCCCGCCATCCAATACCAGTGTGTATTGAAGGAGGTCCTACTAAGCTTGACCCAGGTCCTTGCAGGATCTATACACTGAACAAGGCAAGACGCTTACCAAACCATTCCCTTAACCCCCGACCAGGTAGCCAACATATCTCCATATAGACCGTGGAGATATGAATGGTGTAAATCTTTTATTTTATATAGACAGTAAAATAATGCCAAGACACCACGGACAAATGATAAGGAAGTTTCACCTTCAACATAAGAAACTAGTTATTAAAGTCATTAATACATAACCAAATAAAAAATGCGAAAAGATTAAAAATAAAAAGTATTACACTAAATGCTTGTCTTCACTAAGTGATGTAAGAGACTTAGGCAAACATGGCCTTTGATTGTCAAGAACTCTTACGATCAATCTTGGATCCCGAGACTACTACACACACTCTATGATGGATGATGGATGATGGTGGTGGATGTGGGTTGTGATGGTGGTAGTGGGTGGGTGAAGTGTGAGAGAGGTGGTTTGCCAAGGGATGAATTGCAAGTGAGCCAAGCACGCCTATTTATAGCCTGCACAGATGCCCGGACACGGCCCCGTGTCCGCTTGGCACGGCCCCGTGTCCACCCTTCTTGTCTTTCTTCATTAATTGCAGTTTGTCTGTATTAGTTGACCACGCCCCCGTGTCTGCTGGGCACGGCCCGTGTGCAGAAGCGTATATGTACTATCAAGATTTGCTCAGATTCTGCGAATCTTTGCGTTGACCACGGCCCCGTGCCCACTGGGCACGCCCCCGTGTTGGGAAATAGAAGCTTCTACCACTTTGTCTTTTCTGCAGACACTTGGGCACGCCCCCCGTGTCCGCTCGACACGGGGCGTGTTCAGCCTTCTATTGTCTTGTTTTTGCTTGGGAAGATGCTGTCAAGGGGTCGGGCATGCCACGTTTATTCCTTTTCTTGTATTTATGTTAGATTTAGCTGTATTTTTGCTTCTTTTGTTCGTTTAAGATCTTTTAACCCTGAAAATACAAAAGGAAGACAAAAGCACACTTTTTCCAACATTAGTACAAAAAAGGGTTAGTTTTATGCCTCATTTAATGTAATTTATATATTGCATTTTACACACATCAGTAAGCTAACCCCGCCTCGCCTCCAACATTTGCCATGTTGGGTGTGACATGCCTGGGTTGTTCTTATTTGACTGTTTGGATATTTTATTAGCTGTTTTTACTTTCTATGACAATTACTATTACTGCACAACGTTATATCAGTTTACGATTAAAATTTTACGTATGAAACCTCGGTTTAGTGGAGAACTACAAAAAACTGTAAGTATACTCGATCCCATTTTCAATTTTATACACTTTGGGTGCAACATGTACAATTATACAAAAACACGCAATTACTATTAAACTTGTTACAATCACACGCTATCCACTTTTAACACGAGACTTGTATTATTCTTGTTAATCTCGCATGCTATGTAGACCTATGTCTTTATGCTCATTAACTTTGCAAGTGTACCTTAACAATTATAGCGCTGTAGGACTAACGCCCTGCCCGTATTCTAGTGGTATTGTTAAGTAAACTATGTTACACCATTGTCGTTTCGACAATATTTGGTAATCACAATTGCGTTAAACTCTGGTTTGACATATAGCTTACACTTGTTTAGTATGTTAGTAATAGTATATGCATTTTATCATGTTGGATATGAGCAAACTCTTTTCACTAGTATGCTATATTATAAAACTTGTATACTCGCCAACTTTTGTTGACCTTTATTTTAATACATGTTGTAGGTCGCTAGTTGATGATACGAAGAAACTTATTTAGGGTGGATTTAGATACAAACCTTAAAGATGAACAATTAATTTTGTTTCATGATGTTTGTTTGCAATTTGATGTATTTAATTTTGAACAATGTATTTCATTTTAGTATTTATGCAATTGGAATTTATTAGATATAGTCACATTTAGCGTTATGATGTCTCGAGCAATGTTGTTTTCGACTCATTCCGATGTTTCCGCCATCGGTTCGGGTGTGACACAGATCTGGAGATATACTGATGGTACGAATAACTTTCTTAGGTTAGTCTTCCCCAACGAGGGCCTTTCTGTACGGGAACGAAACTGCCTTAACCGGGACATCATTAGCGATCTAGGCCTTAGCAGAAGAAGAAGGGTTCCTGCCTATGTTGCCTTCCTGATTAGGCTTATCATATTGCTGAACCAGCTCCCAAACTGACTTAAGACGGGTTCCTAATCTCGAACCATCTTTATCAAACTTCGCCACGTTAACCCCCAACTTGGCACCATCGATGGAAATCTTCGATAGTTCTAAGATCCAATCTTTGGTCCTAACGATATTGGCAAGGCGAATGAATCCAAATTTCTGACCTCTAGTGTCCTTCTTCCCTGGAACTGTCGCATCTGTGAGATTCTGGAACTGCCTAAAGGCATCCCACAACCTAAAACTGTCACACCAGTCTGGTAGATTGGAAATAAAAAAGGTTGTGGACTTCTTTCTTTCCTCGTCTATCTTATGTTCCCAAACTGACTTAAGGTGGGTTCCTAATCTCGAACCATCTTTATCAAACTTCGCCACGTTAACCCCCAACTTGGCACCATCGATGGAAATCTTCGATAGTTCTAAGATCCAATCTTTGGTCCTAACGATGTTGGCAAGGCGAATGAATCCAAAATTGTGACCTCTGGTATCCTTCTTCACTGGAACCGTCGCATCTGTGAGATTTTGGAACTGCCTAAAGGCATCCCACAACCTAAAACTGTCACACCAGTCTGGAAAATTGGAAATAAAAAAGGTTATGGACTTATTTCTTTCCTCCTCTATCTTACGTTCCCAAACTGACTTAAGGCGGGTTCCTAATCTCGAACCATCTTTATCAAACTTGCCGCGTTAACCCCCAACTTGGCACCATCGATGGAAATCTTCGATAGTTCTAAGATCCAATATTTGGTCCTAACGATGTTGGCAAGGTGAATGAATCCAAACTTCTAATATCTGGTATCCTTCTTCCCTGGAACAGTCGCATCTGTGAGATTTTGAAATTGCCTAAAGGCATCCCACAACCTAAAACTGTCACACCAGTATGGCAGATTGGAAATAAAAAAGGTTGTGGACTTCGTTCTTTCCTCCTCTACTTAAGGCGGAATCCTAATCTCGAACCATTTTTATCAAACTTTGCCACGTTAACCCCCAACTTGGCACCATCGATGGAAATGTTCGATAGTTCTAAGATCCAATCTTTGGTCCTAACGATGTTGGCAAGGCGAATGAATCCAAACTTCTGACTTCTGGTATCCTTCTTCCCTGGAACAGTCGCATCTGTGAGATTCTGGAACTGCCTAAAGGGATCCCACAACCTAAAACTGTCACACCAGTCTGGAAGATTGGAAATAAAAAAGGTTATGGACTTCTTTCTTTCCTCCTCTATCTTACGTTGGCAGATTGATTCTGTTAGCTGTTAAAAAATGATATTTATTTGGATTGGTGGTATATATATAGGTTATAGGACCACACCTTCACTCTTGCTTTTTGTTTAAAGTTATTTTAAAACTTTATTTAATCATAATTTCTCTTTCATCTTAACAGTCTTCTTCCTCAAACAACCACCCAACCAGATAACAACATTTTACCGTTCACCAGAAAAACGCTTAACTTGCTCTCTTCTTTTTTTCACTTTTTTTTCTCTTTACACTCTTCTCTTTAACCATTGAGGAGGGGTAGCATTTTTTTTCAAGGGTAACGAAACGTCAAAAAACAAAAAAAACATTTGTGTCGCAGCCCCCGACCCTTGCCCCAGGGGTGGGCGGCCGCGAGACGCGCGCAGAGCCGGTGGTATCGGTGTTTATTAATTTGGCAGCGAAATTTATACATCAGGACCGTAGTTAGGAAATAGTTATCAGAGTTTAAAACACCAAACTTTTATAATAAATAAATGGGATAAAACCCAAGTTCATTTGCAATACATTTATAGGGATAAACCCTAATTATGGAAAACAAAATCTTTTTTTTATTTAGGTAACTAGCACTTCTTTAAGCCTTCAGTGCTCCAGCTGGCTTCTATTAGCTTCACATTAAGTTACCTGAAACGCGTTTTAAAAATATTTTATCAGCAAGAAATACTGGTGAGTGCATCCCAGTTTAATCAAAACAGGTTTTATAACTTTACAGCATTGAGAGTAATTACAATGTTTATATCTACCCAATTACTCGGTCAGTACTTGTCACTCAACGGATCTGTGACTATGGTCATATCACACATTGGATACCCGCGCCCAATTTTGAAGGTTATCAAGTACTGTATACAGACCCCATAATACTGGCAGCAATTGTAGATTACAAAAACTCAATCACTGTAATTATAACTGATAATATTTTGGGTTTTGTAAAACTTTTGAAATAATGGCATCATAAAGGGTGACAAAAAGAGAATGTACTCACTTTGCTGACTTAGCTAATACTATAGCTTCCTGATGATTCTCCTGGTTATTATCTATTAAAATTAAACAATGCACACGTATTAGTAAGATAACCCAAATCACGTTAGCCATACAACACGAGACAGAACTCCAACGAACTGAGTCAGGCAGAGCCTTGACATGCGTTACGGAGCCCTAAATCAATCGGGTAGGGTGACAAATACATGATCGAGGGGTTATAATACTTACAACGAGGCAGAGCTTCGCTTTTTAGGGGGTATAATACCCGAGTATTATAGCACTAGAGGTTTGAGAGAGAAAACGAAAATGAACGGTTAGAAGAATGAGGCCGAAGCCTCAATTTATAGGGTTGATCGAAGGCGGCCCGCGCCCCGCGACGCACTTGGGTCCGTCCTTCGCGTCCTGCGAGCAGGGTAGGGTAGGTCCTAGCCTTGGTGAATCACCTATGTAGCTTCAACACACATCCAAACACGTGGCGCAAGGGGGTCCAGCCAGCTGCCCCTCGGTCGCGCCCCGCGAACAGACCTAGGGGACCGGGTCGCGGCCCGCGAGAACTATATATTTTTGTTTTTATTTGATTTTCATTATCATAAAGGTTATTTGGGGCCGTTTTTCATATACGAGATATAATAGGAACGTTTAGGGTTGTTTTAAGGGGTTTTAGGAGGGTTGTTATAATTTGCACTTCCGGTTAAAAGTTGAGGTGTAGCGGAGGTTGCCTCTACCACAATGATAGATCCGCCCCTGCATATGTCAATATGACATAAAGACGTGCCAAGTGAATTTCAAATGATCATGGAAGGTACAAGCCTTCCTATTCTATCCTAATTTATAGAGATATGTATGTTAAAATATGTTCCCACATATGCATGATATGCTTGATATCCGAATATTATGTCATAGCTATACGACTTTAAAGCATCTTTACTTTTTTTAAAGATGTTTCAACATATGCTTGATATCCGAATATATGTCATAGCAATACCTATACGACCTAGTCTTGTGTTAGGTATTAAAGAGGTACGGTCCCAATGCTGTGCTTACATGGCAAGGACCACACCACTTTTTCATCCAACATGGCGCCTACATCAGCAAGTGAATCCAGAAGCTTCTAGAAGCTTCTGGAAGACGTCGAGGTGACACCAAAGATGCTCCTCCCGACAGAAAGGACAATACGTGTCACCAGTCATCAAGCGCCATGTAGACCTGCAGCAAATCTAGGAGCAGACCGACAACAGCAGTACGAATTCTCCAGCAAGGACGAATATCGGCGTGCCACGTGGACCACTATCCTGAACGCAACAGAGGAGACCAAAAGGGTATTCTCCCTGGTCGGACAACTGGCGCTCGATAACAGCTGGCAAGGCTGCTCCTCCCTCCTTCACCCTCCGGCTATAAATAGGACCCTTCATCATTCAGGTTATTCTATTCGATTCCCCACACTCTCACTCTTAACACACACTGTTTTCTTCCTCAGAGCAGTACTTATTCTCACACCAGAGTCCGGTTAAGAGGGAAACCCCCATATTCCCCTCTTAACGAGCTAACGTTGTTGCTGTTTTGCAGGACCTTAGTCATTCAGCGAGTAAAGAAGGAGATTGAACCCACATAAGAGACGATCCCACTAGTTAATCATCGGATGTAACAAGTGTTTCATCATTGGCGCCCACCAAATATATGCTATACATTTGTTGGTCACACCTCGTTCTATCCTCAGATCTTCAGATCTGTGTTCTTAGAGTCGCAATCTCGATCTTCGAATGGAGAAACCCCACAGATCTGTGTTTCTTTTCCCAAAACTTATAGATCCGTGGTATTTTACTGATTTTAGTGCTTAAAACTCTTCAGATCTACATATGTTTCAAATGAGGTTCACAACCTCGGGTACAAAGGAGCTCAGATCGGTTGCGGTGCAAGATCTTCTCAAACAATGATTTTTAGATTCATGTTCAGTGAGGTCCTATACCTCAATTAATGAGTCTAGCCGCCATAGAAACATCATATCAGGTAAATTATTTACCTCTCTTTCTTTGATGCAAGCTTTTGTCGAGATATGAAAAAGTCATAAAACAATTTTAATGGCTGGCAGAGGGTTTTTACCAATAAAAACAAATTGTTGAATTATCTCACATCACTCTGACAATCCCAAAGGCCTTATTAATTTAATATTTGTTAACCATGAAGAAATCATTGGATATGGTGATTAATAAATAATAACTTTCAATTTGGTCTTGGGAAGAAGGATTTCTTTCAACTTTGTTATTTTAAATTATTTATTATAAATATTATAAAGCAAAAGTTACAGCTGTCATCCATCATTTTATCATTTTTAAAGGAGATATATACAGCTGTAAACAGCAGTAAAGCTGACAACTGTATGGTCCCAAACTGCCCTTAAAAATAAAGGTCACCAACCTTATCGTTTTTCATTCTTTAAAGCTGGCAATCACTTCATTCTTTAAAGACTTAGCTATTTTTAAAGCCATTAGTGACAAGCGCTTGCTAAAGGAGGTCTCGTGCTCGTTGTAGCAGTCCGCTGCCACGGATGAACTATGGCACACGAGCATTATTCACTATAACTGCCGGCCATACTGTGTCGCGAAGGTAAAGCTTCCGCGCGAGTAATTC
This sequence comes from Helianthus tuberosus, assembly GCA_030545235.1. Taxonomy (NCBI): domain Eukaryota; kingdom Viridiplantae; phylum Streptophyta; class Magnoliopsida; order Asterales; family Asteraceae; genus Helianthus; species Helianthus tuberosus. The sequence goes on from CM060377.1 coordinate 14,149,582, forward strand.
CGCCGCGCGCGAGTACACCATCTCCAGACACACCACGCCGCGCGAGTAACTCCGTCGCGCGCGAGTACCCCACCTGCCAAATAAACTACGCCACGCAAGTAACTCCGTCGCGCGCGAGTACACCATCTCGCAAGGACCTCACTCCACGGGTTCGCGAGTACACACCCGCTTGCCGGACACACGTGCAACTTCGCGAGTACACACCCGTCTCCTGGATACGTTCCGCCACCGCGCAGGTGCACACTGCCTGTCCGCGCATGGTAAGCAAGCTCCAACAACTCGCGCGCCGTACATACTTTACACCTCGCGCGTAGTGAACAAGTTTCACTGACTCGCGGGCCGTACATGCCTTACACCTCGCGCGCGGTAAAACAAGCTCCACTACGGACATGCCACTCACCCCCGCGCATGGTTAACAAGCGCAGTGAGCATGCTCCGCCACCTCACGCGCACCGGACATGCTATCAACCCATGTTCTGAGAAGGTTTTACAAACTATTTACGTACTTTACTCAGAATTTTAACATGTACAAAGAAGATTTTTACAAAATGTTATCTTCAGTTTATTTATATATATTAAACTTTGATATGGACGTATCTTCTTTAAGTCGTCAGACATGGCCTCAACTCCTGCGAGACCTACTAGCGCATGAGTTTAGTCCACCGTAACGTACTCCGCACGCAACCACCAGCGCATGACTGTTTCCTCCACTGTGCACCGTTCGCCACAAGGCTCGTCGGGGTGTGAGGCATGGTTCGCCGGAGTGTTTGCCCATCACCACGCGCCCCTTTTCATGGTTGGTATTTAGAGGAAGATATTGTGAAAGGAAGATTAAAGCTTCAAGGCTAGTTCAGACTACTTTATTCGAATATGATAAAGTTGATTACTTTTCATATTTAAAACTGTTGACATCCACATGCTTTAGCCTACACAACTTCATATTTTCCAAGTTTGGTCCTTGACCTTTGAGTTAACTGCAACTTTCGTTTGACCCTATAGTGCTTAGCACAACATCCACAGTAGCCATGCTTGTGTTTTAAGACCTATCTATATCACTTGGAACCAAAATTCCTAGTGAATTAATTGATTTATGGCTTGTGTGACTGGATTCATTAATTGAATAAAATATACAGTTACTTTTATTAAGTCACATACTACAAGTGTGTCTTTTAAAATAAATTATTCAATTAACAAAATACCGACACGACGTGATGTCATGGTTTGCAAAAACAATTCGACAATTATCTCAACTGAGATTGTATTAACAAACGTACGGTTAGCCTTTTAAACAAAAAAAACATGAATATACGACCTCAACACTAACCATACATACATATCTTTATTACGTTTAAGCAATCATGGGATATACGTATGGCATAAGAAATACCTTATATAATTGTCATATTCGTAGCTAAATTGCATATACTTTTTAGTGTATTACGACTAGCATTATTTAGCACGCCTTACTTCCACCCTAAAAGGGGTGTGATTAAGAAAACCGTCGCGCACGACCGACAAATAACCACTTCTGCGTGGCAGCGTCTCCGCCACGCGAGTCAGCTCTACCATTCGTTTGTGGAGTTTTAAAAGGGCTAATTTGAACTTGTTTTTATTTAGTTCACATTTCTGCTTTTTAATCTTAAGTTTGCACCATAACTTTCAATTTATGGCTCAAACACATTATTACGTGCTACAAGAGTCGGTGTACGACTTTTAAATATGCATTTGGGCACATATCATTTTAGATAATATATGGACAATGTTCATATGTAATCGGCTGTGAACACTTGAATTATTTAGTAAGGCATTGTTGCACGCTTTCCCCAATAACACAAACCGGCTAACGTCTAGCAAATGAAATTATTCAACGACATGACTAGTAGTTCATCGTTTTAACGAGTATTAACCTTGCGATATTTCCGGCGCACACTAGTATCATTGTTTATTATTATTCAAGTTCAATGCTACTGAGATTTTTTAGCAGCTGCAATAAACAAAAGGACTAGCATAGTCCAACACCATTCCGAAGTCCGAAGTTGCTTTCACATATTGTGAAGTATGGATGCATAACACGCACTCCTCCTAAGGACAAAGTTTCGGTACAGTGTGTTCCATATGTCACTCTTTATTACAATATATCTTGTCAACTTATTTTAAGTTCGAGAAATACTAATATAGGACTGGGCATCTCATGATACACCAGCATTTGATAATGAATTTTGCAGGTTTGGTGACGCATTACATATGAGCACGTAAGTCGCCACGCGCGCATGCTCATTTACTTACGAACGAGTACACATGCGCTAGCTGACGCATGCTCTTTTACAAACGAGCACGTAAGTCGCCCCTTTCGCATGCTCCTTTACTTACGAGCGAGCACACATGCGCCATACGCGCATGCTCCTCTACATACGAGCACGTAAGTCGCCATACGCACATGCTCTTTTACATACGAGCACGTAAGTCGCCACGCGCGCATGCTCCTTTACTTACGAGCGAGCACACATGCGCCATACGCGCATGCTCCTCACATACGAGCACGTAAGTCGCCACGCGCGCATGCTCCATTACTTATGAGCACATAAGTCGCCATGCGCGCAAGCTCTTTTACATACCAGCACGTCGGTCTCCATACGAGTCTGGTGTTCTACATACGATCATCTCAGTCTCCATGCGAGCCTGACGCTCCACTCATGAGCACATAGGTCGCTATACGCGCATACTCCTTTGACATATAAGCACGCCAGTCTCCAGGCGAGCTTGCTGCTACACATGCAAGCATGCTAATCTCCATGCGGCCCTGCTGCCTTTACATACGAGTGTGTATGTCGCCCGCGCGCGCATGCTTAGCCATACATGAAAACGCTTACAAAACGTAAACTGTGCTACAAATGCACGCACCACTTTGGGTATACACAAAAACACATTGGCTAAAATAAAGTTTCGTTTACACCTACAATCTTCAAGACAAGCCACATCTCCTTGCTTCACGCCACATTGTTGCTGTGGCACAGCGGAGGATTAGCGCAGGCTCGGGTTTCCACTTCATTATCCTGACGCAACTTTATGCCAATTCTCATTCGCGATAACCTGACTCAAAGTGGATTAACACGTGCAAATATTGTAGACAACAGTTTACAAAGATTTAAACACCAAGTATGCGTATTCCATAAGGTTAAAAACGCGCGCGCCTTGCGTTAACCAACAGAAGTCACACCAAAGGGTGAATATTTTACAGTAGCCACATAACTGTGTGCGCACCGCTAAAGCTGGGCCACACTCGAAAATCATCCGAAGGGAAGACACTCATCTAGTCCAGAATTCCATCCACTTGCCATCCGCGCATAGGAGCAACACTGGACTAGGGGGACCTGAAGGGGTATGTTCCCAAATGCTGCATCAGTCATACGCACGTTGGGCCCTAACCACACTCAACCGTCAAAACTCAGCCAGTTTCAAGACTCGTGCACAAGACCTAACCACGTACGCGCAACCATAACAAGCTCATGGTAATGCGCCAGTACAAATGGCTATTGACTGCAACCAATCAGCATGCGCCAGGTTTGCCCAACCAATTTCCACGATGAACAATTGTGGGATATTCACTGTTCCATTATCTCTACTCATAGCTGAAGACAGGCCCAACAAGCTTGGCCAGCAACTTTCCCGCACCCGGGCGACAGGTAAGCCTAAAACTCAATCTTTACTTGCGTGCACTCCTAACAAGTCTAGTACTCCTCCCAAGCTTGCACGCGGGAGCAGCACTAGACTGGGGGACATGATGGGGTATGGTATTAGACCCAACCCGAACGACCGGACATATCCGTTACTTATCGCCTTTTATTATAATATTTATTATTATTGTGTACTAACCCGTGAAGCCTAGCGCGTTGTAGTTTACACTACACTAGGTTGCGGGCTTGTAGAGATAACCCCTAACTGGGCCTGGCCCATTGAGGTTAAGGGAGGCCCATATCTCCTATATAAAGAGGTGTTCACCTCATTATTAGGGCACATGATATGGAGCCGCCACACTTTTGTTACTGGAAACAGGGGATTCTTTCCCCTACCAGTCATCTCTACAGCTCCACTTTCTTCTCTTCTCCATTGCAGATCTAGATTCAAGAGGAAGAATAAGGTGTGATTCTTCACCCTCACTGAGAAAGCGGTCCAATCACCCCGGCGGTGATTCCGTGTTTCAACAGGTATCAAACAACACTCATCTCACTTTATTTTTCTTAAAGAAGGTCCGGTTTAGAAGTTCGTAATCTATTTAGATAGTTATAGCATCATCCAAATGTATTATTATTTAACTATAGACATGTTTGTATATGTAGGGTTAGGATATAATAGGAAGTTTATTTGGCTAAGAAGGCTAGGAAGTAATCTTGACCATCCATTTAGTTAATCAAGCGCTAAGATTAAATGAGGGAAATTGAAGGGAAGAAAAGAGGCGCGTGGGTTTGTTTATGGGCATTCTAGTCAATCTAAGGCAATAGTTTCTCTCTCCTCCAATTCCCCCCATTTTTTAAACGTTAATAACTCTTTCATACGACATTATTTTTTTTATAAAAAATTGCACCAAAAAAACGAGCGTTTTTTATCTTTAAAACGAGTATACTATTCCTATATTTTGGAAAAAAAAAATTAAAACCCAGTTGCGTAAAACGCAATGAAAAAAAAAACCTAAAAAATGACATTTTTCTAAAACACAATGCACAAAAAACACAAAGAAATGTCTTATTTGTAAAACGCAATGGCCAGAAAACACAAAGAAATGTCTTATTTCTAAAACGCAATAGCCTAGAAACACAAAAGAAAGTGTACTTTCTAAAACGCAATGGACTGAAAACACATAAAAATGTGTTTTACCTAAAACGCAATGCACAAAAAACACAAAGAAATGTCTTATTTGTAAAACTCAATGGCCTGAAAACACAAAGAAATGTTTTATTTCTAAAACGCAATAGCTTAAAAACACAAAAGAAAGTGTACTTTCTAAAACGCAATGGACTAAAAACACATAAAAATGTGTTTTACCTAAAACGCAATGCACAAAAAACACAAAGAAATGTCTTATTTCTAAAACGCAATGGCCAGAAAACACTTTAAATGTCTGTTTTCTAAAACACAATGGACTGAAAACACATAAAAATGTGTTTTACCTTAAACGCAATGCACAAAAAACACAAAAAAATGTCTTATTTATAAAACGCAATGGCCAGAAAACACTTAAAAATGTCTCCTTTCTAAAACGCAATGGCCTAAAAAAGCAAAAGAAAGTGTTCTCTCTAAAACGCAATGGACTGAAAACACCTAAAAATGTGTTTTACCTAAAACGCAATGACTAAAACCACTTCAAAAATGTGTTTTTCTAAAACGCAATGGCCAGAAAACACATAAAAATATCTTAGTTCTAAAACGCATTGGCCTAAAAACACCAAAGAAAGTATTTTCTCTCTAAAACGCATTGAACCATGACAATAGTTTTGTCTGTGAATTATCTGAACCAGGAAGTAGGAGATCAAAAGACTGTCTATGAATGCAGTTTTCTAGAGACAATTTACAGAAAATTAAATTTTCTGATGCGTTTTTATTAAAGCAATTTAATCGAAAAAAAATTCCGAGATCAACCCCAGCCAGGGGCTCTGCCGCCCCTGGGACCCTGCCCCCAGACCCCCGCCAAGATCGTAAAACGCAATGACTAAATCAAAAACCCAGATAATAAAAATGAAATTAAAGAATTTCTTACATGGATCGAAGTCGGTTTCTTCAACGATTGACGAAATTTGAATGATTGAAACACTTATCAGAGATCGAATCGAACGGATCGAGTGATTATCTTAAAAATCACCGGAAAAAACGAGATTTTGTATGAAATTAAACTGGGTTTTCTTCAAAAAAGTTGAAGAACACGTTGATTGGGTGTTTGAATCATTGATTGGTGACGAAAATCGCACTATAATGTAGTGATTATTGAGATAGAAAGTGAAGAAATGGTTGAAGATGGTGGGTTTTGATGTTACTGGGAAGAAGAAAAGGATAAGATTGACTAAAATACACTTACTCTTTATTTTAAATTTTGCCACATGTCCTAATTCTATTGCTTACTATACTTTCTAGACAAAATAAACTTCCTATTTGATCCTCACCCTGTATATGTAACCCTATCGTTTAATTCACCTAAACATCTTTTTGTTTATCACTTAATCACTTCAATGAACTAAATACCTTTTTATTTGAAACTAAATCATGTAATCTATACTATATTATAATGCATGAGGCAAGGGTATTTTAAGATACCCAAAAAATAAGAACTTTTCCCCCTCTTTATTTATAGAAAGACCCCTAAAATTAGGGTAGTTTTGTATTTTAAACACTATTTATTTTTTAGCCCCTAAACTTATTACATTTAAATCCCTAAGGTTTTAACCAAATTATAGATAATTAGTTACAATTCACCCCTCCACAACAAACTTATAATTTTTTTTACTTATTCTTGACATATCTTATAAACTATATTGTCTAAAAAAAATCCAAAGATATCATGACGACCTACACATTTTTGTCGACGTTTCGGTAATTGTCTTGTTCAATATCGACGCACGGGTGATCATTGCAAAGAAGTAGAATAAGTAAATCAATAAATTTATATAATCATTTTAAGAGTTCAAATAATTGGTTATACCGTTATCGAATAATTATGTCATATTTGTAATTGATTATACTAGAAACTATAAAATGTATTATAGTATAAATTAAATGACTAAATATTTGTTATATTATATAACTCCAACAACCAATGTGAATATTTCGTTTTTGTATATATATTATTTGACAAAGTAAAAAATGACTAGATATATGCTATTTATTAGCATGGGTTTGACTCAGTTTAGAATGAATATTTTGATTTTGTATAGATATTATTTGACAAAGTTAAAAAAGACTAGATATATATGCTCTTTATTAGCATGAGTTTGACTCACCTGAATATTTCGTCACATGTTAGTATATATATATCATAACAAACCTTCTATGAAAATGGACGGAAACTAAGTGGGAAACAATTTTTAAAATTTAAAATGCTTTAGCCTGTAAATCTATAATATATAAAATATGATATACAAGTGTTCATTGCATAATATCATAAACTCCTAAATACCAACCTTAGTAGTAGATATCACGTGGCTTCTCATCCACTTTCAAAATTCAAACCCCATATCATATGGTCAGATGCTCTCTTTCTCCATAGCAAATGATCATCGCTTTGGCTATTTCCCTCAGTCCATTGCCTTCTTCCTCATCACCAGATCTCTAAGTTATCCTTCACCTTTTTTGGTTATACCAGCTTTCTTATTTTGTCTTAGTACTCTTTCTCTATAGTGATGGTTGTTGAATACGAAGCAACGATGATAAAGGTGGCCAAAATATGAAAATATCTAAGTTTTGTTTTTAGTTTCCATTTATTTATATTAATTTTTAAATTGAGTTTTTTTGTCCCAATTAATGATCAAAATATGGAAATATCTAACAGTTGTCTGTTACTTTGCTATATTTGGTGTAATTAGTGGCATTGGTGGAGCTGAAGTACCCGACCCTATATTTGTTGGTGGATCATCATATTACTTCACCGAAGTACAAATAAGGGAGTTGTTATTGGGTATGTGCTTTATAAGTGATGCTTTTCAATATTTTTGCCAAACAAATATATATTAGAATGTACCTATGATTCAGTGAAATCTTCGATGCGTTAACGGAGAGATACTGGAGACTCTAAAGGATACGGGTTCTATGTCTATGTGTAAGAGGTGTTAACGGGGAGGTGTTGCTGGCGGCAGATTTGAAGGTTCACACGTATTCAAATTTGAAGGCTTGCACTAGAAACTTAGAAATTTTTAGGTGAGGTTTCACGTGTACTCTACATTTATTTGTTATTTTTGTATTATTCTAAATTTGATCTTTAATTTTACAACTTTTAGAATTCTAATCCTTTTATTTCCATTTTTGTGTTGTTTAACAGGGTCATGCTAGCTGATTTCAAAAAAGTTATTATCTTCAAAATTCATCCAACTTTTCTTAATTTAGTAGAAAATCTTGACAAGCAAAGATCGCCATTGAAACTTTGTAGAATAGCAAAGCATGTTTTATATAGTTTAACTAGATCCCACTAGATGGTTATATAGGTTATTTTGGAGTATCATAAACTTTCTTTTAGTTCTATAGGAAAATTTGGAGAATACATTACCACTGAAATGAAATCAAACACCGGTAAAGACAATCTTGTCGGTACCCCCGCAACATCATACGTCTTCCGAACCAAAAGATCCCACAAAATTCTAAGGTTCCATGACGACCTGCTGATTTGTAATAACTTTTATGTTAAATACTTATTTTTCCTTTTTCGAATAAGAAGACTACCTGAAATGAGTGTCGCTATGCAAAGTGTCACTCCCGCCGCATCGCGCGGGCACCATACTAGTTTAATATAATATGAAAGTTTCATTATATATAATTTAGTTATTTTCTTTTACTATTGTTATAATTTATGACTTTAAATATTCTTTCAATGTCTAATCTTTTTCGTGCTCGTTTTTTCCACCAACAAATCAAGAAAATAAACTTGGCTCACAATAAAAAACCTAGTTCTGGAAACAAACCAAACGAACACAAACAAGGTGATATTGGTGTTTGTTCGTTAAGAAAATAAATGTGTTCACAAACTGTTCATGAATAGGGGTGTAAACAAGCCCAGAGGTGTAACACCTCGAAAATTCATGTCCTATAATGTGTTAACACGTGTCATAGGTTTGAACGTGTGAAAGAATGTTATAGAAGGACTAAAGTTGACAATCATGGAAAGTATGTGAATATACGAGTTCTAAATGTCAACAGTGAATAAATATATTGTACATTAACCCTACATGATGCTCATACCTTCAAACGAATAAATCATGGATCATACGAAGCTAAATATGAAAGAAAGTGAGAGATTACAAACTACAGGGGTTAAATGTGTCAACATGTTTAAGTTATACCTCTGAGTGAACTTTTGATGAACCCGAAGCTTTGTAACGGTTAGTTATGCTCACTAGAATGCACGATATAAATTTCATAAAGTTTCGTTATCGTATGAGAAAGTTATGATCAAATTCGTATGCGAGGGGTTAAAGCGTCAACGATGAAAGTTATGACTTTTCGGGTAATAACTAAGTGACCAAGGACTTAATAAAGTGGGTATAAGTCTTAAAGCCCTTATAGGTAAATTTGGAGGGCTCAAAGTTCAAAATATAAGTTGGTTGACCCTTCGAAAGGCCAAGAGACAATATGCAAAAACTTGAAAATGTTTGATTCTGATTTCAAGGCCCAAGCGGGCCGCGTAAGAGATGTTAACATCTTACGCGTGCCGCGTCAGACGCCCAGTAACAGAAAGTGAAGACAGCAGCCTGTATTCGCGCATAAACCGACTTTAACCAGATATTTTCACATCATGGGCGACCCCTAAACAGTCCTAGGCACTTAGGGACATCTGTTGATGATCCATGGCCATTGATAGAGTTAGTTGTCACCATTTTATGGATCAAAATTCACTATAAAAGGGCCTTGAGTTGCAACCATTTTCTCACACCTTCCATCTGCACTTTGGAACATTTCTGGAGCTCAAGACTTCTCTCTAAGCTTCACAAATCGTGCATAGGACTTCAGTAAGTTTGCTTAACCTTTCTTAGTTAAGTTTTTGCTTAGTTTTAGCTTAAAAGTCAAACCGTCGTAATTAACGGTTGACTTAACGATTAATCACTAATGGTCCAGTGATTAGTCGAATTGAAAGTAGTTATAAGTTGGTAATTATGTGGGTAATAAACCCTTAAAAGGGTTTCCCCTGATTCCCACTCTAACTAGGTCAAATGTCGGGTCAAACCTGTTAATAAAAAGTCAACAGAATGCTTATTTTCTAATTTATGCATAATTAGCAATGTAGAACACATACAACCTGTTTGATCATTAATATAACTTAGTAAATAGTGTAAGAACATGTCTAAACATGTTCAACCCGACAATTTTCTGTTTAGACCCGGTTCGGAACCGAAAGTCACAAAGCTTTGACTTTTGATTTGACTTCAGTTCTGACCCATTTTGGTATGTTTTAGAAATACCTTAGAGCTCTAATTGGACCAGGTTACATGCTAGTATAACCCTCTGTGATTATACACCTTGGTTCATTAGTTAACCAATTAATATGCATGATTTCGTTAATTTCTCATATGTTGATCATTATGCCCTTTTCACCTTAAAACGTGATTTTTGGAAATGTAAAAGAGTAGAAACCTTAGTCACTGATATATAAACTTGTACCCAAAGTTTTACATCAGTTTGAGGTGTAGTTTGAGAGTTATGCTCATTAGCGTATATTGAAAGCTTTATGTTAAATTTTTTTTTTGTAAAGGAGGGCGGCACCTCCGGTAAATTTTATTATAACAAAAAAATATTTACACCTAAAAGGGTTTAGGTTCCCGGGACATAAAACCCAAGGAACACACCACCCCAATAGCAAAGGGCCTAACAAAATGGGCCAACCAAACCCGGCCCTCGCCTAAACTATACACCAACCAAAACCAATCTAAACAAAAACCAGTCCAAACAAACATAACCAAAATACCAAAACAAAACCTATACATCAAGACTAAAAACAAAAAACAAAACAAGTCTTCAGTCTTCACTCCACAGCTCCCATCCCAAGCTCTCCAACACGAACTCTATTCCACATCCACAACAGTCTATAACCAGCAACCAGCAGCCATCCCAAACCTCTATATTTTATACATAACCACTGCAGACCCTTCAGATCCTCGATCTTCATCCACTGTCTATGAGCCCTTTTATCCGCAGCACACACCTTGTCAACAGAGCAGCCTCCCCTTATAACCATAACCGATACCCCACCCGGCTCTATATAAAACCAACTACCAAAATTCCCTAAATACCCTTCCCTCTCCAATTGCTCCCCATCAGTTTTTTTTATCATAGAACAACAAAGAATCCCCACCACCAGCATAATAACAGCAGCAGCAATCCCATATATAGCTAATACCCGCCACCATAATAATAACAGCAACAGCACACCCCCATACACAAAAACAACATCTCCTACCCATTGTCTCCCAGCCCATTATAACTATCCTTAGTATTCACTTCAAACTTCCAAATTTCACCGGCCGATCTCACACTAGGTGAATCCTTAAACTTCAAGCCCAAAATCCTCATCCTAACAGTGTAAAAAATAAGACTACATATTTGCTGTACTGACCTTCTTTCACCATCAAAATATCTTTTATTTCTTTCTTGCCAAATAAAGTAAACAACAGCAGCAAAAACCAATCTCCCAATGATTCCCCAAACTGACTTTGATAACCCATTACCTTCCATAAAACTGATGACATCAGGCCATTTATCAGGAACATCCACCAGCTTCGAAAAAACCTTACATCTCTTCCAAATGGCTAATGAAACTTCACATTCAAAAAATAAATGATGATGACTGTCAGGACACCTGTTACATAAAGCACATTTTAATTCCCCTTCATATCCCCAACTCAGCAATCTGTCCTGAGTAAGTAACCTATACTTAAAAGCCAGCCAAGTTATAAATGCATGTCTTGGTATATTTTGGCTAAACCACACTATATCACTCCACATAGGCCTTTATACACTCTACTAACAGAATACTCTTCAACTTTCCCATCATTCATCCTCCACATAAATTTATCTTCCCTCAATACATTAAACTGTGGAATTTTTGACTGACACAACCAATCATATTTTCCAATCCACTCTTTTGGCAACTGCCAATTAACCCCATCATAAACCTCAGCCAGTTTTGTATTAGCATCATACCCAGCAGCTTTAATATCCCTTCTATTAATAAGGTTTATTAAAATTCCCTTTTCATGCCATAGATCTTGCCAAACTCTAACATTTTTCCCATTACCAATGATAGCCCAAAACTTATCTCTAAAAAACTTTCTATGTTGCAAAACTTGTCTCCAACTCCAAGAATCATAATTTGATTAACTCACTTCCCAAATACTTTTACCACACAATTTATACTCCTTTAACCACCTAACCCACAAAGATTCTTTATTAGATAACACATTCCACACATGTTTGGACATTAAAGCCATATTCTGAGTTTTCAACGATGAAATACTCAAACCCCCTTGACATTTAGCTTTGCACATCTCCTCCCAGCTAACTCTAGCCATACCCTTTTTACCGCTTCCCTGATTCCACAAGAAACCACTCAACAACCTTTCAATTTCCTCACTAACAACAACCGGCAGAATATATAGAGAAGCCCAATAAACAGTGATTGAGGATAAAACCGATTTTATTAATTGCACTCTACCAGCTAAAGACAAGAATTTCACCTTCCAATCATCTATTCTAGCTTTAACTTTATCAATTAAAACCTTGCAATCTTTTTGATACAGCCTCTTAGAAGATAAAGGAATTCCAAGGTATTTCATAGGAAACTTACCAACATTGAACGGCAATATCTCCAAAATATGCTTATGCAATACATCTTCAACATTACCAAATATGATATCACTTTTATGCATGTTAGGCACCAGACCAGAAGCCGCACTAAACTCATTCAAGGCATCTTTAATAACTTCAACTGAACATAAATCAGCTCCACTGAAAATAAACAAATCATCAGCGAAACATAAATGCGTCAGCCTTAATTTTTCACATTTCCAATGGTATTTGAACCCTTCAAAGTCTTTAATTCTTCTCATCAGCATTAAGTTCAAAACTTCCATGACTAGAGTAAATAAATAGGGGGAAATAGGATCCCCCTGCCTCACTCCCCTTTCACCTTTAAAAAAACCATATAAATTCCCCTGATAAGCCACTGAATATTGAACCGAAGAAATGCATACCATAACCCACTTTATAAATTTTCCATGCAATCCAAAATTCTTCATGCATTCTTCAAGAAACCCATGATCAACTGAATCATAAGCTTTTTGAAGATCAATCTTTAATGCCACCCTCGGACACCCCTTCGCCCAATCATAGCCTTTAACTAATTCTTGCGACAACATAATATTATCACTTATCAACCTGCCTGGAACAAACGCACTCTGGTTGCTACAGACAAGTTTCCCCAGCACACCCTTCAATCTATTGCACATTACCTTACTTATACACTTATAAATCACATTACAACACGCAATTGGTCTAAACTGATTAACCATACTCGGCACTTTAACTTTAGGCACCACCGAAATTACCGTTGTGTTAATTTCTTTGAGCAGCTTCCCATTATTAAAAAACTCTAAAACAACATCAATAACTTCATCCCCAATAATACACCAGGCTGCCTTGAAAAACTTAGCAGTGTAACCATCTGGTCCCGGAGCCTTTTCATCCGCAATCTGAAACATAGCATCCTTAACCTCTTCTCTGCTAACAGTACTAACAAGCTTCTCCGACTCTTCCTCACTCAATTTTTTAATAAACAATGAATCCGGCTCACTAATAGGCTCAACCCCAACCTTCATCCCCATAATTCCCTTAAAATACTTCACTAAGGCATCTCCAACCTTCTCCCCTGAATAATCATTCCCTTCCAGGTCTTTAATATTATTAATCTTATTTCTATTCTCTTTATTCTTCACCGAATGATGAAAGAACTTAGAATTTTGATCTCCCACTTTCAACCAGTGCACTCTTGACTTTTGTTTCAACATATACTCTTCATCAGCAAGAGCTTCTTTATATTCATTAAAGTAAACAGCTTCCTCACACCTCAATTCCTCATTATAAGGATCTTCCCCAATAACTTTCTGAATTCTTTCCACTTCTAATCTCAATCTCTCAACTTTCTTATGCAAATTACCCTGAGAGTACTTCAGCTTCCTTAAAGGTTTTTTTAACTCTTTAAGTTTAGATACCACCCTAAACATTTTGTAGCCTTCAATCCTTTTATCCCACCCCTCCTTAACAATGGTTAAAAAACCTTCTTTCGTAGCCAAATAATTCCAAAATTTAAAAGGTTTAGGCACTGACTTGCCCATGGATGTCTGATGCGTGTGAAGTGTTATATATATTAGGTGTATATTTTAAGCCCCCTTAACACTTATTTTTAGCCAAGTTTTAAATTTATAAAACACGATATTTTACTAACACTAAACACACATATGGGCAAGTGCACCCATCGTGAGCGTAGTATAGTGTTGGCAAGATACCGAGGTCGTCCAAGGACACAAGAGCTTTTAGTACCGATTTATCCTCAACGTCTAATCAAAATAAAAAGGTTAGAAAAATGTTTTAAACTAAGAAAAATAAAAACTAACTAAAATGCTGAAAATAAAAATAAAAGAAAAACAGATAGACAAGATGAATCACTTGGTTCCGACTCGTATCTAGTATAACCTTTGATTATTTCCGCACTTTTGCACATAATTAAGAGATTATCTTAGTTATTGTAGTAGGCCCCTCTTTTGAAGGTGACATTACCCTCACCCCAGTAGTTTGAGTCAGCAAGGATACAATCCTAAAAGGGTGGATTATTGGAAGATAATGAATTAAGTTATTAATGCAGTATTATGGTAGGCCCCACTTTTGGCGGTGACGTTACCCTCGGCTAAGTAGTCTGAGTCAGCATGGATACAGTCCTAAATAGCCGGGTTATAGTATTAATAGTAGTTAACTTATGAGGGGATCAAAGAGTTTGGACCCCCGTCATCCAATACCGTGAAGCATTGAAGGGGGTCCTACTAAATTTGACCCAGGTCCATTGCAGGACCTCTAAACGCTGAACAATGGCAAGACCTTTACCAAACCGTTCCCTTAACCCCCGACCAGGTAGCCAACATACCTCCATATAGACCGTTGAGATATGAATGGTGAAAATCTTTTATTTTATATAGACAGTAAAATAATTTCAAGACACCACGGACAAACGATAAAGAAAGATCACCTTCAACATAAGCAACTAGTTATTAAAGTCATTAATACGAAACCAAATAAAAAGTGCAAAAGATTAGAAATAAAAAGTATTACACTAGACACTTTGTCTTCACCAAGTGATGTAAGAGACTTAGGCAAACATGGCCTTGATTGTCAAGAACTCTTACGATCAATCTTGGATCCCGAGACGACTCACACACTCTACGATGGATAATGGATGATGGTGGTGGATGATGGTGTTGTGATGGTGGTGGGTGGTGGATGAAGTGTGAGAGAGGTGGTGTGCCAAGGGATGAGTTGAAATGAAACCAAGCACTCCTATTTATAGGCTGAACAGAAGGCTGGGCACGCCCCCGTGTCCGCTGGACACGGCCCCGTGCCTGTCTGACACTCTCTCTCTTCATTAATTGTAATTCGCAATTACAATTAATGCGCCTGCTGTACTTTCGCCACGCCCCCGTGTTCACTGGGCACGGCCCCGTGGTGGGCAATAGAAGCTTCTATAGGTTTGTCTTTTCTGCTGCTTCTTGGGCACGGCCCCGTGCTGGCTGAGCACGGGGCGTGTTCAGTCTTCTGCCTTCTCTATTTTGCTTGGGAAGATGCCGTTGAGGGGTCGGGCAGTCCACTTATGTTCCTTTCCTTGTATTTATGTTGGATTTAGCTGTCTTTTTGCTTCTTTTGTGTTTTTGAGCTCATTTAATCCTGAAAATACAAAAGGAAGACAAAAACACTCTTTTTCCAATATTAGTACTTAAAAAGGATTAGTTTTATGCCTCATTTGATGTAATTTATATGTTACATTTTACACACATTAATGTCATAACAAGCAAAGCAGGAGAATGGTCTGAAGTATAAAAAGGCAGAAACTTAGCAAACGCTGCCGGGTACGCATCCCCAAATTTCTGATTTCCCATAACTCTATCCAACTTTTCAAGTATACCCCCACAGCTACCCGGTTTTTGATTCCATGTATAAAAGAGCCCTGACAAAGCTATATCATATAATTCAATCTCATTCACACATATTCTGAACTCCTCCATACCATAATTAATCCTCTTTTCATCAATACTTTTTTCATTAGGATTAAGTATTGCATTAAAATCCCCAAGTACAACCCAGGGCTTATCCTGAACAATCCCATTAAATCTCACCAAATCTTCCCATAACAATCTTCTCCCAGGAACTTTAGTAAATCCATAAACAAACGAACACGCAAAAACCTCATCTCCTACAGTAGAACTAACTTCACAATGAATAACTTGTTCAGCATAATCAATAATATTCACCTTCACAGCTTTAGGGTCCCAACCCACCAAAATTCTCACCCAACTACCACATCTACCAGCATTAGAAAACCAACTCCATCTTTTATTAATTTTCTGACAAACACTAGATATGTTTTCACAACGAACTCTTGTTTCAACAAGCCCACAAAAATTAACTTTATTATCCCTAATCAACCTCCTAATCTCAGCCTGATGACTCACCTGCCCAAGACCTCTCACGTTCCAAACCATAGTCTGAACCTTCATTGAGAAACCATTCCATCTTCGGAAACACCCAAGACATTGGTATTCCCATCAACCACTCTTTCATCATCATTCTTCATAAAAACAACCATCTCATCCTCTTTTGATTCTACATCACAAGACTCCACCAACTTCTTAAACAAAAGTTTATCCCATTGTTCAAAAAATAACTTCTTTTGTCCAATGTTCCATTTTCTCATCGTAGTATTTGCCGGACAAGTTTTATTGAGCACATAATGAGCTACTTCATCAAATTGTTCTTCACTCATTTTGAAGTACCCAGTTTTTACATTAACTTCAGTTTCCAATTTAATCGGCATTTTCTCTTTTAAAACTTCACTTGCAATCACAGACTTCACTATAGTCTCCTTCATCTCAGTATCAGCACTATCATTCTTCAATACACTTTCCTTCACAATTCCTTTTTCATAATCAGGCCTTATATTCACATCCTTCATACTCCCATCAAAAGTCTCACTCTTTTTTGATTCAACAGCTCCAATTTAATTCATTTAACTATTATTTATCCCTCCCAACTTTTCATCACCCAATACATCAAAACTATTACCAGTCTTCACTTCCAACACATCCCTAAAGACACCCTTCTTAGCCCCCACAGAACTTGGCTTTTTAACTCTATATTCTTGCTTCACCAAATTTTTCACATCCTACTTCTTCACATTTGTACTCTCTTTATTCTGTGCATTATACATCAGACCTTTAACTTCCCCTTTATCATTTTTAGTTCCTGAAGTACTAGCACCCCCATTATAGTCTTTACCTGCAACCCGAACCCCATTAACTTTGTTTCCACCACCTTGATTTCTCTTAGCAAAAATGCCTCTGCCCTGTACATTCCCCTGCATGCTATCCACCCCTTTAACAACTTTGTTATTTCTACCCACAGTTTGAAACTCATTTACAATGACTCCAGAAACAGGAAGAGACAACTTATCAACCTTCTTAATCTCATTAAGAAGCTTTTTAGCTTTAGCACTAAATTCATCTTCAGATAATACCCTTTTGGTACAAGTATCAAAGTCATGACCAAACACCTTACATGCAGAGCATTTCTTCACCTTCACCTGATACACCACTTTAATATCTTTAATAAAAGCAGGATTACCTTCTTCCTCAGGATAATATGCCTTCACAAAGTCAGGCAGAACAGTATCAGCTTTAACTTCAACCAACACTCTGGCAAAACCAGGAGGGCCTTCCTTCATCCTGCATCTCTCCAAAGTAACCTTATCAAAGAGGATAGGTTCCCCAATACAACTAAGCATGCTGCAAATGCTTTCAGAATTCCATAACTCTAGAGGCAGATTAGGAATAGTGACCCACAAAGGGATATAGGATGGTTCAATTTTTTCAATGCATATACCAGCCTCCCATCTCTTTATACACAAAGGTAAATCATTAACCAACCAAGGTCCCTTATCAATGGCATTAAGCATACCCACCTCATTCCTAAATTGAAAAAGAAAATACCATTATTGTTGGTAGAAATGTCTAGAATCCCGAACTTCTTCCACATTTTGTATAAGTGATACCTTACCATCCCTATAGGCAAATCCTTTCCCACAAAATACCCATACAAATAAGCACTATAAACTTTTTTAGCTTCAGCAATTTTTTCAGGTTTAATTACCGCAACCTTCTCACCACTCTCCAAAATCTTAGGAGGATAGAATCCAACTTTCTCAATCATCACTGTTTCTGACTTCCCAACAGTAGCAGCATAAGAAACACTATCATTACCCTTATCATTACTTTTAACCTCTTTTCTTGCAGCAGTAAAAACAACATTATCTTTCAGCTTAACTGAATTCAGAAAAGAACTCATAATAGGCTTCAAACTATTAATAAAATGCATGTCATCTTTAGAGATACAATACGAACTCATTTCTGCAGATTTCTCCTGGATCATCTTCTTCATAGATACCCTGTTATACCTTCTTTTCCCACCCAGCTTATCCAATCCAGCTTTCTTAACAGCCTGCCCAATAGCCCCTTTACCTCTATCCAACACTCCCACAAAAGCAAGAGCATCATCTTTTACTGTGCCATTCTTAGAGCCAGGATTAAACGAGAAATTTAGAGCAGCCACAGAAAAACTAAACATCCTAGCATTATCATTGAAACCACCCCTTCTGTTGCCTCTCATAATTCCATCTCTATACCTCCCTTTATTCCCCACTTTAGCCAAACAAGCAGCCATTTCATGAGCACATGCCCCATCAGGTAATATCTCATCCTTACCAGCAACATTACCCTCCCAAGGAACTTTCACATATGAATTATCGTCCCAAATAACTTTGCTAGCCTTCACCTGCAATCCCTCGTTTCTAATCGACCTTTTCTTTCTCTTATCCAGCAACTCAAAACTCCTAACCGAGTTAATATCAAAGACATTAGCGTTAGGATCTAACTGAGGAAACTTAGACCTACCACCCACCTCCTTCATAACCATATCATTACCCCCATTATTAACTGATTCCACTCCTACACTACCCCTTTGCTTAGCTAAAAAAGTCAATACATCCAAAACAGATCCATAATGACCAGAGAACAACTCCGACGAACAATTCCTCATTCCCAACCCTTCAATAATAAGATTCACAGAACAACCAACATTAAGACTTTCCAGATCTGAATCAACATTAAATGAAACCCTCAGATCTGAATTACTAAAAACAATTTTCTCCGTTAACACCCTAGACCTCCAGTTATCTCCCAACACCTTACCCATATAACCCACATCAGACTTACCCAACACAACAGAACGAATAATACCTGAATCAGTACCCACCGGAACCTCCAAAGCCCTAGAACGAGCTTGCGAACTCATACCAGCTTCATTCATCCTCAAACTACAAGGAAAACCAACATCCCTAGTACCACCAAATCTAAACTCTCCATCACCAACGGACTTGGGTCCATCAGTCACATTCGTTACACTCCCAAACCCTAAATCCGGAGGAGGATCAGGGGGAATATGCATAGAATCATGCTTAGGATTGAAATCCATAAGCAAATCAATGAAACAGTGAAAAGAAAACAAAAAAGATAAAGCTTTATGTTAATTAAACGACATAATTAGCGTATAGCCTATTTAAACCTACTTTTTGACATCAAACTCATTACCCAATGATGTAATATATTATTTTGGGATTTTTGAAGATTTTTAATTAATTTTTGGCTGAGCATAACTTATAGTCATAGGCTAAATCCGGTAATTGTCGGTTTTGCCCTTACGGGCTATAAAATGAGTTTTACATATCTAATTGACTCCAAACCTTTTGCTACTGATTACATATGATAAATAAATTATTTTAAACCTTCTGGAATGATAAAAAATATCAGCTTTGTATATAGAACCCGGAAACGGCTTTTAATCGCCTTTTTAAGCGTTTTTAACGCATAGTATGTGCTAGAACTATTTTAAACATACAAGGGTTGATACCTACTGATATTTTAGGAAAATTATAATATTTTAACAGTAAGCAAAGGTTCTTAAACTCAGACTTCAGTTTTGAGCTTTTCGGCTTATGTGAAATTACCAAAATGCCCCTACGGTGCATAGTTTGGTTATAATTGATAAATTTCACATATATACTTTACCCTACTGATATAACTTATTAAATTGAGTGGTTTTGCTGATTACATCAGACCTGTAACTCAGGATAATACTTAAACTCTTTTATAACCTTGTAAATGACCAAACTACCCTTACGTGGCATAGTTTGTGTTTAAATTCGTTTCGGGCATAATAAAAGACATCCTACTGATGTCACAACATATTTGAGGCATATTAACTTAGGAAACCTGTATATGGCTCTCATGAATACCCGTTACGCTTATTACGCGTTCGGTTCGGTTTATGTGACTAGTTTGCATAAATTAGCCGACACGGGTCAAACCTTATCGGTTTTATCTCAAAATCCAGAATGTGTATGAAATACCCATATTAAGCAAGTCTTCAAACTTGTCGGGTCTAAATAACATTCTATCCGGTCTTCGCTTAATCGTGCGTACGAACCGTATCTTTGAAACTAACCGGTCTAAGCTTAAGCTTAACTAAAGACCCGTTAGGATTCTAATAGGTTATTATAAACCTTCGTTCCAGATTAGGAGGACCAGTAAAAGCTACTTGCATTTGCTTATTGTGATTATTACTTTGCTCAGGTAAATACTTTTAACTTATTTTCCCTATACGGGCTTGGGTTACGGTATATAAAATACCGCTTGGTCGGGCATCAAATCTTCCATCGTTTGGTGGTTAATTGAATAATTTGATCGGCCCGTTTAAATTGTTTTGTTTACTTAAAGCCTTTGGGGGGTTAATGACCATGTCCCGGATATCCTTGGTATCATTTTACGAAATGGCCACGACCTAAGCGCGGAGTGTAGGCGTACACTCGTCAGTGCATAAATAGTTGATGTGGCGTGTCTATTGATCTTAAACCCGGCACGATCCGGGCTACTGAACGCATAAGGAACATGTAATTCTTTTACAAGATTATATATGTAAATAATTATCCCAAGTTATAAAATGTTTGTGCCATGTGCATTCAAATCAATTTTTAATCATTTTAAAATGAGTCAGTTGATTGTATTTACCAGTGTAAACTGACGTATTTTCTCAAAAAGATTAAATGCAGGTACTAAGCGTAATAGGCTGGATTCTCTCCTTAGCATCAATAAAGAGTCTCGCAAGCTTAAGATGCCTATCGTCTGTTGAACTACTGTTTCCTATTTATTTTGATCCGTCCGTGGATAAACTTTCAACTGTTTGTGATACACGATATTACAATATTTTATTCGGTTGAAATATATCTTTCATTTGCTTCCGCTGTGCATATTAAATATTGTGTTGTTTGACTATTATGTTGCCAACCACGTCACGATACTCCCCACCGGTGACACGTGGATTTCGGGGTGTGACAGGTTGGTATCAGAGCCAACACTGAGTGAATTAAACACTAGCCTTTTGTGTTTAATCTCAGTTATACAATTGCACATTTAAAAAACTTTCGAGTCTAGACAAATAACATAGGACAAACTCTACCTTGTTTTGTTTTGTCCTTTATTTTATATATTCTTGTCGTTATCTTATGTTGTATTGACAGGACTAAACATGCCGCCAAGATTCTTTCGACGAAGGGGATGAGGCAAGGGGCCAATCACCGCTCCCAATGACGACGAGGCAGGACCTTCGCACATGCGAGCTCCTTCCACCACCGCGAGTGCTGACCCTAGGGAAAACCGGAGGAATCTTTTTGAACCTGCTAGGCGATCTGTCTCGCACAGTTCGACACCTCCCATTCACAACTCATATGGGCCACAGTCGGAAAATGAGCCCGACAACCCTCAACCTTCTTACATACCTCTACAGCGATCTTTATCGCACCATTCCTTTGGTGACCCTACACCTGTTTTTAGGGGCCAGTTTAACCCGACAAACTACATACAAGAACCAGTGGGTTTTAACCAATTGGGGCCAGAGGATCATTTCTCCGGCGATCATTCGGAAGATATGGACGAGGACACCGATCCAGTCGAGCCCGCAACCCGAACTCCGAACCATCCTATCGAGGTCTCAGATGGTTCATCTTTTCACGGATCACCCTACCATGGTCCGAACAGTTACCAGGCGCGATTTAACCAGCACGAGTGGTATTTTACACCCTCGCATCATTCGTCGCCTCATCAGCAGCAGCAGGATCCCTCTGAGGATTCATGATTTGTGGCAGTCACGCCACCGCCTCCACCGCCACCAGTTCAGCCGGCACCTCCGCAACCGCCAAGGCGTAGGAGAACCGGAGCACGTATGTCTGCACGAGGAGGAGATTTTCATTTTAGCTCTCCTCGACAATCAAGTGGCAGTCATTATCCGCCACTTCCAGAAGATCTCAAATGGGTGGACCTTCAAACCCCGTTGCACCGCAACCACCACTGATGGGTTTTGATAACCCGATTCCAGCATACACGGGTTCGATGACGTACAACCCGTTTGGGCCGCCGGTTCACACCAACTACAATTACGCTGAAGCCGACCCATACATGGTAGCAGCCAATTATAACGCCCTTCATCCTGAAGGACAGTATGGATCTCCTTGGGGAGTAGGGTACCCAACTCATGGGTACCAAGTACCTGCTAGACCTATAATACGGCAACAATCACAGCCGCCAAGGTTCTCACCACCAGAGCGTGAAAAATTTTTGCTAAGGTTGGACCAGGTCGAGCGAGACTTTCACCGTGATTGCAGGGAGCGACAGACCTTCTTCCAAGGATTGACAAGCCTAATAAAAAGGATGAGCAAGAAGGACCATTGAATCCTTCCACTGTTGTTGTATTTTCCTTGTATCAGTTGAGCCCCTGCGTGGGCTTTGTCTTGCTGTATTATCCCCTGTGTGGGTATGTATGTTTATTTGTTTTGACCCCTGCGTGGGTCTATCTTTCTGTTAACCCCTACGAGGGTATGATGTTTGTTTAAGTCCCTGTGGACTAGTATGTTGCTTGACCCCTGCGTGGGTAACTTGTTTTGTTGAAAAGACCCGTTTAGGGCAGTATGTAACCTTTTAATAATTAATGGAATGTTATGTTTATAAATTTCATTTTGCTATTATCTGCATAAATATATTACATGAAATAAATAAATCAAAATCATCCCTTTTAATAATGATCTGCCTATTAAATATTGAAAAATAATCTTAAGAGTGAAACCTAGCCTGAGTGTCATTATAAAGACCTGGCCAAAATGGTAAGACCTGTTTAAAAGATTCAAACCTCTGTTAACATTTGTAAACACGTTAACACTCCTGGCAGATGTGATTCGTTAAAATCACACACGTCATTCTTATATAAAGATTCTTCAAAAGATTCCTAACCCAACTTAATGATCTCTGAATCATGGGTTTAAATCATCAATTATGATGATCATATTTTGACCATACATGGTAATATGGTGCCTACGGGCCTTACTCATTTCCATATGAGCCAAAAGACAGTGGTAACTATGACTCCCTGTCAGAAAAAGGTAATGAACTAGATTCAAACCTCAATGCTTTGATTCTCTGAAATCATAGCTTATAATTTATAAATGTCCTTGTGACTAGGCCTTTTGTGCTATTAATAAAACTGTTATTGTTTTATAATTAGGATAAATTATAATAAAATCCTAAATAAATATGATTAATAAATTAACCAAATATGGTCTATGTTTACCATGGTTAATGAATTGCCATAAAAGACAATTCCATAATAAACTCCCAAGTAAAATATTGTCCTTGTTTTATGTAACAGTTCAATTAAAATGGCTGACTCGGATGAAATTAATAGTCACCCAGTGGAGAATAATGATAACGCTCGAATTAATATAACGGGTGCTGAACTGAAAGCGTTAGTAGACGACGCAGTTACAAAGGCATTAGAGCGGCAGTATGAAGAATATAGTGGGACTCGAAGTAGGACCCTATCCACACCGCATTCGAAGCCACCTTCCAAGAAGGAAGAACCCAAGAAAGATGATGATCGACTCTCCTCAAACCACCACAGTGCTCCATCTCAACATATTGTACTAAATCAAGAACCCCGTAGTAAGGGTTGCTCCTATAAATACTTTGTTTCATGCAAACCCCGGGATTTCACTGGGGAAAAAGGAGCCGTTGACTGCATGACGTGGTTGGACGAGATGGACACAGTAGTGGATATCAGCGGGTGCGTTGAGAGGGATATAGTCAAGTTTGTGTCGCAATCGTTTAAAGGCGAGGCTTTAGCCTGGTGGAGATCACTGATTCAAGCCACTGGGAAGATCCCACTGTACAACATGTTGTGGGAACAATTCGTTGCCCTCATCAGGGAAAACTACTGTCCGCAGCACGAGGTCGAAAAGATTGAGTCAGATTTTCTTTCGTTGGTAATGACCAATCTAGATTGCCAAGCTTACCTCACGAGCTTCAATACCATGTCGAGGTTGGTTCCGTATTTGGTAACCCCGGAACCCAAACGAATCGCTCGTTTCATTGGGGGTTTAGCCCCCGAGATAAAGGCAAGCGTGAAGGCTTCTCGACCGACTACTTTCAGATCTGTGGCTGACATATCTTTGTCCCTCACTTTGGACGCGGTCAGGCAAAGATCGCTGAGGAACAAAGATGCTGAGAAGAGAAGACGTGAAGATGATAATTCACGGAGGTCAAACAAGAAGCACCGAGGAAACGGTGACAACAAGAAGGGGTCTGAGTCAAGGAAAGATGGGCATCAGTCTGGTGAGAAGCCCAAGTGCAAGATTTGCAAGAAACAGCACTTTGGAAAGTGCAGACTCGAATCGAACTCGCAGACTCAGTTAAGAACTTTTGCTTGCGGGATATGCAAGTCCAAGGAACACAAGACCTTGGATTGCAAAAAGCTGAAGGATGCAACCTGCTACAGCTGTAATGAGAAGGGGCACATCAAGACCAATTGCCCAAAGTACGCAAAGAAGCCTGAAGAGGCAAAGAAGACCAATGCTAGGGTCTTCAGAATGGACGCAAAGGAAGCAGTACAGGATGACAATGTGATAACAGGTACATTCCTTATAAATGATGTCTATGCAAGAGTACTTTTTGATTCAGGAGCTGATAAATCGTTTGTAGATAATAAGTTTTGCAAATTGCTGAATTTACCTGTTAAAACCTTAAGAGTGAAATATGAGGTGGAGTTAGCAGATGGCACCTTAGAAACCGCCTCAACCATATTAGATGGATGCTTCATATCCATTAAGGATCACTCTTTTCCTTTGTCCTTACTTCCTTTGAAGTTAGCTGGTTTTGACATCGTATTAGGCATGGACTGGTTATCTCATAACCAGGCCCAGATTGTCTGCAATAAAAAGCAAGTGGTGATCAAGACTCTGTCTGGTGGATCACTTACCATTCAGGGAGATACCCGATATGGATTGCCTGAGCAAGTGACCATGCTCAAGGCCTCTAAGTGTTTGAAAAAGGGTTGTGTCATCTACATGGCACAGGTGACTATTGATGAGCCGAAACCCTAGATGGAAGACATCCCCGTCATTTCTGAATACCCTGAAGTTTTCCCTGAAGAGCTACCTGGTTTGCCACCAGATAGGCAGGTGGAATTCAGAATTGACATCATCCCTGGAGCAGCACCGGTTGCTAGAGCACCTTACAGGTTGGCACCAACAGAGATGAAGGAATTGAGAACACAACTAGATGAGTTGCTGGCTAAAGGTTTCATTAAACCTAGTTCGTCTCCTTGGGGAGCGCCAGTCTTGTTTGTCAAGAAGAAGGATGGATCAATGCGTCTGTGCATCGATTACCGTGAACTTAATAAGGTCACGATAAAGAATAGGTATCCTTTGCCCAGGATCGACAATTTGTTCGATCAATTGCAAGGGGCAAGTTATTTCTCGAATATTGACTTAAGGTCAGGTTACCACCAACTGAAGGTTAGAGATGAAGACGTACACAAAACTGCATTTAGAACTCGTTATGGTCATTACGAGTTCCTAGTGATGCCTTTTGGGCTCACTAATGCACCTGCCGCGTTCATGGATCTCATGAATCGCGTTTGCAAGCCATACTTAGATAAGTTCGTCATCGTTTTCATCGACGACATTCTCATTTACTCGAAGAACCAAGCTGACCATGAGAAACACCTTCGCTGTATTCTTAAACTTCTACATCATGAAAAGCTCTATGCCAAATTCTCTAAGTGTGAATTTTGGCTTCGAGAAGTCCAATTCCTTGGACATGTGGTTAGTGAGCGTGGAATCCAAGTGGATCCCGTTAAAGTAGAAGCTGTTATGAACTGGCAAGAGCCAAAGACGCCTACAGAGATTCGTAGCTTCCTGGGATTGGCAGGATATTATAGGCGTTTCATTGAAAATTTTTCAAGGATTGCTGCACCCCTAACTTCGTTGACTCGTAAGAAAATAAAGTTTGACTGGGGACCTAAGCAGCAAGAATCTTTTGATATTCTGAAGCAAAAGTTGAGCAACGCTCCTGTACTGACATTGCCTGAAGGTACCGAAGAATTCGTAGTTTACTGCGATGCATCTCACACTGGCATGGGGTGTGTGCTTATGCAGAAAGGCAAGGTTATTGCCTATGCTTCAAGACAGTTAAAGGTGCATGAAAAGAATTACACCACCCACGACTTGGAGTTGGGTGCCGTTGTATTTGCACTGAAGCTCTGGAGGCATTATTTATATGGAATCAAGTGTGTGATCTATTCTGATCACAAGAGCCTCCAGCATCTGTTTAATCAGAAGGATTTAAACATGAGGCAGCGCCGATGGATGGAGACTTTAAATGATTACGATTGTGAAATCAGATACCATCCCGGCAAGGCGAATGTAGTCGCCGACGCCTTGAGTTGAAAGGAAAGGGTGAAACCCATCCGAATCAATGCTAAGAGCATTGAAATAAAGAACAGTTTGAATGAAAGGTTGTTAGCTGCACAGAAGGAAGCTGTGTTGGAAGCTAACTATCCTAACGAAAAGCTAGGAGTAACTGAGGAGCAGTTATCTCTTGGCAAGGATGGAATTCTTAGATTGAATGGACAAATATGGGTTCCAATTTATGGAGGACTTCGGGATGTTATCCTCCAGGAAGCCCATAGTTCCAAATATTCCGTTCATCCTGGAGCTGATAAGATGTACCAGGATCTAAGGGCAAACTATTGGTGGATAGGCTTGAAAAAGTCTGTAGCTGCCTATGTAGCTAAATGCTTGACCTGTGCGCAAGTCAAAGCAGAACATCAGAAACCGTCAGGTTTGCTACAACAGCCTGAACTTCCCACTTGGAAGTGGGAAATGGTAACTATGGATTTTATCACCAAGTTACCTAAGACAAGGAAAGGAAATGATACCATATGGGTGATCGTAGACAGACTGACTAAGTCAGCACATTTCCTACCCATTAAGGAGACTTATAGCTCCGACATGTTAGCCCAGTTGTACGTGGATAATATTGTAGCTTTACATGGCATACCTGTGTCTATTATCTCCGACAGGGATACTAGATACACGTCACATTTTTGGAAAAGTTTCCAGCAATCTTTGGGCACGCGTTTGAATTTTAGTACGGCTTACCATCCTCAGACGGACGGTCAGAGTGAGCGTACTATTCAAACATTGGAAGACATGCTTCGAGCATGCGTGATTGATTTAGGTGGTAGTTGGGATAACCACCTATCGTTAATCAAATTCTCCTACAACAATAGCTACCATACCAGCATTAAGGTTGCGCCCTTAGAGGCCTTATACGGTAGAAAGTGTAGAACGCCCGTTTGTTGGGCAGAAGTTGGAGATGTCCAATTATCAGGACCAGAGATAGTCTTTGAAACGACGGACAAGATTGTCCAGATTCGTGACCGTCTCAAAGCTTCCCGTGATAGGCAGAAGAGTTACGCTGATCCAAAGCGTAAACCTATGAACTTCGAAGTAGGTGACAAAGTGTTGCTTAAAGTATCACCCTGGAAGGGAGTGATGCGATTTGGTAAGAAAGGCAAGTTAAGCCCGAGATACATAGGACCGTTCGAAGTCATCGAACGTGTCGGATCGGTTGCCTATAAGTTAAACTTACCAGAAGAGCTCAGTGGAATTCACAATGTATTTCACATCTGCAATCTGAAAAGGTGTTTCGTTGATGAATCACTGGTCATACCACATACAGATGTGCATATAGATGAGAGCTTGAAATTTGTGGAAAAACCATTGTCGATTGAAGATCGACAGGTTAAGAAGCTTCGAAGGAAGCATGTGCCTATTGTAAAGGTCAAATGGGATGCCCGTAGAGGTCCCGAATACACGTGGGAGGTTGAATCCACAATGAAAGAAAAATACCCTCATTTGTTTCAATAAATCTCGAGGTCGAGATTTCTTTTAAGGGGGTGAGGATGTAACACCTCGAAAATTCACGTCGTATAATGTGTTGACACGTGTCATAGGTTTGAACGTGTGAAAGAATGTTATAGAAGGACTAAAGTTGACAATCATGGAAAGTATGTGAATATACGAGTTCTAAATGTCAACAGTGAATAAATATATTGTACATTAACCCTACATGATGCTCATACCTTCAAACGAATAAATCATGGATCATACGAAGCTAAATATGAAAGAAAGTGAGAGATTACAAACTACAGGGGTTAAATGTGTCAACATGTTTAAGTTATACCTCCGAGTGAACTTTTGACGAACTCGAAGCTTTGTAACGGTTAGTTATGCTCACTAGAATGCACGATATAAATTTCATAAAGTTTCATTATCGTATGAGAAAGTTATGATCAAATTCGTATGCGAGGGGTTAAAGCGTCAACGATGAAAGTTATGACTTTTCGGGTAATAACTAAGTGACCAAGGACTTAATAAAGTGGGTATAAGTCTTAAAGCCCTTATAGGTAAATTTGGAGGGCTTAAAGTGCAAAATATAAGTTGGTTGACCCTTCGAAAGGCCAAGAGACAATATGCAAAAACTTGAAAATGTTTGATTCTGATTTCAAGGCCCAAGCGGGCCGCGTAAGAGATGTTAACATCTTACGCGTGCCGCGTCAGACGCCCAGTAACAGAAAATGAAGACAGCAGCCTGTATTCGCGCATAAACCGACTTTAACCAGATATTTTCACATCATGGGCGACCCCTAAACAGTCCTAGGCACTTAGGGACATCTGTTGATGATCCATGGCCATTGATAGAGTTAGTTGTCACCATTTTATGGATCAAAATTCACTATAAAAGGGCCTTGAGTTGCAACCATTTTCTCACACCTTCCATCTGCACTTTGGAACATTTCTGGAGCTCAAGACTTCTCTCTAAGCTTCACAAATCGTGCATAGGACTTCAGTAAGTTTGCTTAACCTTTCTTAGTTAAGTTTTTGCTTAGTTTTAGCTTAAAAGTCAAACCGTCGTAATTAACGGTTGACTTAACGATTAATCACTAATGGTCCAGTGATTAGTCGAATTGAAAGTAGTTATAAGTTGGTAATTATATGGGTAATAAACCCTTAAAAGGGTTCCCCCTGATTCCCACTCTAACTAGGTCAAATGTCGGGTCAAACCTGTTAATAAAAAGTCAACAGAATGCTTATTTTCTAATTTATGCATAATTAGCAATGTAGAACACATACAACCTGTTTGATCATTAATATAACTTAGTAATTAGTGTAAGCACATGTCTAAACATGTTCAACCCGACAATTTTCTGTTTAGACCCGGTTCGGAACCGAAAGTCGCAAAGCTTTGACTTTTGATTTGACTTCAGTTTTGACCCGTTTTGGTATGTTTTAGAAATACCTTAGAGCTCTAATTGGACCAGGTTACATGCTAGTATAACCCTGTGTGATTATACACCTTGGTTCATTAGTTAACCAATTAATATGCATGATTTCGTTAATTTCTCATATGTTGACCATTATGCCCTTTTCACCTTAAAACGTGATTTTTGGAAATGTAAAAGAGTAGAAACCTTAGTCACTGATATATAAACTTGTACCCAAAGTTTGACATCAGTTTGAGGTGTAGTTTGAGAGTTATGCTCATTAGCGTAAATTGAAAGCTTTATGTTAATTAAACGACATAATTAGCGTATAGCCTATTTAAACCTACTTTTTGAAATCAAACTCATTACCCACTGATGTAATATATTATTTTGGGATTTTTGAATATTTTTAATTAATGTTTGGCTGAGCATAACTTATAGTCATAGGCTAAATCCGGTAATTGTCGGTTTTGCCCTTACGGGCTATAAAATGAGTTTTACATATCTAATTGACTCTAAACCTTTTGCTACTGATTACATATGATAAATAAATTATTTTAAACCTTATGGAATGATAAAAAATATCAGCTTTGTATATAGAACTCGGAAACGGCTTTTAATCGCCTTTTTAAGCGTTTTTAACGCATAGTATGTGCTAGAACTATTTTAAACATACAAGGGTTGATACCTACTGATATTTTAGGCAAATTATAATATTTTAACAGTAAGCAAAGGTTGTTAAACTCAGACTTCAGTTTTGAGCTTTTCGGCTTATGTGAAATTACCAAAATGCCCCTACGGTGCATAGTTTGTTATAATTGATAAATTTCACATATATACTTTACCCTACTGATATAACTTATTAAATTGAGTGGTTTTTCTGATTACATCAGACCTGTAACTCAGGATAATACTTAAACTCTTTTATAACCTTGTAAATGACCAAACTACCCTTACGGGGCATAGTTTGTGTTTAAATTCGTTTCGGGCATAATAAAAGACATCCTACTGATGTCACAACATATTTGAGGCATATTAACTTAGGAAACCTGTATATGGCTCTCATGAATACCCGTTACGCTTATTACGCGTTCGGTTCGGTTTATGTGACTAGTTTGCATAAATTAGCCGAGACGGGTCAAACCTTATCGGTTTTATCTCAAAATCCAGAATGTGTATGAAATACCCATATTAAGCAAGTCTTCAAACTTTTCGGGTCTAAATCACATTCTATCCGGTCTTCGATTAATCATGCGTACGAACCGTATCTTTGAAACTAACCGGTCTAAGCTTAAGCTTAACTAAAGACCCGTTAGGATTCTAATAGGTTATTATAAACCTTCGTTCCAGATTAGGAGGACCAGTAAAAGCTACTTGCATTTGCTTATTGTGATTATTACTTTGCTCAGGTAAATACTTTTAACTTATTTTCCCTATACGAGCTTGGGTTACGGTATATAAAATACCGCTTGGTCGGGCATCAAATCATCCATCGTTTGGTGGTTAATTGAATAATTTGATCGGACCGTTTAAATTTTTTTGTTTACTTAAAGCCTTTGGGGGGTTAATGACCATGTCCCGGATATCCTTGGCATCATTTTACGAAATGGCCACGACCTAAGCGCGGAGTGTAGGCGTACACTCGTCAGTGCATAAATAGTTGATGTGGCGTGTCTATTGATCTTAAACCCGGCACGATCCGGGCTACTAAACGCATAAAGAACATGTAATTCTTTTACAAGATTATATATGTAAATAATTATCCCAAGTTATAAAATGTTTGTGCCATGTGCATTTAAATCAATTTTTAATCATTTTAAAATGAGTCAGTTGATTGTATTTACCAGTGTAAACTGACGTATTTTCCCAAAAAGATTAAATGCAGGTACTAAGCGTAATAGGCTGGATTCTCTCCTTAGCATCAATAAAGAGTCTCGCAAGCTTAAGATGCCTATCGTCTGTTGAACTACTGTTTCCTATTTATTTTGATCCGTCTGTGGATAAACTTTTAACTGTTTGTGATACACGATATTACAATATTTTATTCGGTTGAAATATATCTTTCATTTGCTTCCGCTGTGCATATTAAATATTGTGTTGTTTGACTATTATGTTGCCAACCACGCCACGATACTCCCCACCGGGCCCACCGGTGACACGTGGATTTCGGGGTGTGACAAGAGGTTCGAGAGCTACTCGTGATCGACTCGGTTAAAAGCTCGAACGAGTCGAGCCTTAACGAGCCCGAGCCCGAGCTCGAGCCTGAAATAGAGCTCGTTTTGTTATCGAGCCCGAGCTCGAGCTCGAGCCTGAAATACAAAGCTTGTTTAGGATCGCGAGCCTAAACGAGCCCATACAAAATTTTAATTTTTTAATATATAATATATTAATAATGATGATAACATTGATGAGCCGAGCTTTTGCTCGTTTAAGCGATGTTGAAGTGAGCTCGAGCCGAGTTTTTAGCTCGTTTAAGGTTGTTCTCAAAATAGTTCGAGCTGAGCTCGAGCTAAAAAAAGTAGGCTTGAACCGAGCCGAGCTCGAGCTTCATAAAAACCTAACGAGCCGAGCTCGAGCCTGGTCGAGCTCGGGCTCGACTCGGCTCGTTTACACCCCTATAATCATGAACACATCCCGAACGAGATTCTTGGTACGTGTTCGTTCATTAAGTAAATGAATGTGTTTGTTATTTAGGTTATGAACGTAAACGAACACAAACAAATGTTCATTAACAGAATAAAAAACAAACAAACATTCATGAACACAAATCAACAAAAACAAGCGAACATGAATAAAAACAAACACACGTGAACATATATTAATTTTCTAATAATCTATACTATATTATAAAGCATACAGGAAGGACTACTTAAGGTAATTTGTCACTTTCTTTAAAACACCCTTAATGCATGATGTACAACCCTCTAAAGCACAATATTCATTTACCTTTCCAACAATACCCTTTTCATTTTGGGCGGCCAAATCTCACTCAAATTTTGAATTCCCTGTACCACCCGCATTCCTATATCACATATTCATATTGAGTTCCCTAAAATCCCCCACCGTCGATTCCTCCACTTCCACTTCTCCATCTTCTAGGGTTTTCGGCTGCGTCATTGGAGTCCAACGTAGCCAGATTTGAATTGCTATTTTGTTTTCTTTGAACAGATCTGAATCTGACGATCTTCAGTCTAAATCAAAAGTTGTGTTTGATTTTGTTCATTGCATGTACGGCCATTCGAAGAGGGTATGATTTCAAAATCGTTGTTTAATTTTATATGTATCTTACTCGATTGCTATTTTTTTTCATCAAACAAATCTAAATCTGACTTGCGATTTTAGCCTTCAGTTTGAATCGAAAGTTGTCTTTGGCTTTGTTCGTTGCGAGTGACATCCATTCGGAAAATGGTATTTGTAATCATCATTAACAAATTGATCAATAATAGCTTTTCCTCTTTAACAAACTAAAAGGTGTAACCAGCCTTGTTTTTTGGACAGGTAGTGAAAACGAACCATTTCAAGACAACCAGTAGCCAACCCATGTTCAACAGGTACTGTAATCATGTAATTTTGTTTTAATCTTGAGTATTTTTTTCTGATTTACTTCTTTTCATATATGTTCTCTATTGTATAGATTTAATGGTGGGGTATTATGGAGTTTTTTTTAATGTCTTGGTGTTCTATGGTTGTTTCTGTACTCATGAAAGGTCATTGATGTGAACATTTGTTATGAGCAGGCTCATCTTTGGTAGTTCTTTATGCAGAAGGTTGTATCTGAAACTTATGTAGTCCTCAAGAGCATTGAGCTAGAGGTATCTACTTTTATAAAAATGAATTACTTATAATATCATATTTCAGTTATAAGTCAGACCCATATTGTTGAAAGCTACAGTTATCAAGCCTTTATGTTGATTGATGAATTGGATGTGGTAGGATCGGGAAGCAGCTGAAATTCAAAGTACTTGGTGCACTTTTCTTGTTTTTTCATAAACTATTTGTACTGCCTATAACCACCTTCAATTGTTATTCTTATGTCTTTATCTTATATCTCATACTTACATACAAGGATCTTTGCACTCGAATACCTGAATCCGAGACTTATTTCAACACTCCAAACAACTACAGTTAGCCCAACTCAATCCACCAGGTTTCTCTCTTTCCTTTTTTGCACTGAGGTAACGGGTCAAAGCAGGTTTGGGTTTAAATGTGTCATTTAGTTTAGTATGGGCTGAACTTTTTGTCCATTTTTTTATCTTTTATAATAATGAATTAATGCGTAGATTATGATTACAAATAGAGTATTTTGCAATCTCGAAGGTTAACTGCTTCGTTTGGAGGCACTGGAACTGGAGCATTCCAACTGTTGCAACCTTGACAGTTCTGAGGGGGACAATACATGATGAAGATGAAGTATATAAATAAATAAACACCTGGATTTTTATTTGCATGGATATTTATTTGTTCAATATTATATGATATGAGGAAACTTAGGAGTATTTACATACTTTAATTTTCGTCATCATAATGACATAAATTTGTTGAATGTTGGTGAGTGTTTCTTTTAAACTTTATATTGCGAATGTATGTTTGTTGTTTATTTATGTTTTTATGTTTATTTTTCATTTTCATCTAAGAAAGATGACTTTTTGTTGGCAACATGAATTAATACAGTGCTTACACTATGACATGAATGATCCCGTTTGGTGTGAGCTTTGGATTCTAGATGTTGGGTGTGTTGATCATGGTGTTTTCGGATGGGTTTGTCATTTGTGGTGTTTTGATTGCTTTATCACGAGATGGTTTATAAAGTAACATGAAACTAATATTGCGTTGTAAATTGTTGTTGCCGCCGCATTGCGCGGGTTTCCTATTAGTAAATATATAAATATATCATCTACACATAATATTTTTATTATTTGTTTATTCTATGAGTATAAGGGTATAAATATATGGATTAATGTGTCTAAAACGAGACAATTGGTTTGGGATTTATTTTCAAGTCTCTTGTATACTTTATTGTTACATTACAATATAAACAAGGAATGACTTGGTATTTATATTTGCCAATGGCTTTGCATGACCAGAAACCCAACAGAAAAAACCTTATGTAACGTCTACGGCGGACACATCGACGCCATTTCATTTATCTATGTTTTACAATATACCTCAGTTTGAACTTTGAATCCACATAATCTAAGTGTTGGCTATTTTTGTTACAAGAGCCGATACTTTGTCTTCGTCATATAATATAGTAGTTCTAAGTACCTTTTTAGTTCCAGGGGTCGTTGCATTTACATTTCTATTTAAATTTTTGTTAGAAATCGGCGTGTCTGGCGCAAAGCACGGTGAACCCCCTAGAGTATTGATAAATTAACAGAAAACGAGTTCTGAGTTGTAAATTATCGGCGCCTCCCCGTACATAGCCCTAAACTCACCAACCTAAGTGATATGTTTCCCGCCGCATCGCGCGGGTAAACGACTAGTATACGATTCACCAATATTGCTAAATATCTTAATAGTGAAATTTTGAAGTAAATAAATAAAATATAAAAATTAAAAACCCTAATAAAACTGTCGAACACGAACGAATATAAGGATCACGCTATCAAACGTTCACAAACATAAATGAACGAATGCGGCCTCCATTCATTTATTAAAAGAACGAACACGTGCGAACTTCCCGCCAAACGGTTCATAAATTGTTCACTAAACGTTCAGTTCGTTTACAACATAGAAAACCTTATAATAAATGAACAACTTTAATTTATCTTTCAAAATGGAACTATCATTCAAAATGGAAACCAATAAATTGAATATGTGATCACAATTTGAGTTATTCACATCCGTGACTGTCTTTTATCTTTACCATGTCATAGACTAATGGCTGATGGTCAACTGAAACCGAAACTCTTTTTATGATTTTATCCATTTCAATTCCATCACTCTCAACAACTTCTTCATCCCAAAACATCTTTATTTATTCCAAAATTCTCATCAAAACATGAACACCACAACACTTTCAACCAATCTTTAAAAAACAAAACATGTCAACCGTTTGGTTTTCCTTAAAAAAATCATTCCATTGCCAATCAGATTCTTCAGATGTCCATGACCCGAAATCTAGAACCCATTTATCCACAATCCTGACCCGAAAACCCGGAAGATGTGGATGTTCAAGATCCATTGCAAATCTTAAAGATGTAATAAATGGTGGAAGCAAAAGACATTCTGAAAATGTTGTTAATTATAGTCCAAGGTCTATTGGAAGTAGTGAGTTTTTGAATCATGTTACACATGATGTAATTGTTAATAACTCAACATGTGAGCTTAAAATCACCACCTTTGGTGGCGGCGCCGCCGCGACAATGCAGGAGTTAAAGAATGGGAATTCTGGTCATTTGGGGATTGTGGGGAAGAATAACTTGGTTTTGCAAAAGGGTAGATGTTCGTCGGAGAAAGAATATTCCGATGGGTTTTCCGGTGGAGTCACGTGCCATAAGTGTGGCAAGCAGTTTCGTAGGTTGGAAAATCTTGAAACTCATCATGTCTCCAAACATGCGGGTAAGATTCTTGTTTCATATATTGTGTCTCTTGGATTTTTTTTATATTACTTTTATAATTATTGTATAATTTAAGGGTGATTAAACGAGTGTTATGATAGCGATAATATGATACACTTAACGGTTTTATTGACATTTAAGAAACTTGTTAATGTTATTTTCTTAAATTAAAGGGTTTGAAGCATAAACTTGAAATTTAATTTCCCAACTTGTTTATAGTTAGTGAGCTTTCGGAGGGCGATTCGTCGAGAAAGATAGTGGAAATCATTTGCCGTTCGAGTTGGTTAACATCCGAAAGCGCTTCTGGTCGAATTGACAAGATTTTAAAGGTACACAACACGCAAAAAACACTAGCTAGATTTGAAGAATATCGAGAATTAGTGAAAACAAAAGCAAGCAAGTTACCCAAAAAACACCCTCGTTGTCTTGCAGATGGAAATGAGTTACTACGATTTTATGGTGCCACAATTACTTGTTCGCTTGGCGTCAATGGTGACTCGAGTCTTTGTGATTGTGACAAATGTTGTGTTTGTCGGGTCATAAGAGAGGGGTTTTCAACAATTAATGACGGAATTGGTGTTTTTACATCTTCTACAAGTGTTAAAGCTTTTCAATCTATAGAAGTGGTTGAAGAAGACCCAGATACACGAAAAGCATTGATTGTGTGTAGAGTAATAGCCGGGAGGGTGCATCGGCCACTAGAAAACATTCAAGAAATATCGGGTCAAACGGGATTTGACTCGTTAGCAGGGAAAGTTGGAATTTATTCGAATATTGAAGAGCTTTATCTACTTAGTCCTAGAGCTCTTTTGCCTTGCTTTGTGGTGATTTGCAAACCCTAATTTAAACAATGTTAAATGGCTATTTCAGGTAAATTTCTTTGTAAAAGTTTCTTTAGATAGAATGTGTTTGCAAACACTTACACTTTTTATTTTCTTTTGAACGACAATGTTTTTTTTTTATGTATTACATGAAAAAAACAACTTTTAAAATATGAATTTTTTCCTGTTACCTGAACGCTTCAAAAGTTTTCAAAACATCTATTCAGCGTGTGTTGAATTTTGTTTTTGTGTTTTATCTATAATCTAGAATCGTAATAAGTCATGTTGTCATAAATTGACGACATAAATTGTGTTAGTTGTCTTGTATTATCGGTTCTAGATATTGATACTTAGAGAGTTTTATAGAACCATACATCATCTTTGATATTATAATTTATTGGAAAAAAAAACAAGATTCATTGTGTATTAAAAATGCAAGTAAAAATTGAAGTTTTTATCATGTGGTACATTGCTTTAGAACATCATTGCCATATTTTGATACAAAAAAAAAAAAAAGATATTGAAATAAAAGAGTTAGCCCAAGATAAGAGTATAAGACAAGTGGTCCTAGATTATGAAATAGGACAATACAACAAGTGTAGTCAAATCCTATCTTTGTTTGTGTTGGTTCTTAATACAAGGTCATT
The DNA here is from genome assembly GCA_030545235.1 of Helianthus tuberosus. Lineage (NCBI taxonomy): Eukaryota > Viridiplantae > Streptophyta > Magnoliopsida > Asterales > Asteraceae > Helianthus > Helianthus tuberosus. The sequence continues at coordinate 14,187,379 of CM060377.1, forward strand.
GGTCTCCACTAGTAATGGAACAACTAGCTTCTTGTGATAAGGTTTGGGTTTTCCGTCAAAAATGGCTTGATGGTAAATAATAATAGTTAATTTTGTTTTAATCATTGGTTTTGTTTGGAAAATAGTATTTTCTTCTATTTCTCATATCAATTAATGTACTAATAGAGAGATCTGGATATATTGACATGTAATAAAATATGGGTTGAGATTGTGAGAAAATAACATGTTATCAATATGGTTCAACAGCCATTTCACTTTATATGTTCATCAGAGGTTACATTTTTTAAGCTCAAAACACTCGAATCTCGTTGAAAAACACCGAATCTGGTTTTAATGATCCAATGGTGGTGGTCTGGTTTGCGAAAAACAACGTCCCCTCCCATCTCTCGATTTTCAGCGGCAGGCAACTCTTCTTTCCTTCGACCGGGTTGTGTGGTGCAAGAAGAGTGGGTTGGGGCAGTTTGCGATGGTCCGGTGGTGGTGTGGTAGTGATGGTCTGGTCTGGTGGTAAGAGGATTTAAGGGAAATAGTCATCACACTACATCCATGATGTTAAAGTGGACACTTCCCAAGGGTAAAACTTGTTACAAATTGGAGTACAAAGAAACTCAATCAGCAATTATTAAACTTAAGGGACTCATTATATGTTCCGTGGACCGGCATCCGGTTCAATGTCCGGTCCGGTTATAAAAACATCTGTTTAAACTATCCTTAAGTGAATAAGCCGGGAAATTTCATGTGTTCGATTATTAGATTCATGTTGTGTAAAGAATTAACAAAGCTACAAAATTAAACATAAAATCACACTCCCATGATATGACTAAAATCTCATCAATAAAAAAGCAAATAACAATAACACTGTATCAAGTATTGTAGATTAACCCTCAAAAGTCCAAATTCAAACAAAACAAACAGACAAGTAAAAATTTCAAACCTGATACCAAAATCCATTCAAGTGCTCTACTTATCAGCCTTGGCGGCAGTAGCAGCAGCTTGACCTCTAAGCCGACCAGTCCTCCTTGCGGCAATAAGACCGACCTTTTGACCAGGTGGTGCATCACGACGGACGGTACTTGCATGACCAATATGTTGATGGTTACCACCACCATGGGGATGCTCAACTGGATTCATAGCAACACCACGAACCTTGGGCCAGCAGTTTCTCTTCACGCGGAACTTGTGATAAGCATTACCAGCTTTAAGCATCGGCTTCTCGGTTCTACCACCTCCGGCAACCTGACCAATCATGGCTCTGCATCCGCTCGGCACAATTTTCTTGGCTCCAGATGGAAGCTTGACCCTAAAAAATCAATAATTAGTTCTGTGTCTGTTATGATCAATACAACTTCTTTTAGATATATAAGGCTGCAACATATCCTCTACATATCGTAATAAAGTAAAACATTAACTAAACACAACGATAATTTATGTATATAGCTAAATACGTTAATCTCAAGGCTGGTGACGAATTGAACAAACAAACAAACTTCCTTTCTCGTTCATATTCGTCCGTTAAGAAAAAAGAACATGTATTGGTTTGTTTAAATTCATTCGTTATTTTAACTCATTCGTGTTCAATCTCGATTAGACACAATAGAACCCATTCATGTTCAATCTTTTAACTCTCATCAAACCAAAAAAAAGACTCAAGCAAAGGAATTTTTTGTTTGTGTTACGTTCGTGTTCGTTTATGTTCATTCGTTAATATTTAAAACAAATCATTAGTGAACACAAACACAAGCACACATAAAACACATAAATGAACAATTATCATTACATCAAACCTTTCAAAAATAAACACATATATAAAAAAGGCTTTAAAATATAAAACAAATTGTGATTAACAAGCCTATCATTCTCCTAATCACAGTAGCCAAAATGTGATTAACAAACAAGTATAAATCACAAATTAACTAGAGTTTAACCTAAATCAATCAATAATCAATAACAAACAAGCAAAATAAACATATAATTACAATATAAAAAAGTAAGAATTCATACCTAGTGGTACCGTTATCCGGATTATGACTAATAACAATAGCATAATCCCCCGAAGCCCTAGCAAACGAACCTCTATCCCCAACATGATGCTCTACATTACAAACCACAGCTCCTTCCGGAATAGATCTAAGCGGCAGCACATTTCCGACCATCAGATTCGCCTTTTTGCCACAAAACACAAACTGACCGGTGTACATCCCCTCGGCGGCAACGAAGAGCTCCTTCTGGTGCTTGTAACGGAACGGATGACGGAAGGTGACGCGAGCAAGCGGCGCACCGCGGCCTGGATCGTGGATTATTTCGGTGATGACTCCTTTGAGGTAACCGTTGCGTTCGCCGAAGTCGAGGCTCCGGAATCTGGCTGGACCTTTGCGGTGGTGTGTGTGGGATTTGAAGACGGAGCCTGCTCCCTTACGTTGTGCTCTGATAACACGTCCCATTGTTGATTGTTTCTCTCTCTAAACTCTCTCTCTCTCTCTAAAGTACACGCAGGTTTGGGGACGACGGCGGAATGGAAGAGTGGGGATGTTGAAATAGGGTTTGTTGAAGGCGCAGGAGTTTGGGCTGGGCTTTTTTGGGCCCAGTTGGATTTTGTGGAACAGTCCGAAAGTGAAGGACCGGGTTGAAATTCGACTATGGCCCGCAAGTTGCTCTTTGGTTGAAGATTCCTCCAATTTTGGTCTAGAGAACCCGGTCTCTCTGGCCCCTTCTAACGGGTTCTTTCATGTTGACAGATACAAACTAGGAGGTGACGAGACTGACCTGAGGAACTTTCATACCTTCCCCTGACGTTATCTTTGTTGTTTCAACAATTTTATTAAATTGATTATATACAATCATTTGATTCATTTCCTATAAAAACCAGTCTGATTGAGAAACCTATATAACAATCAATTCTCAAATGGATAATTTTTTAAAAAACCACTTAAATACATTAAGTTATATGTACATGCTAACTAACCGAGAAACCCCTTCTTTTAAAAAGTTTCAAGAAGGCGTAAACTGTTGTATGAGAGATTAATTTTTCTATCCATATGTTGATATGACTTTTTGCAATACATGCTAACTAACCGAGAAACCCCTTCTTTTAAAAAGTTTCAAGAAGGCGTAAACTGTTGTATGAGAGATTAATTTTTCTATCCATATGTTGATATGACTTTTTGCAAGGGTGAAAAATGGTTTGAAGCTCCTAAGTGGTGCTTTTCCAACAATATGACAGGCATATTAACCAAAACTAGACAACTTAAATTGCGATCTCACAAACTTTCATCGAGCATAACCAACGTTCGATATACAAGACGCTTCAACTTGAAGGACATATACGTTAATGACGTCATATAAACATGTCTCGTGCACGAAACTAAAAATTAATAAAATAACTCAAAATTTATAAAAAGATTTTAATGATCATAAAAATGCAAAGCTTATCAAATTTACATTAGATAACTTCGTTTATGTCTTGAAAATTCTTAGAGGAATATTATATAAGAAGCAACCTTACAACATATTTTTAAGTCTTGAAAACAAAATTGATACAAGATTTCACCATTTTAATATCTGACACTAACATTATATTCAATATGATACACAAAATTTTAAAAATAATATCAAATAAGCGGTGGTGCTTTCTAATATGTTAATTCCCAACAAAATGGTTTGAGAAAAACTTTTGGCTGTTTTGGTTTTGGCCTAAGTTATATAAAATTGTTAAATTTATTGGAAAAAAAACTTTAAATAAACAAAGCGCCATGGTTGTAAAACAAGGTTTCCAAGGCCGAGTACTCCCCGAGTAGTCGCTACAAGGTAGGTTGCCAAGACGACTTTCTTTAACTCCGCCTAATTACTCGGAATGGATCAAACGCGGTTAAACTCGGCCAAAATGGGATCTAGTAAGTCAATTTTGGCCGAGTTTGACTTAAAAAACAATAAAACATAATTTATATGATTATCATATTAAATAATGAATATCATTTTTCACGTATTTTGTTATAAATATTAGTAAATTTATGTTATTAGACATATATTTAATTTCCGAAAACTAATTTCTTTATAATTTAACATGTCCGAGTACTCCCCGAATACTCTCCGCCTATGCCGAGTACTCTCAACTCCCCGGTCGACCGACTAGGGAGCGCCTAACGACTTTTGCAACCATGCAAAGCGCAGTCAAACACCGATTTATACGTTTCTGACCATAGCATCCACCGTGGATAGTCTTAGGTCGATACGTGTCCAACCGTAGCATCCACGTACTGTGGATGGTCTTAACTTTTGCACACCCAAACTCTGGATTTTTAAGTAATTTTCTACGTAATATTCTTCTCTTTTAACGTATTTTACATCAAGAGAGAGATCCGAGAAAAGCAAGAGAATAAATGTACAATGTTCTAATTTTCTTTGTCTAATTAGAAGAGGTGATCGCCATGAATTATGTTAAATGTGTCATGTCATGTAACTCGTTGATTAATCATTAAACCGCCGCCTGTGTTAGCGTTTAAGTAAATGACACATATAACTCCATACATGGAGTCAAAATAAAAACATAAAATGTAAATACTTGGAAGAACAAAGGAACCACTCAAAAAAAAAAAAAAAAAAAAAACCTTGTATTAACGTTATTGTTGTAATGAATTTTTTCGGGGATGATTAGATGTTAAGTGGGTGATATTAATATTCAGTTTGAAATGATTGGAGGGTGCACTTGAATTGTACGTTGGAGCATGCCATTTGCCATAAACTACTTTTACTATAAAGTATATGTTCGAACGTGACATTTGACATTAGTGCTTTCGATTTCAAACTTTACAATATATCACATCAAGAAAAAAAAAATTAAGATAAATTAACCTTTCATCTAAAACGAATACGGTTTATATACTAATATTAATGTAATTAACCTTTATAGTGATAATAATAAGAATGCAAGTACATAAAAAATAAGCTGGACTAGTTAAAGCGTACAAGCAATCGTATATGTAAAACATTTTAGGATAAATTACACTTTTCGTCCTTTATGTTTGTAGCTAGTTGCAATGGATGACCTTTACCTTTAATAATTACAGTCACAGTCCTTTATTTTGAAAACTCATTACATCTTTCGTCCTTTACCACTAACCAGGTTAAAATTTTGAGTTAAATATGACATGCCAATTGCATATGGGGGTAATTTAGTCATTTTAAAAATATCTTTAACAAAAAAAAAATGTGTCACACCCCAACCGATGGCGGAAACATCGAGATGTGGCACTAAGCGAAACAGATTGCTCAAAACAACATAACGAATTTGTTATTATTTAATATTTATTGTTTACAACTAAATTATTTAGTTAATTTATCCCATTAATAAACCTTGGGTGATTAAAAAAACACAGTAAGTTGATGGTCATTTAGTGAAGTTAAGGGTTTTTAAACAAAGAGAAAAGAAAACAATGGATAAAATAATAAACTATTTGAAAGTCACTTGACCACTGATCTGACACGTTGAGTTTGAAGTTTTATGGATTTGCTTGATATTCTTCATGCTGAACCCATCATGTCATCTCCTTCATTTTTAAAATCGACATATGAAAAGGTAAAACAAAACAAAACGAAACTGTTTAACGTCCCTCCCAACTTCTCAGTTTGATTCATGGCTTATACATGTTGAAAGTATAAAGGTTTAATAGTGATGTTATGAGGACGAAATTATGTACCGAAATAAAAGGAACCGCGTTCCGTCGTAACGCCGGTTGTTCTCCGATCTACGGCGGCTCTGATGATCTCTTCGTAGGTTACACAAAGGTGGAGCGAGGGTCTGCGGGTGTTGTTGGATTCTCAGCTAGTTTCCACGAGCGTTCCGTGTTCCGGCGGTTAATATGAAACGAATATGAAAGATGCATATTATGATGAATTTCAAATATTAGATCACATGGAGAATGGAATGGGTAATAGAAATTATACCGAACGTAAAAGCTTACGGGTTTTCGGCAACGTCTTCAGGCTCCGACGACGAGCAAGTCCAGCAGGCGAGGTTTCGGTTGTCTCCGACGTCGCCTCCAAACTCCGGTGTGGATACAAGTTTCTCCGGCGACTTGCGGGTCACTCCGGTGGCATTCCAATGTACGAGAGGGAGTGAGGGAGATAGAGAAAGGGTGAATGGTGTGAGGGGTATCGAACAGAATGTGTGGGCGTATATAAAGACGGGTTTTGGTTTTCTTGTTTGGAAGTTGACAAAGTTTCCGAAATTACGTGAATGAATGGGAACGCGTAAACGGTGTATAAATCACCGAAATTTAGTACAAGTTCAAGAGGAAATATGTTTTTTTTTTTTTTTCAAAAAGGAAATCACGAAGAAGAATACGCGGAAATGAGTGTAATTCCTACAACTCAGGAAAGTTTCCAAGTTTAAATGTTGCAGGTAGTTGGGCGGCATATTGTTCAAAAGGAAGATGTATATTATTATTATTTTTTTTCTACAAAAGACTTTCCAATTTTCCTGAATTTGCACAATGACCCCCTTACCTTTGAAAGTTTAATTAACAAATCTAATTAACTTGGTTAGTTTATGTTACTATAAATTACTAACTAGGTTAAACTTGGTTAAGTTATAAAAACCTTTAAATTAATTAATTAACTAATTAAATAAATAACTTATATTGAAAATTACATGTAAAATCTTTCAACGGTATTTTAATTCGCGAAAATTTTCCGAGGTTCCAAAGATTAGGATCTGAATTTCAAAACGGGTCGGATTTTGGATATCCGTTTTTGACGGATGTTACAAAATGTATATAAAAACCCCTTTTCCCACAAGTCCCCTGAAAACCTACATCCCCTTATTCTTCCTTCTTCTTCTTCACTTACCCACCACCACCACACCACACCATCATCACCTGCCACCGCCGCCTCCACCGCCGGCAAGTCAGTCCTCCACCTCGACCCCAACCCCCACTACGGCTCCCACTCTCCTCCCCCTCTCTCCTCGACCTCACCTCCTTCCTCACCTCCCAAACCCTAAATCCCCAAGACGCACTGGATCACACAATCGCTGTCACTCGCACTATCTATTCAGATATCAAGATCTGTTTTATGATGATTCGGTTACAGAACATTCTAGAAAGTTTAATTTGGATGTTGCAGGACCTAGGGTTTTGTTTTTTGCTGATGCTGCTGTGGATTTGTTGTTGAAATCGAGTGTTAATCAGTATGCTGAGTTTAAGAATATAGATGCGAGTTATGCGTGTGGTGGTTATGATGGGATGATCGTTTCGGATGAGGATTTGGATGGTTCATTTGGTATGTTTTTGGAGAAGATGAAATTGCCTCAGAAGATTAAATCGTAATGTTTCTTTGCCTTTATGTTTCTCATTGTTGGTTGCCGATGACATCTGTGTTGTATCAGTGGGTTGATCAGGACGATCTGGTTCGATTCTTGTTCTGTAGATGAGTCGAGTCGAGTTGTTGAGACTCTGCGGTGTGGCGATTTGGATGGATGGAGGTGGCGATGTGGCGGATCTGGATGGAGGCACTGTGACGGTGTGGTGGATCTATATGGAGGCGGTGGTGGTGGTGGTGGACCTGGTGGTGGTTGTCACAGTGGTGGTGGGGTTGATTTGAGAGAGAAGATTGGGAAGACAGGAGATTGAGAGGTAGAGGATGATATATTGTTTATTTTCTTAAATATATTCTAAGTTTAATGGTAAAATTACTAAACTACCCTCATGTGCAAGACACATGTTATATTTAACTGAAAATTTTAACCAAGTTAGTGCTAAAGGACGAAAGATGTAACAGGTTTTCAAAATAAAGGACTGTGACTGTAATTATTAAAGGTAAAGGTCATCCATTGCAACTAGGTACAAACATAAAGGACGAAAAGTGTAATTTTTCCAATATTTTATTAATAAATGCCTAACATATAAGTTAGGTTAAAACAATTCGAGTAAAAAAGTACATATAAATGTAGAAAATCATAACTTTTTAAATCTTACTAATAAAATTAGAGATACAATTAACGATGGCCAAAGTAAGTGGGGATCTTTCCCCATTCACATAAGACTATGGGGTATGGGGCGGGGGTTTGGGCGTGGGTTGGAGGAAAACGCCCAAGCCATCATCCCGGGTGGGCTTGGGTTGGGGCGTGGCCCTTGGGGCTTGGGTTTCAAGCCGGGCGTGGGGCGGGTCTAGCAAGCTGACATGGCGGGCTGTGAATGGCCAAACCAAACTAGCCGTTGGGGGCTATTTAAAAAAAAAAAAAATTCCTTTATAAATACCTTACCATATTTATCATTTTTCTCACACAATATCAAACACATAAAACACAATCTTGCCATGAGTTCTTCAAGTTATACTGAATCGTCATCATCATCTGACGATGGTGCGGAAATATTTCTACAAACGATCGCGACGGTGGTGAAAGCTATCGTGGAAGACGAAGAGGAGGAAGAGACTCAACAACCTAAACGCAGGAGAAGGTACATCGCTCGTGAACGGCACACCGCTAACGATTTGTTGGTAAGCGATTACTTCTCAGCGGAACCTAAGTATGATGAAAAAATGTTTAGGCGTCGTTTTCGTATGAGTAGAAACTTATATTGTTAAGGATATCTAGAGATCTTGAGGAGAAGTATGATTATTTCCAACAAAAACCCGATGTAGTCGGGCAATTAGGATTTAGTACCTGGCAAAAGGTCACGGCCGCACTTAGGCAGTTAGCGTACGGCAATAGTTCGGACATTATGGATGACTATTTAAAAATGTCTGCACGTGTAGCTAGAGAAAGTCTTCACAACTTTTGTTCGTGTATTCTAGAACTTTATAGGAAAAGATATTTGAGAAAAGCCCTCGTTCAGTGACATGCAACAATTATTGGAACATCACGCAGATTATCATGGGCTACCCGGGATGCTAGGTAGTTTAGATTGTATGAAATGGGCTTGGGAACTTTGTCCTACCCAATGGCAAGGCGCTTACACGAATGGATTTCACGCGATGCCAGCCATCATGCTTGAAGCGGTTGCGTCCCAAGATCTTTGGATATGGCATGCGTTCTTCGGTATGCCAGGTTCACATAATGATATTACCATCATAAACCACTCGCCCCTTTTCAATGATCGGGTAAATGGTATAGGACCCAAATGAACTTTCTTTGTAAACGGGGTTGAGTACGTGTATGGGTACTACCTAGTTGATGGGATTTACCCAGAGTGGAAGGTTTTCGTAAAATCGTTCACAAAACACGGTACCACAGATCCAAAGAGATTAAAGTTTAACAGGGTCCAGATGGCTGCACGTAAAGACGTCGAGCGAGCATTCGGTGTTTTGAAGAAAAGGTGGCGAATATTGGCAATGCCTTGTCGACTATGGGATAAGGATCAGATTGGAAACGTGATGTACACATGTATCATTCCTCACAACATGATTTTGGAGGATGAAGGTAGAGCGGTCGTTACCTACTATGATGACGATGACCCCCAACCAGGTAACGTAACAGACCAAGATAAAGCGGCAAATGAATTTTTGATCAAGTCAAGGGATATACATCACAACCTTCTATCTGATTTGGTGGATCATGTTTCAACGATTCCTGGGTTCGAAACCGAAGAAGACGACGAAGAATGATTGTTTTTTATTTTGATAATTATTATGTATGTTTATGTAGTTTTTAAAAAAATATGTATGTTTATTATTTATGTAGTTATAAATATAAATATATATATATTAAAAAAATGTTGATGTGGCTTGGCCACGCCAGCCCAGCCACGCCCAACCCAAGCCCCACCATACCCCTTAAAACTTGGCTTTGGGTTTGTTAATATTCAACATCCACGTGTCAACTAATGCCCCAACCCAAGCCCACCATACCCCACGGTCTAATCTTTGGTCCATCACTTTTTTGGCGTAATAATGTAACAAGTCAAGTTGTTTCGTAGTTACACATGATCATTTTGTTAAAAGTTGGAATCAATCCGAGCTCAAAAACAACTTTGAGCCCGTATTTCATACATCGAGTTTATTCGGCTCGCATATTTAAATGGTTGTATTAGTTATGTAAATATAATAGTTATGTTACAAATAGATATACAGTTTGCATATATAGCTGTAAATATACACAAAAGTAACTAAATACATTAAAAATGGAGTATGAGTTGATCTCAAGCTTTAAATTTAGAAAAAAAAAGTTAGATGTGAGCTAGATTATTTAAGACAAACGATTCAAACTCAAGGTTAGTCATGACTTAGGTTCAGTTCAAGGGCGTAGCTTTGTGGGGGCGGCAGATCCCCCGAACTTTTTGCTCGTTAGTGGAGTGTATGCAGTTTTCGTATAGAAATTTTTAGGTATATACGTTTTTGACTCCCCGGTTTTATAGAAATTTTTGATATATGCGTTTTCGACCCTATGGTCGGAAATCTCAAACTTCGCCACTGGTTCGGTTTGTCTTTAATCATATATGATCATGCTTTTATGTCAATGCAAAGATGAGATTAGGCAACAATGAAAAGATAATCATAGGATAACCCTATAAGTCTATAACTTCGTTAAGGATGACATTAGACATATTTTTTAAAATTAAATTATCTCAGGATAATTGCTTAAAGTAATTCCACATTTTGTAAGGTGGGAGCAAGAGTTGACTTTGCCTTTTGTGATTGTAAGCAGGCTACTCTCGACTTTATGTATACCCTTCTTTTCTTGACTTTGACTTTTAAATGTCAGCTTGTTTCCTTTTATTCGAACTAGCAAATTTCCTACACATACATTTCCTACATACTAGTAGGGTGCCCGCGCGATGCGGCGGGGGAGACACTTTGGATTGCGGCACTCGGTACTGGTAGTTTTCTTATTTGTATATGATAACATTATTGTGGTGGATATATGTCATAAGTGTTACACATGGGAGCCTAACACCTATAATGTCTTGCAATGTTCGATCAACTGCCTCTATCGCCTGACGTGTCGCCATCGATGCCTCATCCCATATAATTAACTTGGAGGACCTAATTAGTTGACTTATAATTCCTAAAAGAGTTAATTACATAGTTAGTCCCTGTGGTTTGCACAAATAACATACTTAGGTACTAATAGTTTAAAATCACATTCTAGGGTATTAACTTTTCATTTTATAACGTTTGGAGGTATTAACGTTATTTGTAGGTTTAAAATCACATTCTATTAGTACCTAAATATGTTATTTTTCGCAAACCACAGGGACTAACTATGTTAATACCCTAGAAGTTAATACCTCCAAACGTTACAAAATGTAAAGTTAATACCTTAAAAGATGATTTTAAACTATTAGTACCTAAGTATGTTATTTTGTGCAAACCACAGGGACTAACTATGTAATTAACTCTTCCTAAAATTTTGGGACATAGTTTACTATTTATCTACTAAATATCGTAAATTAGTATTAAATAATTCCTAAAATTTTGGGATATAGTTTACTATCTATCTACTAATATCGTAAATTAGTATTAAATAAATATCGTAAATTAGTATTAAATAATTCCTAAAATTTTGGGATATAGTTTACCATCTATCTACTAATATCGTAAATTAGTATTAAATAAATATCGTAAATTAGTATTAAATAATTCCTAAAATTTTGGGATATAGTTTACCATCTATCTACTAATATCGTAAATTAGTATTAAATAATTCCTAAAATTTTGGAACATGGTTTATCTTCTATCTACTAAATATCAAAGTTTTGTTTTGTTATAAAAATTAATAATAAATAAAGTATAGAAAAACTGTTTTAAACATGTAAAGATTCGTTTGTTAATAAAAAATACAAAACAAATGACAAAAGTATATTAGTTCAATCGAGATGTAAATTATAAGTGCAATAAAATAACACAAAACATAAACTTCAAATATAAAATAGACTTTATTATTCATAGGATAGTCTAGATCAAACAAAAACAACTGAAAATGAAAAAAACATAAAAACACTTGATATATTTCATCTAATTTCTATTCTTTTTTGATCCGTTTTTCTTGTTTGTGCTCGAATCAGCAGTATCATCTAATTCATCTTCTTTCTCATCGTCCTCAGATTCATCTAAATTTATAACCTCGACCCATTTCCATTCAGAGAGTCTCTTAGATCTTTTCTTTTGATTCTCATACTTCCGATCCTTAAAAAAAAAAAATTTAATAAAAAAGTTAAAAAATGATTAAATAAATTTTATAAAAAAAACAAATATTGAATAAAAAAATTTAAAAAAGATTAAATAAATTTTAAAATTACCTCTTTACTAAATTGACGTTGAAGATTAGACTTGTATGGACTGAACATTGCACCATAAGAAATAATTTCAACACTATTATCACCATCATCCTACAATAAAACACCAAATAATAACATAACGAACTTGTTAATATGAAAGATTATAAGCGAAAATATTACTTAAAAACTAACAAAAGCTTGTTCGACAACTGGGGTGTTTAAATTGGTGTGTTGAATCTGAAAAATCAAATAAGTTAGTATTCACATAAAAGTAAGGAAAAATTACACTTTTCGTCCTTTATGTTTGTACTGAATTACAATGGATGACCTTTAACTTCAATAATTAGTCACAGTCCTTTATTTGGAAAACTCATAACACCTTTCGTCCTTTAACACTAACCAGGTTAAAATTTTCAGTTAAATCTAATCATGTGCCTTTCACATGAGGGTAGATTGGTAATTTTACGTATTTATTTAAAATATATTTATTTAATTAATAAATCTAAAAGAATTTTAAGTAATAAAATGTATACTCAATCTCTCTCTCTCTCTCTCTCAATTCTCTCTCTCTCCCTCTCTGACTTCAACCAAACCCCAACATCGGCCACCAAAAAAAAAAAACCCACCGTCATGTTTAATAAAAAAGACTCCACCGTCGATAGAATCATGAATAACCATCTTTAATCAAAAAGCAAGTGGAATTAGTAATTTTGCCTCAATTAAGTGTAGACCGTAAAAGCAATTATCCAAATCATACGAAGACAATCCAACTTAACCATGAGATCTCTGTTAAATCAAACTTCATTGGTAGAAACAAATTATTAAAAAATAAATAAAAAAGATTTCAAAACATGTAATCCCAATAAACAACTCTGTGAATGAACAATCAATTCACATGTGACTCACTACAAAATTGAAATAGAAGTTTATTATTAATCCAAGGAACATAGAACATCGTTCATACTCAGACAAAAGGGATGCAGGCGAGATATCAAAGAGAAAAGAAGATTGGGCAGATTTCAAAGGAGAACAATTAGATCTTTTGAGCGTGACGTCGGATGCAAATTTGACTTCATAAGTCCTCCAGCAGTTGCAGATGTATTCGAATCTTCCGCTCATCTGCAGCGACGACGGTGTTGGTAGTACATCGATGGCGGTAGTATAGGGACTGCAGCAGCGACAGTTGTGGTAGGGGCAGGTGGTTGTGGTGACATGTGGTTAGCTTACTGGACGGTGGTGGTGGGGCTGCAGGACGGATTTGGTGGTGGTGGTTGTTGGGATAAGGTGGTTGTGGGGCTTGGATAACAGAACTTTGGAACCCTAATTTTGGGACGGTGGGTGAAAGAGGGATTTATAAGGTGTAAGGAATTAGTGGTAAAATGACATAAGTGCCCTCACATGCTAAGCACATGGTCATAGTTAACTTAAATTTCTAACCTGGTTTGGGGTAAAGGACGAAACATGCAACGGGTTTTCCAAATAAAGGATTGTGACTGTAATTATTGAAGTTAAAGGTCATCCATTGCAACCCGCTACAAACATAAAGGACGAAAAGTGTAATTTACCCTAAAAGTAAATAAAAGAAAACAATTATTCATTATTGCGATATAACAAAACTTATCATAGAACCGACCTTAGATTTTTCAATATCGCATTCTTGTTTTTTCGCATCAAGTGAATTCAGAACTGGCTCCATATTTTAAATCTGTTTAGCAATAGAAATGTAGAATTGTGAGTGTTTGCTATGTATTTATAGTAGTCCATTAGGGTTTAGATTTAGATTGGTCATCCATTTATTTAGAAAGTTTGTTGTGAGTTTTAAGTTTTTAAAATAAGATGCACGTATCCTGTTTAGTTTGTTGTGGCATGTTTAATAGGAAGTTTGTTGTGTAACGCCCTAAATCGTTTAAATCAAATTTAACGCAGCGGAAAAACACATACTGAATATTTCTTTATAAGTCATTCTTTCTTTCAATTAAATACATTAATCCCTTTTCATAATTTAATTAAAAACTAACATACGTATATTGAATTAAGAGACCACATACACACCCACGTACAATCCATGTCTTGACTCGATCTTCAACCACGTACACAGCTTTCGGCTAGCATTCATAAACCTGTACAACCTGCAGTCACCATAACCAATTACTCCATTAGCAACCGGTGACATAATATATATATATATATATACTTTAAAAACGTGCATAATCAAGCGTCAACGTCTCTTATTCCCGTTCATATAAGTCCATTCGTCCATCCATTCGGACACTCTCGTCTGACTTCTATACTTAACCTTCATTCTCCATTATTAGTATACCTGTATTTCCATTTCATTCTTAACAGAAAACAATTAGCATCATTATACTTTCCTATCCACTTTCGACTCCTTTTTCCGTAAACTTACCTATTTACTTCCATTGTTTAATACTTTCTCACATGTATAACAATAATCATCATACTACAATATATTTTACATCTAAAGTGTAAGTCCGGGATTTACTTACCTTGTGCGTCCGTAATTGCGTTCGCTTACTTGAGTCTCCTTAGCCCGTTAGCCTTCCACGTTCTCAACCATCTTGACATGATTCCTATACATTCATGTCATTACATTCACATTCTTATTAGCATATATGCTTATACATATGAACAACCATATCAAATTCACATCTCATATATGACCTTCGTTAATCCATTCAAACAAGCATAAAGCATACTCAACATCATCCCTACAAAATCTTCACATGAACTATATATGTTTACCCATTACTAGCATACAATTTCACTTATTATTTTCTTTTAGACATTTCATCAAACACCTGGTGTGCGTACTACTTCCTAGGCACCATGTACAACTAGTTTATGCATAATCTTCCAAGTTCACTCATATTTCATCAAATCTTCTTACTAATCAACAAGTATCATTTAACACCTAAACATCAAACATATCAACACCAAATTTCTTTCAATTCATCTAACAATAGTTCATCCTAACACAACATAATTCATGAATATTGGACATTTTGAACACTCATGTCATCTTAATCACCCAACTAGTGGGTTTACATCCTTAAACATCAAATTAGTCAAAATTATGCATAACACATGTTCCCTATGATGATGTTAACACATATTCATACTTAATTTCATACAATTTCGTGGATTAATCATAACCCACTTCATACAAGATCATCAAATCTAAGTTTTAAGACATACCTTATGATCCCCTTGCTTAGGTGATCATTAATTCACGTTCGGTTGTGAATTTAGACTTCATTTACCCCTTCAATTTGAAGGTTCTTCAAGAACTAGGGTTTGAACCCTTGTTCTTTCTCCTGGACATCGATCCAGAACACACACACGTGTGTGTGTTTGTGTGTGTTTTCTTTTAATTAAACATCTTTCAAGTTGTCCCACTTTGGTCCCTCATGTTTCGTTTTAAATAAATAAGGCTACTACCCTTCGTTTAATACCAACGACATTAATAATCAACTAGGTTAATTATTCCTAGTTAGCATTCATTCACGGGTTCACTTTTATCCCCTAACGGCATTTTACCCGTTCCTTTATATTAACCGGGTTTAAATTACCAAACCCATTTTTGGGGTGTTACATGTTGTGAGTTTTATCTATACTATATTAAACATGCCACAACAAACTGACTCTGTACAAGTAAAATTAGGGAATATTTTAGTTTATTAATGTCGTTCAAAACAAAAAACTTGGGTAAAAAACAAATGTTAATGCACGGTAGCTAGGTAGTGGTCAAAGCTGGCTTGGGTAAAAAACAAATGTTGGCTTTAATCAATTGTACATTTACGCATCGGCTATTTGTACTTTATGAACGCACGGCGAAACTAAAAAAGACAACTATTGAAACGTTTAAAAAAATGTGCCAATCGTCATGGTACCTTCGGATTTTTTTAAAACATTACGGGTTGTAAGATATCACAGGAATACATTAAAGAATTAAAGAGGGGGGGAAGTGTAACTAATTACCCATAATTATGTTAAATGTCAAGGATTTAAATGTAATAGATTGAGGGACTAAAAAATAATTATGGTTTAAAAGTCCACTTTACCCTCATTCTAGGGGTTTATTTATAAATAATGGGGGAAGAAGTTCTTAACTTTTGGGAATCCTTCCCTCATGTATTATAATATAGTATAGATAGGGGAATAGTGCCAGACCGCTTGCCTGGCACTTCCCTATTGAACCAACTTATTTTTAATTTAATTTTATTCCCAGTTTAAAATTACGCTTTCGTCCTTTGTTTAAAATTACGTTTTTGCCCCCAGCTTAAAATAAAATTATAATTTTGCCCCTAGCTCAAAATTACGCTTTCACCCTCAGTTCAAAAACTCACTTTTAATTTTGTTTCCAATTTAAAATTACGATTCCACCCTCCGTTTAAAATTACGTTTTTGCACCCAGTTCAAAATAAAATGTTGTTTTTTCCTCTAGCTCAAAATTACGATTTTGCCCTCAGCTCAAAATTACGTTTTTGCCCACAATTCAAAATAAAATTATGTTCTCCCCCTAGCTCAAAATTATTAGCTGCCTGTCACTTCCCTATTGGACCAACTCATTTTTAATTTAATTTTATGGACAGTTTAAAATTACGCTTTCGTCATTCGTTTAAAATTACGTTTTTGCCCCCAGCTCAAAATAAAATTATAATTTTGCCTTAGCTCAAAATTACGCTTTTGCCCTCGGTTCAAAAACTTGTTTTTAATTTTGTTCCCAGTTTAAAATTACGGTTTCGCCCTCCGTTTAAAATTACGTTTTTGCCACCAGTTAAAAATAAATTGTTGTTTTTTCCTGTAGCTCAAAATTACGATTATGCCCTTAGCTCAAAATTACGTCTTTGCCCACAGTTCAAAATAAAATTATGTTTCCCCCCTAGCTCAAAATTATGATTTTGCTCTCAGTTTAAAATTATGATTTCGCCTCCAGTTCAAAATATAATTACTATTTTGCCCTCTGTACAGACATACATGTTGTGAGAGAGAAATATTTGGCTTATTGCCCCGCAACGCGGGCGGGGCAAAACTAGTTTACAACAAAACTAATGATTTATTTTCATAATTCGAACAACTATCAAATCTGTTTTTTATCGGTTCACTAGTAAGACCGAATTCAAAAAAATTCTATAACATCATAACTAGAAGTAGAAAATAATAAATGATGCATAAAATATAAATAATATAATATATTAAAAAAGTAAATTACAAAACTCGCCGTCCTATATGTTGGCAGTAGATTGCAAATTATATCCTTTATCTTCAGAAAATACAAAAAAAAACGTACTCGGTGTTTGCAAACTCTTACATATTATGTCTTTTAGCCCTAACTTAGTTAGTTTTCATAGTTAAATCTGACCAAATGAACCCCACACAACACAAGTCGATTACCGGGCACACCCAATCGCAAACCACCATCTCCATCCAGTCCGAACATCCACCCCCGCCACACCAATATCCATCAGTACTGGCAAACCACCATCATCTCCGACCATCCACATCCGCCACACCAGCATACATTACCGCCACAAACCACCCTCCACCTCCGTCACACCAACATCCATCAACTCCATAAAATCACCCTTCAATCCGAACATCCAGCCCCGCCACACTAGTATCCGTCACCGCTGCAGATTGTAACTGATTCAGATTTGTAGCTACATAAATATTTGTGGATTTTGAGAAAGAGTAATTATTTTTTATATGAATATTTGGGGATTTTGAGTTTTTTGTTTACTTGATTCAGATTGTAGCTGGCATTTGTTGTTTGATGAGTATGTTATTGATTTTGGTTACTTGTTTGAGTTTTTTTTAATAATTTTTTATATAAATAAATGGTAAACAGTCTAATTTGACCTAATGTGAGGTTCATTTAGACAGATTTAACCATGAAAACCAACCAAGTTACGGCTAAATGACACAAATTGCAAGAGTTTGCAAAATCGAGTACGTTTTTTGTACTTTTTGAAGATAAAAGACATAGTTTGTAATCCGGTATCAACATAAATGACGATTTTGGTAATTTACATTTGTGCCACTATTTTGTATGATAGTTATATTTAAAAACAAAGAAATATATTATTCTAAGTGAAAAAAGATACTTAAAAAAAGAGTTAACTGTCCTTTTCTTCCCTGTGGTTTGTCCAATTATGTCCGTCCATATCAAATTTGTACCATTTCCGTCCCTGACGTTCTTGAAACATGCAAATTTTGTCCAAAAAAACAAAGGTTGAATTGAATAATTGGACAAACCAAAGGGACGAAAATGGCGGTTAAGTCATGTTTTTTTGGACGAAACCAGCATGTTTCAATAATGTCAGGGACGGAAATAGTACAAATTTGAAATTTGGTCTGAATTGGCATAATTGGCCAAACCACATTGACGGAAATGGCAATTAACTCTAAAAAAAAGAGACTAAAGAATATTTAGTTGTATGATAACGTAGACAAGCTTGTTAAAGCTTTAAACTTGTATCCAACTCTAAAAAAAGAGACTAAAGAATATTTAGTTGTATAATAACGTAGACAAACTTGTTAAAGCTTTAAACTTGTATCCAAGTGGTCATGAATCATGATGGATATCAATCCTACAATCGTCACCACTTTTTTTTTTTTTAAATTTAGATACTAATGGATCTCATGCACTTAACTTGAAAAAGAAACACCGGTCCGATCCATTAAATTGTGCTACCAACCCGACTGTCAATTGCTTCGTGTTAGGGTATATGCGCAGAAGCAACAACACACAAACGATCAATCTGCAAAAATTAAACGAACACGAGAACATAGGGGTGTACATGGATTGATTTCAATGTGAAACCTAAAACCACGGGTTGCAATCAGGATTTTTATTGCTTCCTTCCTCTCGTCATTCTTGATGAGGAATTATAAATACAAAGACACATATTATCTATAATAACATTTGCCGTAGGTGTAACACCACGTAAAAACGTGTCCAATTATGTAAAGACACGTGTCCTAAACTCTAAAGGTGTAAAAGATTGAGTTTGAAGGACCAAAGTTGTCGAACAGTGAAACTATGAAACCACAGGGACTAAAAGTGTCAATATGCCAAACTTGTGCCTCTGAATGACCTTACATGATGAATATATTCTTAAATGAGTGATTGATTGGATATAAGAAGCCGTTTATGAAAATAATCGGAAGATTATTAAATTATAAGGGTTAAACGTGTCAACATGTCGATTCTGACCTCTGAGTGACCTTTTAACGAAACCGAGGCTTCGAAACATCCAAATATACTCTTAAGAATAAGTGGCATAAATTTCACGTGGTTTCGAGATCGTTAGGCATGTTTTCAAAACTTTGGGCCAAAAGTGTCAACTTGATGAAACTTGCTTTCATAGAGGTATTTAACGAACCGGAGCCTAACGAAGTTAGTTTATTCATCCTAGAGCCTCAGCAAACTAACTACAAGGGCCCTACATGTCAACAACGAGGTTAAAAAGGGTTAAAAACGATCAGGGACTAAAGCTGCCAAGATTCAAACTTGTTTTACCTGATCAGCCGGTCCAAGCGGCCCGCGTAAGGCCCCCCTGGCTTACGCGCCCCGCCTGAGAGTGCCAGTAACAGAAAGTTTGTGACAGGTGCGGGTTCTGGCTGTTCCACCGCCTTAGCCTAGTTTGTAACGACCTAGGGAGCTGTAAGTCGGTTAATTTCAATAGCTAGGACACCTGGGGTGATCCCAGGGCCTCCAATAACACCTGGAAGTGATCCTTGATCTTGCAATTCACTATATAAGAGAACTAGTTCTTGAGTTTTCAAACACACTTGCAACATTTGCTAATCTACAACATCTGGAGCTTGCTAAGGACAAGGAGAAGACTTTGAAGTGTAGAAAAGTTTGCTAGGACCTTTAGTAAGCCTCTAATTTCTTGCTTAGTCGTTTTAATTAGCTTAATTACTCTAAAGTCAAACTTATCGTAAATTTAGTTTGACTTTCGTTTTAATTACATATGGTTTAACCACTGATCAAATTGAAAGTGGTTATAGAACCACATTAGTGTAGGTGATTAACACTTAAAAGGGCACCTCCTAATTATCTCGTTTGACTGGTCAGTTGTCGGGTCAAAGTAGTTTGACAAAAAGTCAAACTGGACAGAATGTTTGAATATGATTAAAATTAATAAACCAGAGGTTCTAAATTATATTTTAACATTCTAATGACTTGGTAATTAATATTAAAACATGTTTTATCAGTCCTAACCCGACAATTAATAGTCTAAGGTCAGTTTATAACCGAAAGTCGCAAAAGCTTGACTTTTGCTTTGACTTTCAGTTCTGACCCGTTCAAGCTTAATTCTCCCATGTTTTAAGCTTCCATTAGGACCATATTACTTAGTAGTATAACCCTCTGGAGTTATATTGCATGGTTCCTAGTGGTTTGAATTATATGCACTTGATCGTAATTATGCTTAATAATGCCATAAACGCCCTTTTTACATACAACTGAGATTTTTAACAATGTGATTGGACTAACACCTTTGCTACTGATATTTAGACATGTCCCGAAAATTTGACTTCAGTTTGTGGTCCAGAATAGGAGTTATGCTCAATAGCGTAATTAAGGAGCTTTTTTATTATTTAAATGGCGTAATTAGTATGAAGCCTATCTAAACCCGATTTTTGATACCAAACTTCTTACCTACTGATGTAAAATAATATTTTGGGTTTTTTGAAGATTTTTAATTATTTTTAGGCTGAGCATAACATAGGATTATAGCTTGATTTCGGTAAATGTCGGTTTTACCCTTTTCATGCATAAAATGAGTTTTACATAACATTTTAATGCCAAACTTTTTGCTACTGATTTTATATGATAAATAAAATATTTTGAACCTTATAAACTAGTCAAAAACTCAGATTTCCTATTTTAACCCGAATACCCCTTTAAACCGACTTTTAAGCGTTTTAAGCACCTAGTATGGGTCAAAACTATTTTTAGCATATAAAACTTATTACCCACTGATGTTTTAAGTTAATTTATACAATTAAATAGTAAGTCAAAGTTTTTAAACTCAGAAGTCTCTTTTGACCTTTAAAGCCTATGTAAAATTACCAAAATGCCCCTACGGTGCATAGTTTGGTTATATAAGATAAATTTCACATATATAAAATACCTTACTGATATAACTTATAAAAATGCATATTTTTACTGATTAGATCAGACCCGAAACTCAGTTTAATATTTAAACTCTTTTATGGACATTAAAATTACCAAAATGCCCTTATGGGATTTATTTTGGTTTAAATTACTTTTTGGGCATATATGTTAACATCTTACTGATGTATTAACATATTTTGAGCATAATAACGATTAAGACCTGTATATAATTTATTTGGTTACCCGTTACGCGTTTACGCGTTCGGATCGGCTTATGTGACTAGTTTACATAGAATAGTCGAAACGGGCTTAACCTTATCATTAAATCCTCAATTTCCAGAATGTGTTTAGTTTACCCATATTATGCAAGTATCCAAGCTTGTCGGGTCTAAACCACATTCTATTCCGGTCTCCGCTTAATCTAGCGTTTAGAACCGTAAGGTTTCCTTCTAGCTAGCCGGTCTAAGTCCTTTACTAAATTAAAGACCCGTTAGCATCCTAATAGGTAATAAACCTTCTATACAGATTAAATAGCTTCCGGTAGAAGGTGCCATCAAAAGCTTTAGGATTATACGACTAGCATCAGGTAAATACTTTTAACTTATTTTCCCTTATACGGGCTTGGGATATGGTATTATAATAATACCACTTGGTCAGGTATGAAATCATTTAATCGTATTGTGATTAATAAATTTACATAACCCGTTTTAATCTGTCTTGTTTGATAACATAAGCATTGGGGGTTAATACGACCGTGTCCTGGATATCCTCGGCTCATTTCATTTGAAAATGGCCACGACCTATGCACGGGGTGTAGGCATACACCTGACAGATGCAAATGCTAAAATATAAACCCACATGTTGGGGATAACTCCTTTGTGGGTTCTATAAGTGGTGAGTCGGTTAATCACGACCGGCTTCCAACCGGCCCCAATTGTAAGACAAACATGTAAATCTGTATACAAGATTATATATAAATAATTGTCCCAAGTTATAAACGATTTGTGCCTTGTGCACTTAAATCAATTTTCATAAATGTTTTCAAAAGTGTCAGTTAATTGTATTTACCAGTGTAAACTGACGTATTTTCTTAAAGGTTGATTTGACAGGTACCTCTCGAAATAGGCTGGAGCTATTAGGTGTCATAAGAGGATCTTGCAAATCCATAGATGCCTGAAGTCTGTTATTTTGTTTCTTTGTATTTGTTTATGATCCGCCTGTGGATCTTATTACATTCCAGTCTGTATATTCTGTCACTCGAACACTCAGACATTATGGTTTGTAATAGTTTATTCACCAGGCCTTCCGCTGTGCTATTATATTGTGTGTATTGACTATGATGATATCAACTACGTCACAATACTCCCCGCCGGGCCCACCGGTAATATGTGGAAATATCGGGGTGTGACAGGTTGGTATCAGAGCCAACATTGAGTGAATTAAACACTAACCTTTTGTGTTTAATCTCAATGACACAATAAGCACATTCCTTAGACTCTCGAGTCTAGGCAAATGACCTAGGATTTTACTCTTAACTTTCCTTTAATTGTTTTATTATAGTTACTTGTCTTGACAGGTTATCACTTGGAAGAATGCCACCAAGAGTAAGAGGAAGAGGCAAAGGACCGATGCGTGGAGGACCGTCTAGCAGTACGGGACCCTCCCACAGACGTACACCATCCGACTCGCTTTCCGGCTCCAACTCAAGGGATAATTGGAGCCATAGCTTTGAACCAGCAAGACATTCTGTCTCGTTGGGATCCTCACCATCTGACCCTCCTTATTTTGGGTTGCCCATTCCTATCGAACCCCATCATTCCCCTCTTTCGCAAGGAACTCATCATTCAAACCAATCACACCACTCTTTTCAATCTCATCCTTTTTATCATTCAGATTCCACTTACTCTCCCGCATAATTTAATCCGAATGATTATGTTAACAACTTTTTGGGCTACAACCCTTTGGGGCCTGAGGATCACTTTTCTCAGGAAATGGAGATGGATGATGACCCGGACCCAGATTTGCAAACAGGAACACCAGGCCACCCGATAAACATCTCAAGCAGTTCCCCATTTCAGGGATCACCGTACCATGGGCCCGACTCATTTCAAGAGAGGATGGCTCAATATGATTGGTTCTTTATACCTTCATACCATAACTCCCCAGCCCAACCTCCCTTGGTTGAACCTCAATTCCAAGCTGTTACCCCACCACCGTTACCAGTTGAGGAACCACCTTAACAGCCTCCCGAGCCGCCAAGGCGAAGGAGAAATGCTAGAATGTCCGTACGTGGGGGACCACGATTTGCATCTCCTCATGGCTCAAGTTCTTACCCTCCTATCCCAGAGGACCCTTATAACACCCCGAAAATATAAAACTTTATATTGGAACTATAAAGTATAAATAGACGAGAATTTACTAACTAGGAAATTTTAACCTAGTTAGTTAGTTACAAGACTAGAAATAGTCTATAATAGGGTTAAAAGTTACTAAATGATATGTTGAACAAAGTAGAGGGGCCTTAGTTGTTAAATCTGAAACTAAATTAGTTAAAACAAATAAAAATAAACCAAACACCCCATTTAGGGGTGTCTGGTCGATCAAGTGAAGCAGGGGGCGATCCCCACTCCTCCAAAACCCTAAAACTCTTTAGTCTTGCAAATTGAAGGATCAATTCAAGTCGAAATCGAAAATTGAGCTTAGAATCATGATCCTCATCACAAGAGGATTGTAAGGTATGTAAAATTTGATGAAATATCTCAACTTGAATTTCTCATGATTTTGGAAATTTTGAAATTAAATGTTGCATGTGTGTTATTTGGTTAGATTAGAGTTGATTTGGTGTCTAGAAGTGAAACTTAGCCAATTACATGTGAAATCATGACCAAATTCAGAATATTTCATGAACACTTTGAAGGTGGGTTGTGGGTTTTATAAGATGATGATGATGAACACTAGGGTTTAGAATGACTATCCTAGTGTAATTCAATCTTAGAAGGTGATTTCAGAAAAAGTATGATGTTAAATGTTATGTGAAGGCTTTATTGAAGTTAAGTTAACTAAATAGCAAGTTATAAACATGAATATGAAAAATGTAAGAATTCTGCCCTTATAGTGTTTGTTGAAATGCCTCAAAGAAGGCTTGAAACTGAATTGTTAAGTTAAAAACGCATAATTATGAAGTATGACAAAATGCGCGTTATGTATGTAAAACATAGAGTTCTAAACATCAAGTGATTGAACTCTATAGGAAAGGAAGCCGGGGCATCTAGCGGGCAAACCGGTGTGGACGCACGTTTGAAAGGCTTGCTTTAAAGGTATGTAACTTGACCCATTACATTAAGTAAATTTAGATTATTGTAATATGCATAGTTGAAATTTAGAATAAAGGTTGCTATGAATTGAAGCGATGATATCGCTATATTGAATATTTGGTCAAAAGTTGGTTAGAACTCGTTGGTAGTCGTCAAAAAGGAAGGAATTCCGTAGACGAGCCAAACGGGTCGGATAATCAAGTAAGGCATGGTTAATGCTCCGGATTTTGATAGATTGATTGTTGATTTTGAATATTATATAACATATTAGAAATACGAGATTTTAATGTATCGGTATCATAGAAAACTGAAATCCGAGAGTTGGGGTCTTGGTGTAATGAACAAACAAAACAAAACATGGAATTCCAGGTACTACCGTAAATTACGGTAGTACCGTAATTTACGGTAGAGGATATGTGTTTACGGTAGGTTACTACTGTTTTACGGCAAAACCAAGAACTTCCAGGACTCACCGTAAATTACGGTGACACCGTAATTTACGGTGGAACCTGAGAAAAATTTGTATTTTTTTTTTATTTAATATTTGATGATGGATTTTGTGTTTATGCACTACTTAATAATGTTCAAAACTAATGTTTTAAAGGTTTTGATAATAGGTAACAAGGTGGATCTTACGGATGGCAATCAAGCGAATGATGAAGAACCGAACACTACCTTTTGAAGCTTCCGCAATGTGTTTAAACTTTAAAACTTTTGTTTATGGGTTGTAATCATTCGTTAAACAACTTTTGAAATGTTTTAACTTAGTCATAGTTGACTAAAGTTGACGCACTTATGAACTCCGTTAATGAATGTTATGTTACTTAACCAATAGTTTAATAGTAATGATGTATTTTTTTATTAAATTCAAATGAAAAATTTAAGGGTGTTACAAGTTGGTAATCAGAGCTTAAGGTTGTCAACAAAGTGTTCGGTTCAAGCTTGATCGATCATCCGGTAAGAATTAACTTATTATGTTAAGTAGATTATATCTTGTGTAAGGAATAAGAAACGAATTGTTATGCATGGGAAGAGCGTGTTAACACACTCAAACCCGGAAAGTGCACTAAATGTGAACGGTTAAAGCAAGTTAGGAACTTGGCTAAACCGAAACAAATGAAACAATGCCATGAATGAAATGTTTAACGTTTGATGTAAACATTTCAGTTTCAAGATGTCGAAAGAGAGCAATAATGATCCGGTGCCGACAAGCACCGAACAATTGAAAGAAATGATTGCCGAGGAAGTAGGAAAGGCAATTGAGGGTAGTCTATCCGGGTTTATAGACAAGATCCAAAGCACAGTGTTGTCACTCGTAGAAGAGCGAGTTAAAAGGTTGGAGGATATTGTCAACCTTACGAAAGACAAAATGGGAGAACGTAAAGGGTGCTCATATAAGGAATTCATGGCGTGTAAACCGCCAATCTATAACGGGGAAGTCGACCCGATAATTTGCCAAAGATGGTTGGGCGATATTGAAGGGGTGTTTGAAAGAACCCATTGCGACGAAAGCGATTTCGTTGCTTACGGAACGGGTCAGTTAAGAGGACAAGCCAAGGATTGGTGGGATAACAAGAAGAATGAAATAGGGGCCGAAGCGGCAAGGACTATGACATGGGAGGAGTTTAAGACACCATTTCTTAAACATCATAGTCCCAAAGCGGTCATTAACAAAATCAAGGAAGAGTTCATGCAACTTAGGCATAAGGGTGAAAGCATAGACAAGATCACGGCGATGTTTATGGACAAGATGAAGTTTAGTAGTGAGTTGGTGACGAACGAAGAACAGAAAATATACTACTACTACTACTACTACAATATGTTGAGCGCTGAATATAGGGAGTTTATGACTCCTTCAAAATACGAGACCCTTACCGAAATCATTAATGTTGCTCGGGAATGGGAAATCGAGTTGAAGAAGCAAGTCGAAAGAGGTGAACGGAGGGCACAAGATGTGAATCCAAGCTCGACAAAGAAAGCCCGAACTGGAGAATCGGGAAAGAAGGTGGATGCGAAAGGTGGGTCGCCAAGTTGTAAAGTGTGCGGGAAGGGACACAAAGGGGAATGTCGGTTTAAAGACAAGCCATGCCCTATATGTAATAAGACGGGGCACACAGCCTCGCTATGCCCGGGAAAAATCACTGTTTGTTATAAATGTTATCAACCCGGTCACAAGAAGTCTGAATGCCCCGAGTTGGTGGGAAAGAGAGACACCAAAGAGTCTCCAACAGAAGCTCCCAAAGCGAAGGCGAGGTCCTTCCAACTTACCGCGGCTGAAGCAAAGACAGAACCCGATGTGGTTTCAGGTATATTCACAATTAACTCAATTCCAGCACGTGTATTGTTTGATACGGGCGCAAATAAATCCTTCATTTCGCATGGATTTATTCGACATCCTTCATTTGTATTGACGAAATTACCTGTACCTTTAGAAGTTGAAATAGGGGACAACAAAAGTTTTATAGTTTGTGATGTTTGTCGAGGCTGTAAATTAAGCATCGATGATGAGGAATACTTGATAGACCTAATCCCGATGTCAATGGGGGAATTCCAAGTAGTCGTTGGGATGGATTGGTGTCACGGCCCAAGAACCGGTTTGACCCGTTTCAGGAGCCGCGGCAGAAATTACTGCGGTATCGATTTAATTGAGTTTAACAGCGGAAACAGGATCGCTTAAAGCTAAAATTTTTTCCCCGATTATTTATTTCACAATTCGGGATAAAACCCCGATAATTTACAATAGTAAGTTTTTACTAGAAAAGCGTGATATTACAAAATCATTTATTTAGTTTATATTGAGCCACTATCTTTAAGCTTGAAATATTCTCCAGCATTTTTCCTGAATTACAACAGATTACCTGAAACATGTTTGAAAAAGGTTTTGTCAGCGGGAAATACTGAGTGAGTTCATTCATTTTGCTAAAATGACACATTTGTTATAATTTACAGTATTAAGAGCGATTACAATGTTTCTGATATCAATCCAACTACCCACGGTACTTGCCACTTGACCCATTGGCCCATTCGTCCAATGGTGTCTGTGACTATGGTCATATCCCCCATTGGCTGCCCCAATGGTGACGATTATCAAGTAATGTATACAAAACCCCACATACCGGCTGTAACTTGGTGATTACAAAGACTTAATCCCCGTAATTATAACTTTGAAATAAACATGATTTTGTAAATAGATTTGATAAAAAGAGAGAATGACTCACATTGCTGATTTAATATGGTCAGAGTCTAATCTATGGTTTAGCCTTGTTAACCTAATATAGATAATGCACACAAAACCGGGTTAGTAATCAATCCAGCAATTACGATAATTTACGAGATCAAATTATCACAATGAATGATCAAATGCAATACTTTGTCCATCGAATTAACGATGATCCGTTGAATTAACAACGAACGACAAGGTATAATACTTTACCTATCGAATTAACGACAATCCGTTGAATTAACAACGAACGATAAAGTATAATACTTTACCTATCGAATTAACGACAATCCGTCAAATTAATGACGAATGATAAAGTATAACCCTAATGTGGGCGGCATTTAAACATGCATTGGATATCTTGATCTTCGGATAAATGAATCGTAGCAGCGATTGTGCTAATACCCTGTTTTGTAGCAGAATTTCGATACCCGGGGGTATAATTTTGGAATAACAGAACGTAAAGCAGTGTATTTGTGAGATTTGGGTCGACGTAAAATGTTCAGAATTCGTCTACCAATGTCTGCTATTTATAGGTAAATTTTGGGATGCCCTGCGCATCGTAGCAAAACATCCCCTACGATGCGTATGGGTCTTTTAAAGGCCTGCGCATCGTAGGCTATAATCTGCTACGGTGCGTATGGGTTGAAAATAGGCCCATAGACTAGCCACGACTGGGACTAGCCTTGCTGAGTTGCTACACTCGAATTTCAGTAATTTGACAACGTATTTTAGTGGATAATTATCCACTAGGGTTTACCCCCCTTGAGTTTTAGGGGCCCTAATCCTGATTCTGAAAATTATGAAAATTTCAGGGTTTGTTCAGAATCACTTGGGTCTCTCAATTAGGTTTTCCTTTTGGATTAATATATATATTAAATAGTACTTTTGATGAGAGTCGTTACATTCTACCTACCTTAAGAAAAATCTCGTCCTCGAGATTTACTGGAATAAGTGTGGATACTTTTTCTTCATTTCTGATTCCAGTTCCCAAGTGTATTCAGCTCCCCTCTTTGAATCCCACTTGACTTTAACTAGAACTAGTCGTTTGTGTTTGAGAAACTTGATCTTTCGATCCTCAATTTGAAGAGGTTTCTCAACAAATTTCAACTTTTCGTTTACCTCTATATCTCGAAGAGATACTACCAGAGATTCGTCTGTTAAACATTTCTTGAGATTGGATACATGAAATACATCATGTACTCCAGCTAATTCTTCTGGTAATCGTAAACGATAAGCTACTGGTCCTATACGTTGGATCACTGGAAATGGTCCTACGTACCTTGGACTTAACTTTCCTTTCTTTCCAAATCTGACTACTCCTTTCCAAGGAGAAACTCTCAACAGTACTCTGTCTCCAACTTGGAATTCTAACGGCTTGCTTCTATTGTCTGCATAACTTTTCTGACGATCTCGAGCAGTCTTCAATCTTTCCTTGATTTGAGTAATCTTATCAGTTGTTTCTTGCACTATTTCAGGTCCTGATAACTGACTTTCTCCTATTTCTGCCCAACAAATTAGGGTTCTGCACTTTCTTCCATACAGTGCCTCGAATGGAGCAGTATCAATGCTTGAATGATAACTATTGTTATAGGAGAATTCAATTAATGGTAAGTGATCATCCCAACTTCCACCAAAGTCTATTACACATGCTCGGAGCATGTCTTCTAGAGTTTGGATCGTCCTTTCACTTTGTCCGTCTGTTTGTGGATGATATGCAGTGCTCAGGTTTAGTCGAGTTCCCATAGCTTGCTGGAAACTTTTCCAGAAATGGGAAGTAAAACGACTATCTCTATCCGAAACAATGGAGAGTGGAACTCCATGTAAGGATACAATTTCATCTACATACAATTTAGCCAGTCTTTCCATACTAAAGGTTTCTTTCATAGGTAGGAAGTGAGCAGATTTGGTTAATCGATCCACAATTACCCAAATCGCATCATTACCTTTTCTGGTTTTGGGTAACTTAGTAACAAAATCCATTGTTATAAGTTCCCATTTCCATACTGGCATCTCTAATTGTTGTAGTAACCCCGAAGGTTTCTGATGTTCTGCCTTAACTTGTGAACAAGTAAGACATTTAGAAACATAGCTGGCTATGTCTCTTTTCATTCCTATCCACCAGAAATTCTTCCTTAAATCTTGGTACATCTTATTGTTTCCTGGGTGCATAGTGTACCTAGATTTATGAGCTTCTTCTAAATCTTAGGTCTTAAGTCTCCCTGCTTAGGTACCCAGATTCTATTCTTATGGAATCTCCAAATTCCATCTGTTCCTTGTTCTAATTCCTTGATCCGCCCTTTCATTCCTTCAGCATCATCCTTGATTGCTGTAGTTTGAACATTCTTTAATTGTTCCATTAAATCTATTTGTAGATTTAATCTGAGAGCACGAACCCTTCGTTGTTTCTCATAATACTTACGACTTAAGGCATCTGCAACTACATTCGCCTTTCCTTCGTGATACTGAATATCACAGTCGTAATCACTTAAGATTTCCATCCATCTCCTTTGTCTCATGTTTAACTCTTTTTGCCCAAATATGTATTTTAAACTTTTGTGGTCGGTGTAGACAGTAAATTTACTTCCGTAAAGATAGTGTCTCCAAATCTTAAGGGCAAAAATTACGGCTCCTAATTCTAAATCATGAGTCGTATAATTCTCTTCGTGCTTTTTCAATTGCCTTGATGCGTACGCAATTACCTTTTTGCGTTGCATAAGCACACATCCATATCCTAATTTTGAAGCATCACAATATACTTCAAAATCTTCAGTTCCTTCTGGTAAGGCTAAGATTGGTGCATGGGTTAGTTTCTGTTTCAAAATCCTAAAGGCTTCTTCCTGTTTAGGTCCCCACTCAAACTTAGTGGCTTTACAGGTTAACTTAGTTAATGGTACGGCTATCTTGGAAAAATCCTTAATGAACCGTCTATAATACCCAGCTAAACCTATAAAACTTCTAATTTCCATTGCTGTTTGTGGAACCTTCCATTTGGTAATTGCCTCTATCTTAGCAGGATCTACATGAATACCTTCATGATTCACCATGTGTCCTAAAAATTGCACTTCCTTTAGCCAAAATTCGCATTTCGAGAATTTGGCGTACAACTTTTCTTTTCTTAACAAAGTTAAGAGTGCATGAAGATGTTCACAATGCTCTGTCTGACTTTTGGAATAAATAAGTATATCGTCTATGAAAACAATTACAAATTTATCCAAATACGGTTTACAGATCCTATTCATCATGTCCATGAATGCTGCAGGTGCATTCGTTAACCCGAAGGGCATGACTGTAAACTCGTAATGACCATACCTAGTTCTGAAAGCAGTTTTAGGTATGTCTTCTTCTTGTACCTTCAATTGATGATATCCAGAGCGTAAATCTATCTTAGAAAAATATCTAGCCCCCTGAAGTTGATCAAAAAGATCATCAATCCTAGGTAATGGATATCGATTTTTAATTGTAACCTTATTCAATTCCCTATAATCGATACACATTCTCATTGAACCATCCTTTTTCTTCACAAACAACACTGGCGCTCCCCAAGGGGATGAGCTAGGTTGTATGAATCCTTTACTTAGTAATTCATCTAATTGCTTTTTCATTTCTAACATTTCTGTAGGTGCTAACCGATAAGGTGCCTTGGCTATCGGTGTAGTTCCTGGAATTAGATGAATCCTAAATTCTACTTCCCTATCTGGAGGTAATCCTGGTAAATCTTCCGGAAATATATCAGAGTATTCTGATACTACTGGTATTTCCTTAAGATCTTTTCCCTTAGTGCTAATGATTACCGAAATCATATACACTATTCCTTGTTTTCGTTCATAATTAGCAACTTTCATTACTGATATGAACTTCATGGGTTTCCGTGGTTTATCTCCTATAATCCTAATCACTTCTCCGGTAGGTGTTTGAATTTCTATGGAATTCTGATCACAAAGGATTCTAGCATGGTTGGCTACTAACCAATCCATTCCTAATACAACATCAAATTCAGCTAAATTCATCGGCAATAGTCTTGCAGAGAATTTATGTCCTAAAAGTTCTATGTTTCCTTCTTGCAAAACTTTATCTATTTTAACTGAATTTCCGTCTGCTGTTTCAACGGTAAAAATCTGCCTAATATTGGTTAAAGGTAAACTAAGAGCTTGACAGAATGAAGTATTTATAAAACTTTGGTTTGCACCAGAGTCAAATAATACTTTTGCATACACGTTGTGAACTAGGAACGTACCCGCTATCACATCTGGAATAAGTTCTGCTTCTTGGGTGGTCAGCTGAAATGCCCTAGCATTCTTCTTAATGGTTCCTTCGGTCGTCTTGGTTTTGTTATCTACTGGTTTGACCAATTTAGGACATTCTGTTTTATAATGCCCCGCTTCTCCACAATTAAAACAGATTACTGTTTTCTTTTTGCAATTCTCTTCACGATGTCCTATAGCTTTGCAAAAATTGCAAGTAATATCGCATCTTCCATAATGCTTCTTTTTGCATTTCCTGCAGAATGACGGACCTGGAGATTGCCCTGTCCCTTTTCTCTTGAAGCTGTTATTATTACCCACACGAAATCCTTGGGTAATTTTCTGAGCTAGTGCCTTCTTCCTATCTTCATCTCTTGTGCGCACCAATTCATCGGTCAGAGTGTTGGCTAATTCTACCGCATCGTCAATAGTGCGAGGTCTCGCAGCTTTAACAATATTGCGGATTTCGCTAATTAGCCCCCAAATATAGCGAGAAATAAGTACCGGTTCTGGCGAAGCCAGTGTTGGCACCACTCTTGCATATTCGAAGAATGTCGAGGTATATCCGCGACAGTCCACACTCATCATCCGATGATTTAGAAATTTATTCGCCATTTGTTCTTTCTCATACTCAGGACAGAATTTTCTTTCCACCAAACCCTTAAATTCTTCCCAAGTCATAACATAAGCTATTGCTCTTCCTTTTGATTGTAACACAGTATTCCACCACTCGAGTGCTCCTTCTTTGAACAGATTGGACGAATACATGACTTGATCATCTTTACCACATTTACTTATTGCAATGACTGCTTCGGTTTTCTCTAACCAACGCAGTGATGCAGTTGCTCCTTCATTGCCTGCAAATTCAGTGGGTTTACAAGCAATGAATTCTTTGAAAGTGCAACCAGGCGTTGCAGTTTTCATTTTCTTGGTTAATGGAGCTTGATGTGGTTCCTTATTATGATTATCATGCTTATTGCCTCCATTTACACTATTACTGAAGTTATCTTCAGTAATCTGTTTGCTAGGAACAATTTGTTGCGGTTCGGGTGGATTCTTTATAGCAGCGACGAATGCTGGAATAGCATTGGCTATCCCTTGAGCAACAATGGTTTCGATATCTTGCCGAGTCATATATTGATCTCTTGAATGTTGTTCAGAATGATTAACTTCATTAATAGGTTCATCATTACTGTTTGCCATCTGATAATGTATATATATAAATTTTATTAGTAACTGACAAATAATAATTATATACAAATAATCAGAAAATTGTATAATACAAATATAGTCAAAACAATCGATCTTTCGATTTCATTTATATATTTATTATGCATCATTACTCACAGATATCATACAGAGTTTTATTGATTATTTACAGACTAACTTGATTAGTACTATTATACAACTATCATTTTATCCTTGTTACCATCTCTCGTTACTTGTTGTTTTAAAAACGCATTTCCCTCTCGTCGTACTTCCAAGCAATCTGTCCACCTATCTCCCTCATTCTATTCCCCATATCAAACAACTCTTCGCCAAAATGGCGAAGTTCGGCCATGTTTTCAGTGCTCATGGGTGGATTAGGTAATGGTTCTGGATCGAATTGTGGAAGAAAAGTGTAAGGATCATTGACAATATTTTGAAATTGCCAATCGTTTGTCCACCATTCGTCCATTCCTATGGGTTGGGAGTGGACTATTGGATCGGGAATTGCTGCTGGTTCCCAATTCATAGGGAATTGGTTTTCAATAGGATAGGTAAAAAGATTTGTCTGGACAGGCTGAATTGTCTCACAGTTTTCTAACAGAAAATCTATCTCATCCTGAAAAGTTCTTTCCTGGTTTGGATTTGAACTCTCCCCGATTTCTCTCTGAGCTGGTATAGACCCTTGCCCGACTTCCATTATCACTTCTTTAGTAATCTCCTTCATTTGTAATTCTACCTCCTTATCCTTCTTTTTGTTTCCAGTTTCCATTTCCTGTAGTCTAGGACTTTTCCTGGTTACAATTTCCTGTTGTTTGGAACTCTCTCCAGTTAAAATTTCTTTTCCCTTTTTCAAAGGATTATTTATTTTGGGCAGTCTTGGAGCTGGCTTCTTCTTACGGATTTTCCTCCATCCTACATAAGTTCTTTTCTTTTGTTTTGGCTTACTCAGGGGTGGAACCTTGAATTCTACTGGTTGTTCAACATCGGGATAGTAACTAATATATTCTTTGGAAGCTTCGACAGTTACGGGATACAGATTAAGATTCTGAAAATCTTCGGTTATCTCACTCATGCTGATGTAGCATATATGCAAAATGCATAAAATATTTAGTTAAAATTTACAAATAACTTTGTAATTTATTACATACTGTGTACTTGTTAATTACAAAGATAACTGACAAACATACTCAGATTTTAAGTTTTATTTATCACATAAGGTTTCTAGATTTATGAGAATAGAGTGCTAACTTTAAAGATTTATATTTTCTGCTACTGTAGCTAGCATATATAAATTAGCCCATTTCTCATCTAGTTTATCTTCCCAAGGTGATTTATCAATTAATTCTTGAGTTTCCCGTTTAATCCTCTTTTCTCGGATTTTCTCTTTACTTTTCTTAATAATCATTTCCCTCCTTCGAGGAGAAAGTGATTCCTCGTATTGTGCCTTACGCACGAATATTCCTTCTTCAGGAATTTCAGACTGACTTGAGGATTTGGTTCGGGATGAACTTCCTTTTTCATTAGATGATTTATCTAATTTAAGATAGATGCTTGACAGCTTTTTCTTACCCATACTGTAACTAACAAATAATCAAATAATCAGTTAATAATACAAATAATCACATAATAGTAATCAGGAAAAATTAAGTATTTCTAAATACTTAATCAAATTAACCCAGTGGCTGTAATCAGGAAAAATTGAGTATCAGCTTAACCCAGTGGCTCTGATACCACCTTTTTCTGTCACGGCCCAAGACCCGGTTTGACCCGTTTCAGGAGCCGCGGCAGAAATTACTGCGGTATCGATTTAATTGAGTTTAACAGCGGAAACAGGATCGCTTAAAGCTAAAATTTTTTCCCCGATTATTTATTTCACAATTCGGGATAAAACCCCGATAATTTACAATAGTAAGTTTTTACTAGAAAAGCGTGATATTACAAAATCATTTATTTAGTTTATATTGAGCCACTATCTTTAAGCTTGAAATATTCTCCAGCATTTTTCCTGAATTACAACAGATTACCTGAAACATGTTTGAAAAAGGTTTTGTCAGCGGGAAATACTGAGTGAGTTCATTCATTTTGCTAAAATGACACATTTGTTATAATTTACAGTATTAAGAGCGATTACAATGTTTCTGATATCAATCCAACTACCCACGGTACTTGCCACTTGACCCATTGGCCCATTCGTCCAATGGTGTCTGTGACTATGGTCATATCCCCCATTGGCTGCCCCAATGGTGACGATTATCAAGTAATGTATACAAAACCCCACATACCGGCTGTAACTTGGTGATTACAAAGACTTAATCCCCGTAATTATAACTTTGAAATAAACATGATTTTGTAAATAGATTTGATAAAAAGAGAGAATGACTCACATTGCTGATTTAATATGGTCAGAGTCTAATCTATGGTTTAGCCTTGTTAACCTAATATAGATAATGCACACAAAACCGGGTTAGTAATCAATCCAGCAATTACGATAATTTACGAGATCAAATTATCACAATGAATGATCAAATGCAATACTTTGTCCATCGAATTAACGATGATCCGTTGAATTAACAACGAACGACAAGGTATAATACTTTACCTATCGAATTAACGACAATCCGTTGAATTAACAACGAACGATAAAGTATAATACTTTACCTATCGAATTAACGACAATCCGTCAAATTAATGACGAATGATAAAGTATAACCCTAATGTGGGCGGCATTTAAACATGCATTGGATATCTTGATCTTCGGATAAATGAATCGTAGCAGCGATTGTGCTAATACCCTGTTTTGTAGCAGAATTTCGATACCCGGGGGTATAATTTTGGAATAACAGAACGTAAAGCAGTGTATTTGTGAGATTTGGGTCGACGTAAAATGTTCAGAATTCGTCTACCAATGTCTGCTATTTATAGGTAAATTTTGGGATGCCCTGCGCATCGTAGCAAAACATCCCCTACGATGCGTATGGGTCTTTTAAAGGCCTGCGCATCGTAGGCTATAATCTGCTACGGTGCGTATGGGTTGAAAATAGGCCCATAGACTAGCCACGACTGGGACTAGCCTTGCTGAGTTGCTACACTCGAATTTCAGTAATTTGACAACGTATTTTAGTGGATAATTATCCACTAGGGTTTACCCCCCTTGAGTTTTAGGGGCCCTAATCCTGATTCTGAAAATTATGAAAATTTCAGGGTTTGTTCAGAATCACTTGGGTCTCTCAATTAGGTTTTCCTTTTGGATTAATATATATATTAAATAGTACTTTTGATGAGAGTCGTTACAATTGGCTAGCCCAGCACCATGCAAAAGTCGTGTGTTCCCGTAAAGAGATAAAACTAACATCTCCGAGCGGGAAACACGTTACCATTTATGGCGAAAAAGGAGGTAACCCCATAGTGTGCTCAATGTTGAAAGCTCACAAGCTTATGAAGCGAGGATGCAAGGCGTTCATGATATATGCAAATGAGCCCGAGAAAGAATCACGAAAGATTGAAGACGTGCCGGTAGTACGAGATTATGAAGACGTGTTTCGGAAGATTTACCGGGGATACCGCCTGAACGGGAAGTAGAGTTCGGGATCGAATTGATTCCGGGCGCAAAACCCGTTGCAAAAGCCCCGTACCGACTTGCACCGTCGGAATTACAAGAGTTGATGTCTCAAATTCAAGACCTGCTTGACAAGGGATTTATAAGGCCGAGTGTGTCTCCTTGGGGCGCACCGGTATTGTTCGTGAGAAAGAAGGACGGAAGCATGCGCATGTGTATCGATTACCGGGAGTTAAACAAACTCACGGTAAAGAACCGATACCCGCTTCCGAGGATAGATGATTTATTCGACCAACTACAAGGTGCGAACTGGTTTTCAAAAATTGACCTTAGATCGGGGTATCACCAACTAAATGTCAAAGAAGAAGATGTGCCGAAGACGACTTTCCGCACGAGATACGGACATTACGAATTCCTCGTGATGTCATTTGGGCTAACAAACGCACCCGCGGCTTTCATGAACCGGGTTTGCAAGCCAATGCTGGATAAGTCGGTCATCGTGTTTATCGATGATATCTTGGTGTATTCGAAAAGTGAAGCTGAACACGCACATCACTTACAAGAAGTGTTAGAGACACTTAGACGAGAGAAGTTATATGCAAAATTCTCTAAATGTGCCTTCTGGTTACGAGAGGTGCAATTTCTTGGCCATGTCATAAGTGCCGACGGAGTTTTGGTGGATCCGTCGAAAATAGAGGTTGTGTCAAAATGGAATCCCCCAACGAACCCTTCTGAAATTAGAAGCTTTTTGGGGCTTGCGGGATATTATAGGAGATTCATTCAAGATTTCTCCAAGATTGTGTCACCGCTAACCAAACTAACACGAAAGAAAGAAAAGTTCATTTGGGGTGTTGATCAAGAGAAAGCGTTTCAAACGCTAAAGGAAAAGTTAACTCAAGCTCCGGTATTGACATTGCCGGACGGAGTCGAAGACATGGTGGTTTATTCGGATGCTTCATTATCGGGGCTCGGTTGCGTGTTGATGCAACGGGGCAAGGTAATAGCCTATGCCTCGAGACAATTGAAGATACACGAGAAGAAATATCCCACGCACGATCTCGAATTGGCTGCGGTGGTATTTGCATTAAAAATATGGAGGCATTACTTGTATGGGGTAAAGTGCACCATATTCACCGACCACAAGAGCTTGAAATACTTCTTTGACCAGAAGGAGTTAAACATGCGACAAAGGCGATGGTTGGAAACTGTGAAAGACTACGATTGTGAAATACATTATCACTCCGGAAAGGCTAATGTGGTAGCGGATGCTCTGAGCAGAAAAGCGGACTACGTCCCAATACGAGTAAGGTCGATGCAACTCGTAGTGACCTCGGGTATACTTGAACGTATTCGAGAGGCGCAGTTAGAAGCAGTAAAAGAAGAGAATTGGAAGAAAGAAAGAATAATTGGTCAATTGAAAGATTTGTCGGATGGGAATCACGGGTTGAAGACTCGATCCGGAAGGATTTGGGTCCCACATACTTGTGGAGTGAAGACGCTTCTACTTAATGAAGCCCATAAATCCCGTTATTCAATTCATCCGGGTGCGACCAAGATGTACAACGATTTGAAACAAAATTATTGGTGGCCCGGAATGAAGAGGGATGTGGCGAAGTATGTGGAAAAGTTCTTGACATGTTTACAAGTCAAGGCGGAGCACCAGAAACCATATGGCAAACTCCAACCGTTAGAAATTCCGGTTTGGAAATGGGAACATATTACAATGGACCTATTAACCAAGTTGCCTAAGACGAATCGTGGTTTCGATGCCATTTGGGTAGTGGTAGATAGATTGACGAAAAGTGCTCACTTCATTCCGATTCGTGAGACTTATACGTCAGAAAAGATGTCAGAAGTTTACACTAATGAAATCATAGCACGTCATGGGGTTCCGGTATCCATCGTGTCTGATAGGGATACCCGGTTTACTTCAAATTTCTGGCGAGATTTTCAAGAGCAAATGGGAACCAAATTGTTCATTAGCACTGCGTACCATCCTCAAACGGATGGACAAAGTGAAAGAACAATACAGACATTGGGGGACATGCTACGGGCGTGTATAATCGACTTTGGAGGCAGTTGGGATGTTCACTTACCGTTAGTCGAGTTTTCGTATAACAACAGTTATCAATCTAGTATTAAGATGGCACCGTACGAAATGCTTTACGGTAGGAAGTGTCGAACCCCGGTATGTTGGGGTGAAGTAGGTCCACGCGAACTCGCCCACCAAGATATAGTACGATCCACGAATGAAAAGATTGAAAAAGTTCGGGCACACTTGAAAGCAGCTCAAGACAGGCAAAAAGCGTATGCTGATAAAAGAAAGAGGCCAATCGAATTCCAAGTTGGTGACATGGTCATGCTAAAGGTTTCCCCATGGAAGGGCGTTATTAGATTCAGAAAAAGGGGGAAACTAAGCCCGAGGTTTATTGGGCCATTCAAAATTATCGGGAAAGTTGGCAAGGTAGCTTGCCGCCTTGAGCTACCGGAGGAACTAAGTGGGATTCATGGCACGTTTCACGTGTCACAATTACGAAAGTGCCTAGCGGACGAAACAGCCTATATCCATTATGATGATATCGAAGTGGATAATAGTCTGAATTACGTTGTGAGACCGTTGGAGATTTTAGATCGAAAGGTCAAACACTTACGAAATAGACAAATTGATCAAGTCAAAGTCAAATGGGAGCATAGAAAAGGCTCGGACACCACGTGGGAGACCGAGGAAGAGATGCGACGGCTCTACCCTACATTATTTGGTACGTACTTCGGTTTCGGGGACGAAACCCTTTTAAGGGGGGTGGACTTGTAACACCCCGAAAATATAAAACTTTATATTGGAACTATAAAGTATAAATAGACGAGAATTTACTAACTAGGAAATTTTAACCTAGTTAGTTAGTTACAAGACTAGAAATAGTCTATAATAGGGTTAAAAGTTACTAAATGATATGTTGAACAAAGTAGAGGGGCCTTAGTTGTTAAATCTGAAACTAAATTAGTTAAAACAAATAAAAATAAACCAAACACCCCATTTAGGGGTGTCTGGTCGATCAAGTGAAGCAGGGGGCGATCCCCACTCCTCCAAAACCCTAAAACTCTTTAGTCTTGCAAATTGAAGGATTAATTCAAGTCGAAATCGAAAATTGAGCTTAGAATCATGATCCTCATCACAAGAGGATTGTAAGGTATGTAAAATTTGATGAAATATCTCAACTTGAATTTCTCATGATTTTGGAAATTTTGAAATTAAATGTTGCATGTGTGTTATTTGGTTAGATTAGAGTTGATTTGGTGTCTAGAAGTGAAACTTAGCCAATTACATGTGAAATCATGACCAAATTCAGAATATTTCATGAACACTTTGAAGGTGGGTTGTGAGTTTTATAAGATGATGATGAACACTAGGGTTTAGAATGACTATCCTAGTGTAATTCAATCTTAGAAGGTGATTTCAGAAAAAGTATGATGTTAAATGTTATGTGAAGGCTTTATTGAAGTTAAGTTAACTAAATAGCAAGTTATAAACATGAATATGAAAAATGTAAGAATTCTGCCCTTATAGTGTTTGTTGAAATGCCTCAAAGAAGGCTTGAAACTGAATTGTTAAGTTAAAAACGCATAATTATGAAGTATGACAAAATGTGCGTTATGTATGTAAAACATAGAGTTCTAAACATCAAGTGATTGAACTCTATAGGAAAGGAAGCCGGGGCATCTAGCGGGCAAACCGGTGTGGACGCACGTTTGAAAGGCTTGCTTTAAAGGTATGTAACTTGACCCGTTACATTAAGTAAATTTAGATTATTGTAATATGCATAGTTGAAATTTAGAATAAAGGTTGCTATGAATTGAAGCGATGATATCGCTATATTGAATATTTGGTCAAAAGTTGGTTAGAACTCCTTGGTAGTAGTAAAAAAGGAAGGAATTCCGTAGACGAGCCAAACGGGTCGGATAATCAAGTAAGGCATGGTTAATGCTCCGGATTTTGATAGATTGTTGATTTTGAATATTATATAACATATTAGAAATACGAGATTTTAATGTATCGGTATCATAGAAAACTGAAATCCGAGAGTTGGGGTCTTGGTGTAATGAACAAACAAAACAAAACATGGAATTCCAGGTACTACCGTAAATTACGGTAGTACCGTAATTTACGGTAGAGGATATGTGTTTACGGTAGGTTACTACTGTTTTACGGCAAAACCAAGAACTTCCAGGACTCACCGTAAATTACGGTGACACCGTAATTTACGGTGGAACCTGAGAAAAATTTGTATTTTTTTTATTTAATATTTGATGATGGATTTTGTGTTTATGCACTACTTAATAATGTTCAAAACTAATGTTTTAAAGGTTTTGATAATAGGTAACAAGGTGGATCTTACGGATGGCAATCAAGCGAATGATGAAGAACCGAACACTACCTTTTGAAGCTTCCGCTATGTGTTTAAACTTTAAAACTTTTGTTTATGGGTTGTAATCATTCGTTAAACAACTTTTGAAATGTTTTAACTTAGTCATAGTTGACTAAAGTTGACGCACTTATGAACTCCGTTAATGAATGTTATGTTACTTAACCCATAGTTTAATAGTAATGATGTATTTTATTATTAAATTCAAATGAAAAATTTAAGGGTGTTACAACCCACGGTTGTACGGACCCTCACACACGGTGCCGGAAGTCAACCTTCCACCAGTCTCTATTGCACCACTGCAGCCACCGTTGGGTTTTGACAACCCAATTCCAACATACCCAGGTTCATCTGGGTATAACCCATCTGGCTATCCATCGGATTATGGAACTCATGGCCCGTACCTTACAGCTGCACAATACCATCATCTTTATCCTTCTTCTTACCCTCCAGTTCATCCAACTGGATACTCGGTGCAGGGATACCATTACCCACCCTACCAACAACCTCCTCCTCCTCATCATGAGGAACAAACTCAATAGATTTTGCAGAGGTTAGACCGAGTTGAACACGAAGCCCATGAAACCAAGAAGAAGCACAATGGTTTTGTCAAGGGTCTTATGAACCTTCTTAAGGGCAAGAAGAAATAGGAGATTGTTTTTTCATGTTGTATTTCAATAAGTCCCTGCGAGGACGTTTATTTGTGTTTTCATGTACCAAGTCCCTGCGTGGACTTACTTTCTGTTTCAGTAGCCCCTGCGTGGGTAGTGCTTTCAGTAGCCCCTGCGTGGGCAGTTTGTGTTGCTTTTCTCAAGCCCCTTTTTGGGCAATGTTGTAATCGTTTCGTGGTTAATGAAGTTATTTTCGATTTTAAAATATGTATCTTATTACAACATGCTACATCATTTCAAATTTATTGATCTGCCAATAAATTTTCTTAAGGGTATAATCTAACCAAAATAGTAAATGGCTATGATGGTACAACCTTTTTAAGACAATAACTCTTTGTTAACATCTGAAAAACATGTTAACAATCCTAAATTGCGCGGTACGAGAAACCACACAATCTGCCTAATATACTTGGATTTTTCCAAGCCACTATTTTTAGCCTATATGATCATCATGAATCATGGCTAATAAACATCATTATGATGTATACACCACAACATCCATTAGAGATGCATGCTTATAAGCAAAGGTGTAATAATGACAATGAAAGTTTAAATTTATAAACTTCTTGTCAAAAAAGGCGATGAACTTTGTTCGACCCTTAAAAGAATCGATGATTATAATCATCTATGTGACAAGGCTTTGTGCCATCTAAATGTCCTTCGAGACGAGCTTTGTGTAATATGAATATGTCTTCCTGACATTGACAGTGTGATTTATATTCCTCTGTCTAATAAAAATATAAAGAATTATATATCTTTGATTATTACTATTTTTCTTAAAATGGTCTATATGGTTTAATAATACCATGACCATCTAATCATCAATATGATGATTTATTACATGATTTAAATATATCATTATTGTTTAATATAGTACTCAAAAATGGTTGGATCTGATGAGGCAAATAGCCACCCTCGAGGAGAAAACAATAATGAAGCAAGAGTAAATCTCACAAACGCTGAACTGCAAGCAATGATCGATACTGCAGTTGCCCAAGCAGTAGATAAGATATTTAAGGAACCGAGCAATGTTCGGTCCATAACTCATTCGAGATCCCATTCTCAACCCCATACTCATAAGAAAAGTAAGTCTCAGCACTCATCTAATCAGGGTAGTGAGCCAAAGAGGCAGGTTGTTCTTGAACCGACTCCTCGGTACACCAAGGGTTGTACCTACAAGTACTTTGTCTCCTGTAAACCGAGGGATTTTACAGGAGAAAAAGGTGCAATCGATTGCATGAAATGGTTAGATGAGATGGAGACTGTGATAGACATCAGCGGATGTGCTAAAGAGGATATAGTAAAGTTTGTATCACAATCCTTCAAGGGCGATGCCCTCACTTGGTGGAAAGCGTTAGTGCAAGCCACTGGGAAGGTTCCTTTGTACAATCTTTCATGGAATAAGTTTGTTGATTTGGTTAAGGAAACCTATTGCCCTCAGCATGAAGTTGAGCGGATAGAGACTGATTTCCTCACCTTAGTGATGAAAGATCTGGATTGTAGATCCTACGTGACTAGCTTAAATTCAATGTCAAGGTTGGTACCGTATTTAGTCACTCCTGAACCCAAACGCATTGCGCGTTTCATCGGTGGTTTGGCTCCTGAAGTAAAAGGGAACGTTAAGGCCTCTAAGCCAACCACTTATAGATCTGCCGTGGATCTATATTTGTCCCTCACTTTGGATGTTGTGAGGAGTAGGGCAAAGAAAACCACTGATGATGGGAAGAGGAAGAGAGAGGAAGATAAGTCTCCTCAGGCGAACAAGAAAGGAAAAAGGGAACTTTAATTCCAAGAAGGGGCAATCAAGTGATAAGCCCAGATGCAAAACCTGCAATAAAAGGCACTTTAGAAAGTGCAACCAAGACCCACAAGCTAAACCTTGTGGGATCTGCAAAAAGAAAGGGCACAAATCTGTAGAGTGCCGAAATATTAAGGATGCAACCTGTTATGGTTGCAATGAAAAGGGGCATATCAAAACCAATTGCCCCAAGAATGCTAAGAAGCTCGAGGAGGCAAAGAAAACCAACGCAAGGGTTTTCCAAATGAACGCTAGGGAAGCGGTGAACGACGAGAACGTCATAACAGGTACCTTCCCCATTAATAATAATTATGCTAGAGTCTTATTTGATTCAGGTGCTGATAAGTCTTTTGTAGACCATAAGTTTTGTAAGTCACTGAATTTGCCTATTAAGACTCTAGACATAAAATATGAGGTAGAACTTGCCGATGGTACCTTAGAAACAACTTCAACTCTTCTTGATGGATGCTCTATATCCATTAAGAATCATTCTATCCCGTTATCCCTCTTGCCAATGAAATTGGCTGGGTTTGATATAGTTTTGGGCATGGATTGGTTGTCGCATAACCAAGCCTAAATTGCCTGTGATAAAAAGCTAGTTATTATCAAAACCCCTTCTAGTGAATCCGTTACTATTCAAGGAGATACACAGTATGGATTGCCTAGCAACGTGTCTATTCTCAAGGTATCGTAGTGTTTAAAGGGTGGATGTGTCATTTACATGGCACAAGTGACTGTGAATGACCCAAAACCTAAGATCGAAGACATCCCAATCATCTCTGAGTATCCTGATGTCTTTCCTGACGAGTTACCTGGATTACCTCCTGAGAGGCAAGTAGAGTTCAGGATAGACATCCTTCCAGGAGCTGCACCTATTGCACGAGCTCCTTATCGCCTAGCACCTACTGAAATGAAGGAACTCAGAACTCAATTAGATGACTTATTGGAAAAGGGTTTTATATAACCTAGTTCTTCACCTTGGGGAGCTCCAATATTATTTGTGAAAAAGAAGGACGGATCAATGCGTCTATGCATTGATTATCGTGAGCTAAACAAAGTAACGATTAAGAATCGTTATCCTTTACCCAGGATCGACGACTTATTTGATCAGCTCCAAGGAGCGAGCTTTTTCTCGAAGATTGATTTGAGATCTGGGTATCATCAACTCAAGGTTAGG
The DNA here is from genome assembly GCA_030545235.1 of Helianthus tuberosus. Taxonomy (NCBI): domain Eukaryota; kingdom Viridiplantae; phylum Streptophyta; class Magnoliopsida; order Asterales; family Asteraceae; genus Helianthus; species Helianthus tuberosus. Next base: position 14,232,349 of record CM060377.1, read on the forward strand.
ACTGAAGATGTGCCTAAGACGGCATTCAGAACAAGATATGGACATTTCGAGTTTTTAGTGATGCCTTTTGGGCTCACTAATGCTCCAGCAGCATTCATGGACCTCATGAATAGAGTCTGCAAACCATACTTAGATAAGTTTGTCATCGTCTTCATAGATGACATACTTATCTATTCTCGTAATCAAGAGGATCATGAGAAGCACCTTCGATGCATCTTAGGATTACTGCAGCAAGAGAGACTGTACGCTAAATTCTCCAAATGTGAATTCTGGCTTTGTGAAGTCCAATTCCTTGGACATGTTGTCAGTGAGCGAGGTATCCAAGTAGATCCCGCTAAGGTAGAAGCCGTAATGAATTGGGAAGCACCCAAGACTCCAACCGAAATACGTAGCTTTCTGGGTTTAGCTGGATATTATAGAAGATTCATTGAGAACTTCTCAAGAATAGATGCACCATTAACTTCTCTGACCCGTAAGAATGTTAAGTTTGATTGGGGTCCGAAACAACAAGAATCCTTTGAGATTCTTAAGTAGAAATTGAGCAATGCTCCAGTGCTAACCTTACCTGATGGAATCGAAGAGTTTGTCGTATACTGTGATGCTTCACACACCGGTATGGGTTGTGTGCTTATGCAACGAGGCAAGGTGATTGCCTATGCATCACGACAATTAAAAGTGCATGAGAAGAATTACACCACCCACGATTTGGAGTTGGGTGTCGTTGTATTCGCACTAAAGTTATGGAGACATTATTTGTATGGAACTAAATGTGTGATCTTTTCTGATCACAAAAGTCTCCAACATTTGTTCAATCAAAAAGAGCTCAATATGAGACAGCGCCGTTGGATGGAAACCTTAAATGACTATGATTGCAAAATTCGCTACCATCCTGGTAAAGCGAATGTGGTCGCAGATGCTCTAAGCCGAAAGGAAAGAGTTAAACCAATTAGGATCAATGCCAAGAGCATTGAGTTGAAGAATAGTCTGAATGAAAGACTATTAGCTGCACAGAAGGATGTTGTTTTGGAAGTTAACCTTCCAAATGAAAAGTTAGGTATAACTGCTGAACAGTTAGCACCTTGGAAGGATGGAATTCTCAGAATGAACGGAAGGATTTGGGTTCCTATTCATGGAGGACTTCGAGATGTAATCCTTCAGGAAGCCCACAACTCCAAGTACTCAGTTCACCCAGGAGGTGACAAGATGTATCAAGATTTGAAAGTTAATTATTGGTGGATAGGGTTGAAGAAATCTATTACCACCCATGTAGCTAAGTGCTTAACCTGTGCTCAGATTAAAGCTGAACATCAAAAGCCATCGGGCCTGTTGCAATAGCCAGAACTTCCCATATGGAAGTGGGAAATGGTAACCATGGATTTTATAACCAAGTTACCTAAAACAAGGCAGGGAAATGATACAATATGGGTTATTGTTGATAGACTGACTAAATCAGCACATTTCTTACCCATCAAGGAAACTCATAGCTCCGATAAATTAGCCCAGCTGTATGTAGACAAGATCGTAGCTCTTCATGGCGTACCGGTATCTATTATCTCTGATAGGGATACTTGATACACCTCACACTTTTGGAAAAGTTTCCAACAATCTTTGGGTACACATTTGAATTTTAGTACTGCTTACCATCCTCAGACTGATGGACAGAGTGAGCGTACAATTCAAACTTTAGAAGACATGCTTCGAGCATGTGTTATTGATTTAGGTGGTAGTTGGGATGACCACCTGCCATTGATTGAGTTTTCCTATAACAATAGCTACCATACTAGCATTCAGGCTGCGCCTTTTGAGGCATTATATGGTAGGAAGTGCAGAACGCCTGTTTGTTGGGCAGAAGTAGGAGAAGCCCAATTATCAGGACCGGATATAGTCCTTGAAACAACAGACAAGATTGTCCAGATTCGAGATCGCCTGAAAGCTGCCAGGGATAGGCAGAAAAGTTATGCTGATAAGAGGCGAAAACCTCTAAAGTTTGAGGTAGGCGATAAAGTGTAACACCCCAAAAACGGGTTTGGTAATCAAACCCCGTTAATAGTAAAAAAGGGTAAAATACGGTAGTGATAAAAATAAACCCAGTAAATATTAGGATCTAAATAAGTAAGCCTAATATTAACCGAAAAGTGAATCAAAGCTTTGGAGGAAATAAAGCTTATAAAAGACCCGAGGTAACGGGGTGTATGTAACACCCCTAAAATATAAATCCTTTTATTATAAATCCGACGTTGATATTAACGAGATAAACTAACTAGTGATAAAACTAACCTAGTTAGATAAGAGTTTAGTGATAATAAATTAGAGTGTTAGAAACACCCAAAATAAAAACCTCATGAAAGTAGGAGGGTTAAAAGTGCCAAGTATGAAACAAGTTTTATTAAAAACAAATAAAAGAAAAAAAATCCAACACACACACTGGTGTGTGGATCGACCAGAACACAGAAGGGGGCGACCGGGTTTCTTCAAAACCCTAACTCACCCAAAAATTCACAAATTGAAGGTCAAGATCAATTCCAAAACGAAATCCGAGCCTAGATTGGTGATCTCCATTGCAAGGGGGTCATAAGGTATGTGAAATTTGATAGAAAATCTCTACTTGAAATTCTGATGAACTTAGAGAATTCAGGAACATAGTAGTGTCTAGGAGTAAACCTTAGACAAGTATATGTTAAAATCATGCTTAGCTCAAGTAGATTCAGATTTTGTTGATACTAAATTCATGTATGAGATGTTTTTAGGGTTTTGATTGCTAAAAATAGTGTTATGATGTCAAGAACATGCTTAAATTGAAAGCTGAATTCAAACAGTTCCTGATCAGAATTTACAGCTGAGTTGTATTGGCTGTAACCTGAACAAAACGTGACAAAAACATGTGTTTCTTGAGTCCAAAATGTAATTCCAGGAAATATCTTTAAAACCCCACTGGAATCGCATTTTTTGACAAAAATTGAGCGTTTTATGAATTTTTCCGTATCGAAGGTTCAAGCTGCGTTTTCTGGCAGAATTTGCAACCCATTACGAATGTCATAACTCAATTTAGGAATTTAGTTATGTCCTCAAATTTTTACTGTAGATAGATTTAAGTGATTAAAAGAATCGCCAATTGGAATTTTGTCAATCGGATAAACGAGGAATTTTAAATGAATTTTTCCGTAAGCTGCAGTCAGAAGTGACGAATCTGATTGCAGCTTAGTAAATGAATTTTTACAAATTTTTGGTAAAGAGTTAGATCTTGAAATTTTAACACAAAGCCTAATTCTCCGAGAGGTACGCCACATAAAAAAATCATAATTTTTGAAGACTTGTAAACAGGTTAAACAAGTCACAAAAAACAGCCTATTTTCAGTGATACGAAACTTGATTGTTGATGTTATAAATCATGCCCACAATGTTCATATGTTGAAATTATGAATCAAACGCGTAATTTCCTAGTTCGACTAATTACGTGTGATGTGGGGTAATACAAATTTTAATTAGGAAGTTGATTTAGCTTATATGCACATATCATATAATTAAGGGTAGTTAACTTTTGAAAAGTTAAACTAACCATGGACGGAGTCGAATAGTAGTTCTGACATAGAAAATACGTAAGGTGGAATAGTCGTGGTTATAATGACTAATCTAACCACCTTGTGAATTATGATGATAGTTTGATTCTTGACAAGCTAGATGGAGGCTTGGGAATGAAGCGGGTCAAACGGAGCAAGTACGAAAAGGAAAGCGTAATTTGGATGCGAGGTAAGTTAAGCTTACGCCTTTTTATTCTTACTACCAAATACTTATAATGCAAGTCAGAATAAGTGAGAATGGCAAGAAACCATACATTATGCTAAAAAGGGTAAAAACGGTAAAATGATAACCCGAACATAGGTTAACGCATAAATAAAAAGGATTTGAAAGGACACCAGTTGGCATAAGTCAAAATAGGTCAAACAAAGCAAGAAACGACCTTTAAGCAAGATGAATTTAAAGAGTAAATCGGAATAGGTTTAAGGGATGAAATGGTAATTAAATACCATCTCATAATTATAATTGGTCATTTTGACTAAACGAGTTAAATGGTGTTGTTAACACCATTTGACAATAATATCTTATGATCGCGTGTTGAGTTTTGTAATCGCAGAAATTTAACACATGGCTCACGTTGCTAGTTGACTAGTAATTAATAGCGAAAGGTATTTTAACGGGTCAATCTTATGACCCGATCCAGGTACGCATGTTTAGAATTATACTTAAAAAGCGATATTTTGGTCAAATATTAGCGAAAGTCCTTCGTAGTGAATAAGGGACTAAAATTGACTAAAAAGCCCTCGATGGGTAAATTAGGCGAACAACCCATAAAGGTTGTTTAGTAACCTGCATTTGATTATGGAATCACGAAATTTGAATTAAAGTTATAGGTATGCACCTTCGTGGGTCAAATGCCTAAAAATGGGTCAATTGCGTAATATGACCAACCGAAAGGTAAAATTTGGGAAAATTGGTTAATTATGTTAAATCCACCACAAAAATTAATTGTGGTGGAATGTAAGTAGTTATCCTAATATGAGAATGCAAAGTGTGAAATGAGATGAGCAAGTTAGATGCTTAAATGCATGAAAACTTCTAAACGGGTCAAAATAAAGTAGGTGGTAAAATGTTGGTTTAAGTGTAATAAAGGAAAACGTAAACCGGGTAATGGGAGCGTAAACTATATGAATAATGGATCTGGGTAATGGATCATAGCTTAGATGTGTTAAGAAACGAACCCCAAGCGATTAAAATGAGTTTGGATAACTTTGGATGTAAATTGGGTGAAAAATAAATGTGCAGAGTTGACACGGCCGGGTGAAAGGGCTATGAAAAATACATGTTTAGCTGACACGGCCGGGTGAACATTTTACACGGTCGGGTGAAGGGGCTGAAAAAAAAAATATATAATAATAATTTCTTGTGTTCAATTATTTTGTTCAAATGCTTTGATTTCTAATCGTTTGAATGAAATGTAAGTTTAATACGCGACGCCGGAGGACGATCAAGCTCGTTAAAGAATCAAACACAATCAAGATTCAAGCTTCCGCGAAATGATTCGTCGTCACGTTTTTAAACGGCGAATTCTCTATGAAATGTTGAATTGTGTTATTTCTTAAAGTTTTTAAGAAATGCATGTTTTTGTAATGTATGTGTAAACATATTTAAATATTTATAATCGAAATTTATATAAAAATCGTATAAATGGACTAAGGGTCTTACATAAAGTTCTATTGAAAGTCTCACCCTGGAAAGGTGTGATGCGTTTTGGTAAAAAGGGCAAGTTAAGCCCTAGGTATATTGGACCATTCGAGATTATTGAATGTGTCGGCAATGTAGCTTATAAGCTAAACTTACCTGAGGAGCTGAGTGGAATCCACAATGTGTTCCACATCTGTAATCTCAAGAAGTGCCTAGCCGATGAGTCACTGGCTATGTCTCATAAAGACGTGCACATTGATGAAAGCTTGAGATTTGTTGAAAGACCTATATCGATCGAGGATCGAGAAGTTAAAAAGCTCCGAAGAAAGCATGTACCTATAGTAAAGGTCAAATGGGATGCCCGTAGAGGTCCCGAATATACGTGGGAAGTTGAGTCCACTATGCGACAAAAGCACCCTCACTTATTCCAGTAAATCTCGGGGTCGAGATTTCTTTTAAGGGGGTGAGGATGTAACACCACGTAAAAACGTGTCCAATTATGTAAAGACACGTGTCCTAAACTCTAAAGGTGTAAAAGATTGAGTTTGAAGGACCAAAGTTGTCGAACAGTGAAACTATGAAACCACAGGGACTAAAAGTGTCAATATGCCAAACTTGTGCCTCTGAATGACCTTACATGATGAATATATTCTTAAACGAGTGATTGATTGGATATAAGAAGCCGTTTATGAAAATAATCGGTAGATTATTAAATTATAAGGGTTAAACGTGTCAACATGTCGATTCTGACCTCTGAGTGACCTTTTAACGAAACCGAGGCTTCGAAACATCCAAATATACTCTTAAGAATAAGTGGTATAAATTTCACGTGGTTTCGAGATCGTTAGGCATGTTTTCAAAACTTTGGGCCAAAAGTGTCAACTTGATGAAACTTGCTTTCATAGAGGTATTTAACGAACCGGAGCCTAACGAAGTTAGTTTATTCATCCTAGAGCCTTAGCAAACTAACTACAAGGGCCCTACATGTCAACAACGAGGTTAAAAAGGGTTAAAAACGATCAGGGACTAAAGCTGCCAAGATTCAAACTTGTTTTACCTGATCAGCCGGTCCAAGCGGCCCGCGTAAGCCCCCTGGCTTACGCGCCCCGCCTGAGAGTACCAGTAACAGAAAGTTTGTGACAGGTGCGGGTTCTGGCTGTTCCGCCGCCTTAGCCTAGTTTGTAACGACCTAGGGAGCTGTAAGTCGGTTAATTTCAATAGCTAGGACACATGGGGTGATCCCAGGGCCTCCAATAACACCTGGAAGTGATCCTTGATCTTGCAATTCACTATATAAGAGAACTAGTTCTTGAGTTTTCAAACACACTTGCAACATTTGCTAATCTACAACATCTGGAGCTTGCTAAGGACAAGGAGAAGACTTTGAAGTGTAGAAAAGTTTGATAGGACCTTTAGTAAGCCTCTAATTTCTTGCTTAGTCGTTTTAATTAGCTTAATTACTCTAAAGTCAAACTTATCGTAAATTTAGTTTGACTTTCGTTTTAATTACATATGGTTTAACCACTGATCAAATTGAAAGTGGTTATAGAACCACATTAGTGTAGGTGATTAACCCTTAAAAGGGCACCTCCTAATTATCTCGTTTGACTGGTCAGTTGTCGGGTCAAAGTAGTTTGACAAAAAGTCAAATTGGACAGAATGTTTGAATATGATTAAAATTAATAAACCAGAGGTTCTAAATTATATTTTAACATTCTAATGACTTGGTAATTAATATTAAAACATGTTTTATCAGTCCTAACCCGACAATTAATAGTCTAAGGTCAGTTTATAACCGAAAGTCGTAAAAGCTTGACTTTTGCTTTGACTTTCAGTTCTGACCCGTTCAAGCTTAATTCTCCCATGTTTTAAGCTTCCATTAGGACCATATTACTTAGTAGTATAACCCTCTGGAGTTATATTGCATGGTGCCTAGTGGTTTGAATTATATGCACTTGATCGTAATTATGCTTAATAATGCCATAAACGCCCTTTTTACATACAACTGAGTTTTTTAACAATGTGATTGGACTAACACCTTTGCTACTGATATTTAGACATGTCCCGAAAATTTGACTTCAGTTTGTGGTCCAGAATAGGAGTTATGCTCAATAGCGTAATTAATGAGCTTTTTATTATTTAAATGGCGTAATTAGTATGAAGCCTATCTAAGCCCGATTTTTGACACCAAACTTCTTACCTACTGATGTAAAATAATATTTTGGGATTTTTGAAGATTTTTAATTATTTTTAGGCTGAGCATAACATAGGATTATAGCTTGATTTCGGTAAATGTCGGTTTTACCCTTTTCATGCATAAAATGAGTTTTACATAACATTTTAATGCCAAAATTTTTGCTACTGATTTTATATGATAAATAAAATATTTTGAACCTTATAAACTGGTCAAAAACTCAGATTTCCTATTTTAACCCGAATACCCCTTTAAACCGACTTTTAAGCGTTTTAAGCACCTAGTATGGGTCAAAACTATTTTTAGCATATAAAACTTATTACCCACTGATGTTTTAAGTTAATTTATATAATTAAACAGTAAGTCAAAGTTTTTAAACTCAGAAGTCTCTTTTGACCTTTAAAGCCTATGTAAAATTACCAAAATGCCCATACGGTGCATAGTTTGGTTATATAAGATAAATTTCACATATATAAAATACCCTACTAATATAACTTATAAAAATGCATATTTTTACTGATTAGATCAGACCTGAAAATCAGTTTAATATTTAAACTCTTTTATGGACATTAAAATTACCAAAATGCCCTTATGGGATTTATTTTGGTTTAAATTACTTTTTTGGGCATATATGTTAACATCTTAGTGATGTATTAACATATTTTGAGCATAATAATGATTAAGACCTGTATATAATTTATTTGGTTACCCGTTACGCGTTTACGCGTTCGGATCGGCTTATGTGACTAGTTTACATAGAATAGTCGAAACGGGCTTAACCTTATCATTAAATCCTCAATTTCCAGAATGTGTTTAGTTTACCCATATTATGCAAGTATCCAAGATTGTCGGGTCTAAACCACATTCTATTCCGGTCTTCGCTTAATCTAGCGTTTAGAACCGTAAGGTTTCCTTCTAGCTAGCCGGTCTAAGTCCTTGACTAAATTAAAGACTCGTTAGCATCCTAATAGGTAATAAACCTTCTATACAGATTAAATAGCTTCCGATAGAAGGTGCCATCAAAAGCTTTAGGATTATACGGCTAGCATCAGGTAAATACTTTTAACTTATTTTCCCTTATATGGGCTTGGGATATGGTATTATAATAATACCACTTGGTCGGGTATGGAATCATTTAATCGGATTGTGATTAATAAATTTACATAACCCGTTTTAATCTGTCTTGTTTGATAACATAAGCATTGGGGGTTAATATGGCCGTGTCTTGGATATCCTCGGCTCATTTCATTTGAAAATGGCCACGACCTATGCACGGGGTGTAGGCATACACCTGACAGATGCAAATGCTAAAATATAAACCCACATGTTGGGGATAACTCCTTTGTGGGTTCTATAAGTGGTGAGTCGGTTAATCACGACCGGCTTCCAACCGACCCCAATTGTAAGACAAGCATGTAAATCTGTATACAAGATTATATATAAATAATTGTCCCAAGTTATAAACGATTTGTGCCTTGTGCACTTAAATCAATTTTCATAAATGTTTTCAAAAGAGTCAGTTAATTGTATTTACCAGTGTAAACTGACGTATTTTCTTAAAGGTTGATTTGACAGGTACCTCTCGAAATAGGCTGGAGCTATTAGGTGTCATAAGAGGATCTTTCAAATCCATAGATGCCTAAAGTCTGTTATTTTGTTTCTTTGTATTTGTTTATGATCCGCCTGTGGATCTTATTACATTCCAGTCTGTATATCCTGTCACTCGAACACTCAGACATTATGGTTTGTAATAGTTTATTCACCAGGCCTTCCGCTGTGCTATTATATTGTGTGTATTGACTATGATGATATCAACTACGTCACAATACTCCCCGCCGGGCCCACCGGTAATATGTGGAAATATCAGGGTGTGACAGTAGGTTCTTAGGAATAGTACAATAACTGGACAAAACTTTGATCTTATTTACTATACTGCCGTGCATAGAGGACACCACCCCCTTTCCTGTCTCTCTCTAACCCACCATAGCCACAACTCAAAGCATCGCCTCCTTCAACCACCACCAGATGAGCATCGTAGCCCCCACTCTCTCCTCGCCGTGCCGACCAGACTTTCTTTTCCTTCTCAATCCTCAAGACGCACCAATATCGACCTCTCCTCTGCCGCGCGTGTGACTGCAAGACGGAATAACGAATCTGCAACTTCAAGCTCGGATTTTGGTCGGAGTTGTTACCGATAAAGCGAAGGTTGAGTTTCTGGAAGCAGCGACTAGGGTTGAAGAGAGTTTAAATAATCGGAGACGGTGGAGGTGCTGGTTATGCAGCCTCCGGCGATGGTGACGGTGGTGTCGCAGGCGATCGGGACTCCGAATGTGGTTGTGATTGGAGATGGTAACGTGGCGGAGGAGTTGTCGGTGGTGGAGGAGGATTATGCGAGGAGATTTGAATCTGCTGAAGTAGTTGTGGTATGTGATGTTTTAATTTTTGAAAATTTGGTGATTGTTTTGGTGGTGTTTGTGGTAAATGAGTGTTTATTGTGAAAGTTGGTTAGTTTTGTGGGGAAGGGATCAAATAGGAAGTTTATTTTGGCTAGGAAGTATAGGAAGCAATCTTAGCCGTTCATCTGCTTTTTTAAAATTTTGGACGCGTGGGCTTTTTCGTCATTTTACATTATCATATCTTCGTTCTAATACGATTATAGATTCTGTTACCTCTCTTCTTAGTTCATCAATTTTATAACAGAATTGAAGATTCTATAACCCTAAATCGCAATCGATCGCAAATTCACCTTTTTCAAGCAATAATCTTGTTTCGTTCGTCAATTCGATAACCTCAATGTCTTCTTCAGACTCTGTTGGTAAGTATAGCTTCAATTTTGAGTAACTTTTTGTTATTTTTTCCGAAATTCATTGTTTTACGTTTTATAATTCTTCTTTCTGTTTTTAATATTTGATTTTTCATAAGTTTAATTGTTATTGTTGTATAATTTAACATAATTTGTTCGTTTTGTTTCTTCATCACTTATTGCGTTTTAGTGAAGAGTTGCGTTTTATGATTTGATTCACATTATATGCGTACAAACTTTAAATTTAAGATTGATGTAATATAAAGCAATAACTGTCATTGTTGTACAATTTTAGAGTTTTGTCGTTTCATACATTGTTTTGTTTGGTCATCATTTAAAACGCATCAAATGATGATGTAATATAAAGCAATAACTGTCATTGTTGTACAATTTTAGAGTTTTGTTCGTTTCATACATTGTTTTGTTTCTTCATCACTTATTGCGTTTTAGTGAAGAGTTGCGTTTTATTATTTGATTCACATTATATGCATACAAACTTTAAATTTAAGATTGATGTAATATAAAGCAATAACTGTCATTGTTGTACAATTTTAGAGTTTTGTTCGTTTCATACATTGTTTTGTTTGTTCATCATTTGATGCGTTTTACTGAACGTATTGCGTTTTATGCTTTTATCCATATTAGTTCATATACAAACTTTAAAGGTCTGTATTTTTAAATTTTTATTAACATATTGATATTTAACACTAAAAACATTATTATATAAGAGGTATTGCGTTTTATAGTTATTTGTTAATTTTTTCAGATCACATTTCCAAGTGGGAGGAACGTGTATGCTTAAACAGTGGAAGAAAGTTTTTCAAACCTAAAGTCAGTGGATCCATTACACCTGCTGTTGGAATGTTTTTTAAATCATTTGATGAGGCTTTTGCGTTTTATCAGAGATATGCACTTGCTGCAGGTTTTTCTACAAGAAAAAATATCTCTTGGAAAAATGGTGGTGGTTTAGTGAAAATAAGATATATTGTCTGCTCAAAAGAAGGATTTCATGTTAGCAAAGAAATAGATTCTGGTTCAGTTGATGAGAATAGTAAAAAGATTGTTAGACGTAATAGAGGTTCAAAAAGAGTTGGATGCAATGCTCATGTGAAATTAATATTAGAGAACAATAATATGTTTAAAATCTACTACTTTGAAGAAGAACATAATCATATCTTTGTTGAAGATGAAGATATTCATTTCTTGCCGGCTGCCAGAAGTATTGATTATGTTAAAGAAAGTTTTATATCTGGATTGTCTGCAATCAATATTGGACCTGTTAAAGCATTCAATATTATGAAAACAATGTATGGTGGTTTTGGTGAAGTTGGTGCTAGTAAAGTTGATTGTAAGAACTATAGAAGGGATTTGAATCTTTACATAGGAGAGTATGATGCAAAAATGGTAGTTAGGCGTCTTATTAGGAAGAAAGAATGTTGTCCTGGTTTCACATGTGATTATGTTATTGGTGAAGATAGAAGATTGAAAGGACTTTTCTGGGCTGATGAGCAATCAAAAACAAATTATACAGTGTTTGGTGACATAGTTGGTTTTGATGCTACTTATAAATCAAACAAGTAAGTTTTTTTCATTTATTGCGTTATATATTTTATTGCGTTATTGTAACGACTCTCCTAGGACCCTTAACGTAACCCTAAACGCTCCTAAATACACCCCGAGTGCGAGAAACGGACCCGAAATACCTTCGTGCTTGGAGAAATCAAGAAAAACAAGATTTTTGGTTCGCTCGTGGGCAGCGTAAGAGTTAAGCCAAGCTTACGCGGGCCGCGACAGTAATGCAAACTACCAGATAACGATCAAGGCCACGTGGCATGACACGTGTCGAAACCTCTGATGACTCACCCGACCTAGACTTCCTCGCGGGCCGCGTAGGTATTCCTTCGAGTTTACGCGGGCCGCGACACGCCCCATTTCCAGCCCTATAAATAAGGAGTTCGAGTTCAGTTGAAAGTCGCTCAATTCTTTTCTTCTTTTAGCTTCTATTATAGCAAAGTAATAGCTCGGGTATTATACTCTAAAACCCAAAACTCTGCCCGTTATTAGGGTAATAACTCTAATCACTGGTACGATACTTTATCCGATAGATTGAAACCGATCCAATGAATGTTTAAGTGCTGCCGATATACGGCTATACTTTGTCATTCATCGTGAGGGTTTTGATTTCGTTATTATCGTTAAAGTTGAATTGGGTTAATACACTAATACGAGTTCCATTTTATCTAGAAATTAGAACTCGTAACCAGGGAGATGCTAAAATAGAATAATTAGTAATTAAATAAACTTACTAGTTTAGTAAAACTTAGCAGTTAAGAAACCTTAATAGATAAATATACTTAGCAGCTAAGTAAGATTAATTAATCAGTTAAGTGAGATTAATTAAGCTAAGTAAGATTAATTAATCAGCTAAGTAAAATTTATTTAATTAAGTAAATTAAACACCTAAATAGATATACATGAAAATAGATATACATGAGGAAGGTACAAGGAAGGTATAAGAGGATATATATATGTGGGTAGAAAGCTTCCTAGAAAATGTATAGGTAACTTCCTAGAAAAGGTATAGGTAATTTCCTAGAAAATACAAAGGAAACTTCCTAGAAATTTCATACTTCTTACCTATAAATAGGAAGCCTAGGAATTCATTTCCTTTGCTCATTTCTTCTATTCTTCTCTCTATACGTTGGTGTTCTAACCAATAATCACCGATACGATCTTCTGTCCGATCGATTCGGGAACCAACTAACGAATGCCAAAGTGCTGTCTGAATAAGACTATACTTTGTGAATTTTGTTAAGGTTCTGATCTCGTGACCATCGTTAGGTTTGATATGGTTTTACACAAATACGTATTCCATTCTGTTAAACTATATGTTTAACTATCAGAATACTCCCAACTATACACTTACAATCAAACAAGCTGTTTAATCATCAGAAGGTTCAAAACAATAAAGTATATGCTTAATTATCAGAAGGAGTAGAATCAAGAAGCTTGTTAAATCAATACTGCATGCTTATAATGTGAGTCATTCTCTTTTTATCAACTGTTTTACTAAATCTCAAATTATTTTCAAAAGTTATAATTACAGCGATTAAGTCGTGGTTATCTTGAATCACTGGCAAGTGGGGTATTGTGCACATTACTAATTTCTCACGGTTAGGTTAACAAACCTAACAGTGATAATCATCACTACTTGGGTGAAAGGATCTAATAGTGGTATGACCATCGTCACCAGGGTGTGACACGGCGCCAGATAAAAATAAGATAGTAGCCATTGTAATCGCTCTTATGCTGTAATTTATAACTATGTGTCATTTTTGTACAAACTGAATGAACTCACCAGTATTTCCTGCTGACCAAATGTTTTTAAAAACGCGTTTCAGGTAATTACAGTAGATCGGAATAAGAGTTGGATGCGGCACCAACAAGGCTTATAGAAGTGGCTCATTTTATCAATTAAATTAAATTAAGAAAAGTTGTTTTATGTATTCGGATTTATCCCATATTAAAGCTACCTTTCAAAACATGGGTTTATCCCATCTATTTAATAAATAAAATCCGGTGTTTTCTAAACTCTGATATTTTTCCTAACTCACGGTCCTGATGAAATTTCCGCTGCACTACTTTTCAAAATAACCACTGGTACCACTGAACTGGTTCGCGGCTCTCGATTCCGTCCAGGGTGGGGTCGGGGGTCGTGACAGAAGTGGTATCAGAGCCACTTGTTTAAGCAATTAGGTGTTGTAATAATACCTAAGTTTAAACGAAGAGTTAGGAACTTGATATTTTCTGGTAGCACCCAGGATAGTATTTAGACTTGAACTTAAGAAAGATGCCTTAATATGAGCTCCAAGATGAGCTAATTACTTATATAAGTATAATGTGATAGATATTGGTATGCCGTAAGAATGATGATTAGAACATTGCAAGGTACGATAAATAAGCAATAACACTTAATTGCTGTTAATTCTTGCTTATTGATACTAATTGGTCTAGAATAAGATATGTTATGGGAACAAAAATTTCCTTGATTCTAGATGAAAGCCTTAATAAAAGAGGCACTTTTAAAATCTTCAAAAAAAAATACTATTTATGGGAAATACAAATTTCTTCTCCGGCAAGACTGTGTATGGTGTAGTAGACTCTCCAGCTTGTCCGGATATAATGGGGTTACCTCTCCGGCGAGAACCGGATAAGACGGGGTATATAATATGTCAAACAAGTGACAAGATTTCCCTAAATAGTATCATGACCTGATATCTGACTTGTTTTTGGAAATATAAATCTGTTAAATATATTGACCTTATGAATGGTATGTATGATTATATAGATATGTATATCTATAAGGAATTCAAAAAGCCATAATGATTGACAATTTAAAATAAATCACGAACATAAGTGTCAATAATAATTCTAGATTTCTTTATCAGGAATCTCTTGCATATATCTATAATTACGATATCAAACATTATTTCGTTTGATCGTCTACCTCGTAACTCGTGCGACAATATAAACAATGGAAACCCTTTAAGTTGGGACGCCATCAAAAGTATAAGAATTTCCAATGCGTTACCATAGACTATTAACGCAAGTAAGAAGCATGTAAAGTTGTGCTAATGCACAAGAAAACAAATAAAACTTAAATTATACGACTACAGACGTCGAAGTATATCACACACGACTTTCGAGGCAAGACCTTTGGAAAATATGATTGGGCACGACGACACCAATGCTAATCCCGTCAGTGGAAGAACTACTAATCAAAAAGCAGCACTTTGCCACGTGATCCTACAAACGACATGAATCTCGCTGAGGTACGATAGAACAAGGTTTTCACAACAATCGGTACATAGTCTAATCAGACTCATAAATTACTGGCGCTGCAAAAGGAGTCACATACCTTTGCAATTCCCCTATTTCATTTTATTCGACATTCCCTGGTAATGTCACTTAACAACGGTTATCACACAAAATTCCAGATAAAATTCTTAAATTCCTTTTGTTAAAATTCAGACCTCTGCATATAGTGAATAGACTTTTGCATTTCTACTCTCCGTAATGGTCATCATGAGGATTTCTTTCATAATCACGAATATTTATTTGGTTGTTTCATTTCTTGGTAAATCCACACGTTACACATGCACTGTTTGTTGCGCATGTGGTTAGTTGGATTTATGAAGACCATTGGAGGGCTTCATTCCAATTTGTTGTTTTATCAAAACTCAAATATCGTTTCGCTATACTTGATCTTTGCATTGTAAACCGCGTTTCTTGCAAAACGATGACTCTTTGATATCGAGTCAATGAATTTCTTGAAAAACTCAATTTTCTTTTTTTAATGGCATACATGGTTTTTGTTGTGACCATGTCAGAACTTTCTTATTGATACATGAACTCGTTTTGTTTAAACCAAGTTCAATTGTTTGAACTTGCTCGCATTACGTATTCAATTCAAAGTCCCATATGATGAATTGAAGCCATCATCTTCGAAATAATCTCAACAAGCACTTCAATTCTCTTGAACCATAACATGCTTGTTTGGTCTTCGACTTCATTGAATCGTTTCTTTAATCACGATCACCTTGTGGTGACGTTTTCACAAATTTGAAGCTTGCGCTAATCTCGTTGCACACATCATATACGGATTTAATTATTTATTTATTTATATTGAATCTGCTTTATTGGTTTATCATATTCAAGTAATCTTAACACAATCATGTGTTAAGATAATGATACACAAATTCATGTCATATCTCAGTGTATCTCTTAACAGTTCCTACAACATTGATCGAGCATTTCTTGATCTTTTCGATCGAAAAACATTATTCAATTGTTTCATTTTCAATCAAAAATCCTACTAGATTGTTTGAAACAAACATTCGGATTTACTTCGTTGAAATTTCATTTGGTTTCAAGCATGGTGAACTCATTCAGTCACCGTTATTATTATTTCGATCACTACGACACCTTGTGGCGTCGCTATAAACTTGTAGTTTGAGCTAATCTATATATATACCTTTCACTTGACTCATCCTTGAAAGTGATCTTAATACAACTTTACGTTAATTCGATCATACACTAAACAATGTTGTATTTTGGGGTATCTTTGTAATTCAATAATGTCGAACACACTGATTCTTCCTCATGTTATGATTCGATAGTTGACACATCATCTTCGTACTCCTCTTCAGTTGAGCTTGTTGATTCTAAATCTTTTATAATTAACAACCAAGGTAAATTTTCCTTCGACAGTGAATTCTATTGTTTCTCAAAATAGTTCACATTCGATTTAGACATCTATTGGTCATAAATCTTTCTTTTGGTCTAACCCATGTAAATTTAAGTCATTCTGATGATTATATCATTACCCTTCATCCATTTGATACCGATTTCTGGAATTTATTTAGTTAAACCTTTGGATTCTATTTCTTATAAACTACTCTTGTATTCACAAAATTTGAACATATTTTGATTCAATTAGAGTGCCATTTACCTTAATCCTATTATTTAAAATGTGACATAACTCGGAAAGAGATATCATAGCCAAAATCTCGAGGACGAGATTTAAAACAAGGTGGGGAGGATGTAACGACTCTCCTAGGACCCTTAACGTAACCCTAAACGCTCCTAAATACACCCCGAGTGCGAGTAACGGACCTGAAATACCTTCGTGCTTGGAGAAATCAAGAAAAACAAGATTTTTGGTTCGCTTGCGGGCCGCGTAAGAGTTAAGCCAAGCTTACGCGGGCCGCAACAACAATGCAAACTACCAGATAACGATCAAGGCCACGTAGCATGACACGTGTCGAAACCTCTGATGACTCACCCGACCTAGACTTCCTCGCGGGCCGCGTAGGTATTCCTTCGAGTTTACTCGGGCCGCGACACGCCCCATTTCCAGCCCTATAAATAAGGAGTTCGAGTTCAGTTGAAAGTCGCTCAATTCTTTTCTTCTTTTAGCTCTATTATAACAAAGTAATAGCTCGGGTATTATACTCTAAAACCCGAAACTCTGCCCGTTATTAGGGTAATAACTCTAATCACTGGTACGATACTTTATCCGATAGATTGAAACCGATCCAATGAATGTTTAAGTACTGCCGATATACGGCTAAACTTTGTCATTCATCGTGAGGGTTTTGATTTCGTGATTATCGTTAAAGTTGAATTGGGTTAATACACTAATACGAGTTCCATTTTATCTAGAAATTAGAACTCGTAACCAGGGAGATGCTAAAATAGAATAATTAGTAATTAAGTAAACTTACTAGTTCAGTAAAACTTAGCAGTTAAGAAACCTTAATAGATAAGTATACTTAGCAGCTAAGTAAGATTAATTACTCAGTTAACTGAGATTAATTAAGCTAAGTAAGATTAATTAATCAGCTAAGTAAGATTTATTTAACTAAGTAAATTAAACACCTAAATAGATATACATGAGGAAGGTACAAGGAAGGTATAAGAGGATATATATGTGGGTAGAAAGCTTCCTAGAAAATGTATAGGTAACTTCCTAGAAAAGGTATAGGTAATTTCCTAGAAAATACAAAGGAAACTTCCTAGAAATTTCATACTTCTTACCTATAAATAGGAAGCCTAGGAATTCATTTCCTTTGCTCATTTCTTCTATTCTTTTCTCTATACGTTGGTGTTCTAACCAATAATCACCGATATGATCTTCTGTCCGATCGATTCGGTAACCAACTAACGAATGCCAAAGTGCTGTCTAAATAAGACTATACTTTGTGAATTTTGTTAAGGTTCTGATCTCGTGACCATCGTTAGGTTTGATATGGTTTTACACAAATACGTATTCCATTCTGTTAAACTATATGTTTAACAATCAGAATACTCCCAACTATACACTTACAATCAAACAAGCTGTTTAATCATCAGAAGGTTCAAAACAATAAAGTATATGCTTAATTATCAGAAGGAGTAGAATCAAGAAGCTTGTTAAATCAATACTGCATGCTTATAATGT
This sequence comes from Helianthus tuberosus, assembly GCA_030545235.1. NCBI lineage: Eukaryota > Viridiplantae > Streptophyta > Magnoliopsida > Asterales > Asteraceae > Helianthus > Helianthus tuberosus. The sequence continues at coordinate 14,250,568 of CM060377.1, forward strand.
GAGTCATTCTCTTTTTATCAACTGTTTTACTAAATCTCAAATTATTTTCAAAAGTTATAATTACAGGGATTAAGTCGTGGTTATCTTGAATCACTGGCAAGTGGGGTATTGTGCACATTACTAATTTCTCACGGTTAGGTTAACAAACCTAACAGTGATAATCATCACTACTTGGGTGAAAGGACGGTGAAAGGACCCAATAGTGGTATGACCATCGTCACCAGGGTGTGACACGACGCCAAATAAAAATAAGATAGTAGCCATTGTAATCGCTCTTATGCTGTAATTAATAACTATGTGTCATTTTTGTACAAACTGAATGAACTCACCAGTATTTCCTGCTGACCAAATGTTTTTAAAAACGTGTTTCAGGTAATTACAGTAGATCGGAATAAGAGTTGGATGCGGCACCAACAAGGCTTATAGAAGTGGCTCATTTTATCAATTAAATTAAATTAAGAAAAGTTGTTTTATGTATTCGGATTTATCCCATATTAAAGCTACCTTTCAAAACATGGGTTTATCCCATCTATTTAATAAATAAAATCCGGTGTTTTCTAAACTCTGATATTTTTCCTAACTCACGGTCCTGATGAAATTTCCACTGCACTACTTTTCAAAATAACCACCGGTACCACTGAACTGGTTCGCGGCTCTCGATTCCGTCCAGGGTGGGGTCGGGGGTCGTGACAGTTATATATCCTGTTCTATTTTTTCTAATGCTTTATTAATTTGTTTTTATGTAGATATGATTTGGTTTTTGTACCATTTACTGGGATTGATAATCATTTCAGGAATGTCACATTTTGTGGTGCATTACTTGGTTCTGAGACTGCAGATTCTTATAGATGGCTTTTAAGGTGCTTTGTTAATGCTTTTGGAAATGAGCCTAAAGTTGTTGTTACTGATCAAGATGCTGCAATGAAGAGAGCCATTAAGGATATACTTTCAAGAAGTAGGCATAGGTTATGTATGTGGCATATATGGGAGAAATTGAAGACAAAGGTATTAACTGCGTTTTATGATATAATAAACTGCAATTTTTATATAGGTTTATTATTGCGTTTTATGTATTATTCAATAAGATCCCCAAACACTTTTATCAATAGAATTACAAAACAATTGCGTTTTACTTTAATGCATTATGTTTATCATTTTCAATATATTGCGTTTTAAATTATTGCGTTTTATGTTTAATAATTTTATTACTTTTTATACAGGTTGGTCCTGTTTTGTCAGCAAACGTTGATTTTAATACAAGAATGACTCATGTTGTTTGGAATGATACTATTATTCCTGATGATTTTGAAACTGAGTGGCATTCAATAATGTCTACTTTTGGATTGGGAAATCATGAGTGGTTAAAAGATATGTACGATCTTCGATTTGATTGGATTCCCGCTTATTACCATGGAGAGAATTTGGCTGGTCTTATACGTACTATGTCTAGATGTGAAAGCGAGAATTACTTCTTTGGTCAGATTTGCAATCCAAGATGTACACTTGTTGAATTTTTCACTCATTTTGAGACTGCAATGGATTTTCAAAGGCATGAGCATAGGAGGAATGATCATGATACAAGGTATATTCAGTGTAAGACCTGGAGTGACTTTGTATTGGAGAAACAAGCATCAGAAATATATACCAAAACAATTTTTAAAGATATTCAGATTGAAATTGATGCTGCCATTACAAAGTGTATGTCAAAGTCTCTTGATACTGTGGGTGATGTTCAATATTATGAAATAAAGGATTTCAAACAGCCATGCACATCTTTATTCAAGGTAATTTTTTAAATTTATATTGTTTTAAACATCTATTGCGTTTTATTTTTTCAATCATTTGTTGTGTTTTATCATTATATGATCATATACTTAATTTCTGTATTATATTTATTATTCATTGCGTTTTATATCACATTTCACTAATTTTATATAGCTTTTTAATTTTATTTACAGGTTCAATACAACAAACAAGAAGATGGTTTAAGTATAAGTTGTAGTTGCAAACGGTTTGAACAATTTGGTATATTGTGCCGCCATATATTTTATGTTCTACGGTATGATGATATAACTGAGTTTCCTAGAAGATATGTTCATAGAAGATGGATAAGAGATGTTGTTTCAAATGGATCAAATCATTGCAATATTCGGTTTGATGAAATTGGTAGGAATAGTGAAATTGATAAAGTTTTTAGAGAAATCGTTGTTGCAAATGAGTATGTGGTTAATAGGTTGGTTGGGGATTTAGATGAGCTGTGTCGTTACAGGGATCATATTAAAAGTTATATTGATAAAGCGGATGAGGTTATGGTTGCTACGCCGCCTCCTAGTCGCAAAGAAAGATTTGTTGATATTGGAGGGAACTTAGAAAAGTCAGATTCTATGATTCGTGTCCCGATCAAAATAAGGACCAAAGAATGCGGTGTACAAAAAAGGATCAAGTCTAATCGTGAGATTGCAATTCAGAAATCATCAAAGATCCAGAAATCGTGCCGTGTATGTGGTGGAAAAGGTCATAGCAGTCGCACATGTAAAGATAAGGTTTCTTCTAATGCTATAGGTTCTAGCAATGCAATGTAAGTATGTATACAAATTCTGTAAAATTCTGATATCAATAAGAAAGAAATTTTTTTTGTCATTGTGTTTTATGATGTATAGGTTTCATCTCTTTTTGTTATTGCGTTTTGTGATATCCTTCATAAATATCAGCTTTTTTTGGTTAATTGCGTTTTATGATAACAACAGTATATTGTTATTGCGTTTTATACATAGTACTGTAAATGGAATTTTTTGATTATTGCGTTTTATTATAACACAGATCACAGATCAAATTAAACAAGAAATGCAAGTGGATATCATAAACATTGCGTTATATAGATGATGATAGTTTTAAACAAAGATGATGTTTACAAACCACAAATTTAAATAAAAATTACTAGCAAGATCAGCATCATGGATCAAAGTTTGTTTCTTCTTCGGATGAGAACCCTAAGCTTCCATCAGGGATTTCCTTATCACTTTCAGATTCAAGCCAAAGATCAACCTGTGAGACTACTGCCTTTTGAAGCTTCTCTGCAAATTTGCTAGCAGAGTTGTTGATGATTGGTATTTCAAATAATTGCTTCAAAAATTTTATATCCTCACTGGAAGATATGTCCTTTGGGTCATACATCTCCACATCACCGTCGTCCCAAGTCACTGAAACTTTGAAAGTTTCCTCAATGAACTCCCAAGATGTAACTTGGGCTTCTTCAATTGAAGTTTGATTCGGATTTCCAAATCTTTTGTGTAGAATTCTGAACAGTGCGGCTGTCTGATTTGTGTAACAAGCAGGTGGAATACCTATTTCATTCATCCTTCTCAACACATTTTCATTGCAGTTTTGAAGAACAGAAGCAACTGAATAGTATCTTATTTTTTTTCCATCAAGGAATTGAAGAACGAAATTCTCTCTGTTAATCCACCAAACTGATAGTTGTTGATTAGCCATATTAGGGTTTGTGTGTGTGTTTTGTTTTTGGATATTGGTGTATTTGGTGTATGATGAGGAATGTGAAAATAGTTTAGGGTTTTTGTTCTTATATAATGGATTGGTAGAGGGATTTGTATCAATTATGTTAATAATAAAAATGATTATATTTTATTTTTTCTTTGAATTGATTGTTCAATCGTACAGTATTTTATCAGGAATCCAAAAGGCTTTTTAAGGCTTTTTGTCTAATCAATTTCTTTGTCATTAAGCTATCAGTTTTTTCTTTGTTTTATTAACTCCTCATTTATTATTATTTTATTTTATAACATTGCGTTTTAGAATAGTATAATATATCAGTTTTTTGATTATTATTGTAATTAAGCTTTTAATTTGTTTTGGGTTATAAAAATAGTAAAAAAAACTCTTATTGCGTTATAAAGATATATTGCGTTATATGTTTGGAAATGAATAATTAGGAAACACTTTGTAATGCGTTTTAGAATAAATAACTTATGTCAAACAACAAATAAATAGACAATGTTGAGTTATAGCATACTATTAAAATGTTGCATTTTATCATAATAACATTTCACCATATATGTATCCTTTCTTTTAAATATTTAAATATATTATATAAAATTTTTATTGATAAATTGTACAAATTTTAAATAATATGTTTAAAAGAAAGGATACATATTGCGTTTTAAAATAACAAACAAATAGTAGCATTTTAAATATATCAACAAAATATTGCGTTCTATGAAAATTATCCTAAAAGAAAAAACATTGCGTTATAAGTAGCATTTCTAAATCAAAGTAACTAGCAAGATCAAGAAAATACTGCGTTATATTAAAACTATGCTAAAAGAAAAAACAATGCGTTTTATAATAAGTAGCATTCCTAAATCAAAGTAAACCAGCAAGATCAAGAAAATACTGCGTTATATTAAAATTATGCTAAAAGAAAAAACATTGCGTTTTATAATAAGTAGCATTTCTAAATCAAAGTAAACCAGCAAGAGCAAGCCTCTCTTTAATCCTTTCTAAACTAGTGTCATAAGATTGTTTTTTAAGTTTTGCACTGAGGTTTCGAAACTTCTTTGAGTCCTCAATAACATAATCTTTGAGTTCGTTGATTTCGTGCAATAATATCTTTGCGATGAACTTTCTTCTTAAATCATCAAGTTGTGCGGTCTGCTTGTTCACTTGTTTTTTATTTTTACCCTTCTTGATAATTGCAGGTTCTTCATATTCCTCATTAAACCCACAATCTCATTTTTCGACTGCTTCACCATTATAACATTCCATATGACGCATGCAGAATATACCACAATCAATGCCGTTATCTTTTGTTCTCCATTTCATCTCCATTCTAACAGGGGTTATTCCCTTTATATCATCTGCATTTTCATGTCCAACAGATTTAAGGTAACCTGCCAAAGCATTCCTCTACAGAAAAAAAAAAAAACAAAAAGATTAGGTGGTTTATATTTGTGTTTTAAAAGCATAAGTAAGAATACTTACTGTATTTTCAGGCACATCACCATATTTTTCTTTATTTGTGACTTCTTTCGCACTGTTGTCAATGATGAATATTTGTTTCTCTTCAAGATTGAACGAGATCACAAAGAAATGCTCTGAATGGAGAATCGGGACAAGGATAATTTTAAAATCTTTTATGCTTTTTAGCTTTGCACCTTGAAGAATTTTTTCAATGTTCTTTGTGAATGCTTCTATCATCTTTTCTTCATTTTTAGTTTCTTCCTTATCACTTGATGTTAAAGCCTGCATAACATTAAACAAATTAACATATTATTGCGTTTTATGAAGGTAATAAAACATACAGTTGTGTTTTATAAAACTTCATTCAAACAAAGTATACATTGCGTTTTATGAAAGAAATAAAACTGGCGATTGCGTTTTATAAAACTTCATTCAATCAAACTTCAAAAAACTTCATTATACATATATTATTTCTATAAAACAGACAAATTGGGTTTTATATATCTTACCAGCATTCGAATAGTACAGAAAAATCTTGGAGTTTTGTTGTCTTTTGATCTTCTTTTTTCTTCTTCATTCAAAATATATGTCCAACAATTGATTACTTCTCCGGTGATTTCCAATCCTGGCCTCATTGTTTCAGTAGCATATCTTGTCAGAAATACATGATCTTTAATTTCAAAGAGAGCGTCCCTGCAAAAAAAAAACAATTAAATTATAATATTTTGATTTTTGTTTTGTGTTAGTGTATATAAATGATTTTTTACATTATTTCTCCTTCTGCATGGAAAGCATATCCCGATATGTTGTTTTCATGTGCCGTTCTTGCTTCCTTCATTGCTACTTGTCTTAGATAGTATGGTGAACAAAATACTTCTGGTACATTTTTCTGTCGATCTGGTCTTACCATCTTTGTGATTATTTGTTCTGTTTTGGTTATATCACTTGTTGGTTGTTCTTGATGAACTGATTTTGCAGGTGTTTTATACGGATCTTCTTGTGGGTTTAGGAATGGTGTGTTTTGAATTAGATCACTGATTTCCTTTTCAGTTTCCTGTTCTTCAATTCTATCAAACATTGTTTATATTCCAGTAATTTGAACTTCTTTTTTGATTGTTTTATTTTCAGATTCCGCTTGAATTTGGGTTTGTGCAGCGTGGCGAGTAGTATCAACTTCCACTTCATTTTCATCAACATTTGAAGACAACTGAGAAATTTTCAAATCAAAGGATGGTACCTCATCATTTTGAATTTTCTTTTGATTTGAATTTTTTTCTTCTTCATCTGTCTTTTGAATTATCTCCAACATTAATGATGGAGTTTCTTCGCTAAATGATGATTGTACCATTGAAGGGTTTTCAATGTGTGTTTGCAGAATCGATGCAGGTTCATTCTCACTGATTTTTTCTGGATTGGAGAACTGGACTATAGCTGTGTTATCTTCATTGCGTTTTGTAGCATCATCATTGCTTTTTACAATCAATGGAGTTGAAATGATTTGATTTTCGGTGTCTTCATTTTGGCTCAAATTTAGAAATCTTGATGGTGTTTCCATCAGAGTTGAATCAATATTAACTTTCTTGTGCTTTTTAGCTTGATCGTTGAATTTTTCAATCAATGACGTCCATTCGTTTACTTTGTTATGAACAGTTTCACTGTTTGGATATTCTTCAATGATCTCATCTATGCGTGATTGGATGCTTTCGAAAATTTCTTCAAATCCTTTAAAATGATTATCCAAGGCAGTCACAACATATTCTTCATTTGATTTTTTATCTTCAATGTTCTTCATATTTTCATCGCCACTTTTTGTTGAATGAATGTCTGAAAGACCTTCACTTTGATTTAGTGATGGCATGAAATTACGCATCGGCATTGACTGTCTACCCACATTTTATCTTTATTTCCTTCTGATGGTTTTATGAAGAATTGCCCCCATGATGCTGCACTTTCTGTTTGTGTTTTCTCAGTTTCATTGGTTTTAAGTTGGCTGTTTTGAACATTCTCTTGATCCTCTTGTTCAATCCAGTCTGTTGCAGCTTTAAGTAAGGTGTTTCCATCTTCTATCTCTTCTGAGTTGATATTGATGTTTGGTTGTTCTTCAGTATCGTCTTCATCTTTTTCTTCAGATTCATCTTGAAAAATTTCTTCGTTTTCATTCTCGGATTCAGATGGATAAACATAAAATTCATCCTCCTCCTCCTCATCTTTCTTTTTTTGTTTATTCTTTCTGACTTTTTTCTCTTTTTTCTTTTTTTTCTTTTTATCCATTACAAGACCTCTCCCCTCATTATGCGCAACAATTTCCAATTCATCTTCAAATTCTTGTAATGTTGTAGAGTCAATTTTATCAAGAGAGAACTCTTCAGTGTTTTCAGCATCGTCAAATCCTTGTTTTTTGTAAGCATATAGTATCTGTATGAATCATTGCGTTTTAAAAAAATAATCAATACTAATTTTGTTGCGTTTTATAATATAAATCATTGTAAACAACTTACACAACTAATTTTTTGTAACTTTAAATACATTGCGTTTTACACAAAGATTGCGTTTTAATAAAGCATAGTTTGAAAAAAGCATATAAACAAGTTATCGCGTTTTGTACCTTTATAAACGTTGCGTTTTAAACAAACAAACAAATAAAATAAACTAGTCATTGCGTTTTCTAACTTTATATACATTGCGTTTTAATCAAACATATTTTAAACAAAGAATATAAACAAGCAGCCTAAACAAGCATTCAACAAATATGTAGCAATAATGACAGATCAGATTTCATACCGCTAACAATGCAATAGGTCCATTGAAGAGCTTGTCATTTCCAGGCCATTGTCTTCTTGTACGCCTTAAAACAGTCAGAATATATCCTGGGTTTTTTTGTCACTTTTCATCGATGGCAAGAATCTTTGATTAACGTTACTACTTTGCATTGCCTCTGCCATGACCGTAAAAAATATAACCAAGAAGTTTAGTTTGAACATTCTTCCAAGCTCATTTCTTGATTTTAAATATTTAATCAAGTTGGCAGCATACATTCTCTTCAAAATATCTTTGCTGAATTGATCGCGCCAGAATTTAATTATAAGATCAGTTTCTTTTGGTCTCAATTTTTCCTCAATCTCTATTTTTCCATTTGGTATTTGAAATACATTTTGGATCAATTCAGCAATGATCTTAATCTTCTCATCTCCTGTATTTATCTGATCATTTTCAGCATCAAAGTTTTTTACCAGCCAATATCCGAATTTGCGTGGAACTGAATGCAGCTTGAATGATAGTATGCTCTCAAACCCTATTTCTCTAACAACTTTCCTTTGCTCTTTTGACAAATTTTCAATATAATATTTTAGATTATTGACTGCACATCTTATGTTTATTTTTTTTCCGTCGTAATCATAATATGGTTGCTGTTCTGGTTGTTCTTCTGTTTTATCTTTCCTCAATGATCTTTTTGGTTTTGATTCTGCCTTTTCCTTCTTTTGATTTTTTGTCTGTTTGACTCTTGGTGGTGGATCAACAAAATCATCATCTGATACATTGAAGTGTTTTAGAAACATATATTTTTTCATGAAATTTGTTAAATGCGTTTTATGTTACTTGAATTTACTTGTTGTTGTTGTTCAGAAGTATGCAGAACTATAGCTCGACTAGTATTTTCATCATTTGAAATAGAATCTGTATCTTCTGGAGATTCTATCACCACTTTCTTTCTTCTCCTTTTTTGTTTTTCCTCTTGTTTTTTAACTTTAAACAGAATAATGAAACAATGTCAATTAACAAATTTATGATAAAACGCATTAGCTAACACTATAAAGATAAAAAACAGTAATTCACAGTTTTAAGATAAAACACAATACTTTACATCATATTAAATTTAACACAACAAATTAACATTACATAATCTCATTTTGTTTTTTATGATATTTTAATATAAAACACATTAGTCAAGTAAAAAAAAAAACATTTGATAGTATTATGATAAAACGCAATAGTTAACAACACATGTATCTCAGCAAATTCAAAGATAAAACGCAATGTTTTAAAATTCGATTACAATTATCATAATAATAACCTCTTTGTTTCTGCAAATTTATTAAGATAAAACGCATTAGTTCACAATATATAAATCCTATAAAAAACATTAGCACCCTAGGTCATAGTTTTAACATCAAACGCAATGTAGTCTCTAATAACAAAAATGTTAAGATAGGGTTAAGATATCACTCATTAACAATTTTTGGGAAGGGATATGATATATTAGGACTATTGCACTTCATAAAACGTAACTTGAATTCAGTTACAAAGCAAAAATACATAAAATTACCATTGTCTGAAATCTCTTTGCGTTTTCTACTACTTTGTTGTTTCATTGTTGATTTTCGGCTAATATTTACTTGTTGATCTATGTTCTTTTCAGCTGATGATGTTTTTGGCTTCTTTGATGATTTAGGGTTTTCAGAGACGGATTTCTTTTCAGTAAGTCAAAGGTAAACCTTCAAATTATCTGTCGACGACGCCATGAACTTCAATGGAGTATGATTTTCTCAAATTTCTGTAAGTGTGTGATCGTTCAATGGAAGTGTAAAACGTAATGAACTTTTTTTCAAAGCGTTTCTGTGTATATTCAACGACGGTTATTTTGGAATTTGATGATAATACCCTTGAAAGCCCGGAGAGCGTGTTTAAATGACAGTTTTTAATTTGATTTTGATCTAGACCGTAGATTGTGCAATTGGACGGTTATGATTGCTTCCTATGCTTCCTAGCGAAATAAACTTCCTAGCATATCTCCACCCTAGTTTTGTGTAGTTTGATGATGGTATTGGGTTTGAACACAAGTAGGTTATTAGGTTACACTGTAACCGTTACAGTAACTTTTTATCGATGAGGTGTAGTGATAGAGTTATAGAGCTTGTGTGGATCATCTGCCACTTAGTTCTGTTTAAGGGGTTGCTGTTTTTTTTTAAGGAAAATAAACAGCACATGAAGTTGCCAAGGCAATTTTAAAACTGAAAAGTGATATTGTTTACATAAAAGAGAAATCGATATGATTAAAGAAGTTGATTGTGCAATTTGGTTGGGATTTTGCAGTCCACCAGAGAAGGTAACACCTGAAAGTTCACCCAAGTAAGTTTATAACTTTTGAGTCTGTGATGATACCCAAGTTAATTTCTTGAATTTTCACCCGGTTAAAGTGGGTTTTTGTGTTAAATCTTATGAGTTTTTTTTTTTTCACTTATGCAGTATATTTTTGTTGACTAATTATCAGTTTTTGTATAGAACTTCATTTTTGTGAACATAGGTTATGCTAAATTCTGGATTATTAAGGTTGTTGTGCTCAATCCCTAACGAACTAATATCATCAATTGTTTATGAAAAACCCAACATTTATTGAAGATATGTGACCAGCTAATCTCCCAATCTATCAAGTCATCTTATGATCTACCCGGGTCAATGCCTAACCGTGGCAGGCCCATAGCTAGAAAAAGATATTTAAGAATTGCACCTACTAATCACAGTTGGGCTGCTGCAACAACCAAAGGGGTTTATTCGGTGGATGATAATTTCATATTTGATCCCACAAATCTCGATATTGATGTTACACCCAAGGTAAGAAAGTTATTTGTCGTATCATTTGGTAATAGTTAGATATTGTTTTAAAATCGATTATCTGATTGTTGGGATTTTAAGTTATTTGAAAAAGTATTTAATAGCATACGCAGATACAAGCGATATTTCCAGCAATTCGTTTTATTGCAAATGATTATGTGCTTTTACTAATTCAATTTCACATAATCACGCTCAGTACACACATCCAAATACCCCTTTTAAACAAATTGTTTGATGATGATAAGACTCCACTAATCATAAATTGACCATTTTTTACTTGTAGGCAATTGAAGCAGCTCTTTGGGGAAAACAACCAAGCATAGCTTTAATCCTTAGTTTATGGTTACATGAAGATAATTTAATAAAAAAAATGAATCATTGTTGTAGCTCCAGTGGACATTAAAGCTGCTGTTGCATTAGTCCCTTTTAAATTTGTTTATGTTAAGTATTATGCTATGCAAATGTATATCCAGCCGCAGCGCGGCGGGGTACTACTTCTAGTTTGTAATAGAGAGTGGGGTTTGTTTTTAACCAAGAAATAATAAACCGGCTAAATAAAACAAAATATGCCAAACTTGCCCAAAACAAATCTAGCCTCCGTAACCGGCCGACTCATAATCAAGTGGGTCACAGCTCTCGGACTGACCCGTTGGAGTTACCAAGTACCAGGTGGGTACACCCAGTCAGGCCTTGAACACATTTGTTGTTTATGTAAGGCCAACTTAGAGTAGACAAAATACACACATGTATTATTCCCCTTTGAAAAAAAAAATAGTGTATTTTGTAGGGCAAAATCCCGATCGAACCCTTTGAAAATTTTGTTAAACACCTCGTTCGCACACCCTAGAAATATTTCATGGGTCCGCCACTATACTTCCTAAAATCACGACGGAATCAAATATTACGATATTATTATATGTTTGGTTCGCTTTGTAAATCGCTAATGACGATGATATAGGTTTGTCTGTTTTATCCAGTTTATTTATGATAGTGCTTGATTTTGTGAAATATGTCTATTTGGTGTGCATTTGTTTCTCTTAAAACTATTCGGTAATCATTAACTATATAGAACAAATTATAATATAATTTATGTCTCACATAAGGTGTTTGCGTGTTTCCCTCCCATCGAAGGGTTCACTGGTTCAGTCGACCGACTTGGTCTAAAAAGTCCGACGGTCAGCTAAGGGAGGTAACAACCATCAGTTGCTAAAAGTCCGACGGTCAGCCTAAACACTAGGTAAATAGAAAGAAGGGGTTAAATTAAAAATGAAACATGAAAACTTAAAGACGAAAATGATGTTCGATTCTTAAATTGCTTTTTTACATAAACTATGACCCGGCCCACTAGAAAACACCTTAACAACACCAAACACCACAAGATTCAGAGATTTTAAATTATCTAAACAAACATCTTCTTTCAGCTTAGTTTCCTACCTAGCTAAAGCCCAGAATCAGTTAACCGGTCCACTGCTTGTGGCCCGGGAACCATTTCGGGCACTTCGGGCTAAAATAGCTCGACACCACCTTCGCATTTAGCAGTTCCACGATCGGTTTGTACTTCACACATCTTGGAGTCTTGTACTGATTAATCGACGCTCCTAAACTTATTGCAAAATCCATCAACTTATCAAACGTCCCGTTTTCGACAACCTTGATCTCTAACGCACCTATTGACTTATCCGAAGCCCGCCCCTGCCTGTAAACACTATTCAACGACTCTTCGATGGTAAGACAACAATCTTCAAACACCGAAGCGGGAATTGGGGTCGAACCATTTTCATTAACCTCCCAAAAAATCACATAGTGACCCGGGATAGTGGTTGTGTCCGCATGGCTCGTGTATTCGGTCAAGGTCGCACTAAACGGGACCAAATGGTTAACCGCATTCTCGACTGCTTTATGTAGCTCGACTTCGTCGGTTTTGTCAGAATCGATACTTAATGCCACATTCTTTCTACAAATGAAACTGAATTGAGGAGCTTTGTTCTTGAACCCAACAACTTTAAGAATGTCACCAACTCTATATCTATAAAGACCTACAATATAAATAATAATAATAATAATAATAATAAAACGTCAATAACTATCATAATATTCAGATATAGTAGATAATAAACTCGGCTAACAGAAACGAACCAGCATAAGTTGTGACCACAAGCTCATATTCTTGACCGAGTTTAACGTCCGCAAGATCGACGAGTTGCGAATTTTCCTTTTCACTTTCGATGGTCGCACCGCTGGCGGTTCGATGAACCGGAAGGAACTCAAAGTAAGCCATGGTGGGTATAATTGTGTAAGCAACCTCACTAGGGCTACAAAGTGGGTTCAAATTGACCCCAAAATAACACTCGGAAGATGCATACATTGTGCACACAAGAGGGAGCCCATTACTATAATAATCAAGAGTTGGTATATACTGAGCCATTGACCCAGTCACAATAACATCAACATACTTTGTATTTGGCCATAATCTAGTAATAATCCCTTGCCACGATTTCTTCGAGCACTCGAGCTCGATAAAATCCGCAAGATTCGGGTCGGGTTTCAACATCTTCATCACGGATTCTCTCACCGACGGGTCGGTAACAACCGGATTCAAACTACCGGTCCGGATATCACGGCTCAAAAGACTCCAATGCTTTTCTAAAAACCGAATAGCCCGAATGAACCCGGAAGCGAAAACCGCCCCCACCCGAAGAACCTCTTTGTTAAGGTACAACCCACAAAGCATTTGTGAGTACATGCTTTGATATGAATCCGGACAGAGAATGGTTTCATTCGGGCTAGTGTAATTTGTATACGGGTCGTATGGTCTTTCTTTAAAATGAGAGCTTTTGTAGTAACTTGTTAAAACGGGCCGGGCTAAAAGCCCACCAGGGGTTTTAGCTTCTGATTTTATGAATAAAAAATACATCCCTTTGCCTTTATCTAAACCGGGTACAAACCGGTTCATCACCGGCATTAAAAGACTGTATAACAAAGATCTTCTTCCTAGCTCTGCATCAATGGTGGGCATCAGTTTTCTCTCTCCTCCTGATGTCCCTGAACTGTAAGTTAACAAAAATAAATCAAGTCATAACACTTTACGTAATAACACGGGTGTAAACGAGTCAAGCTGAGCCCAAACTTGTCTAAATTTGGCTCGTTTTACTTGCGAGAGCGTGGCCCGTTCTACATGCGAGACCTTGTTTCGAGTGTTGTTTCTAAAGCTCGAGCTTTGTTTGTATGTAGCCTTTAAAGCTTCAACTCATCTCGTTTATTATTTATTTATTAATTAATTTTTATATAACAACTTCTAGTTGTATAATTATAGTTTTAGTAGAAATTATTTTGTATTATTTTTTCTATTCACACTTTTATATATAAAAATAACTATTATCTAAATATATACTTAATATTTTAAAATAAATAAATAAATTTATCGTCTAAATACATCTGCATGGTAAGTGAAACTTAGGGCCAGACTCATTTATTAAATACATTTATTTTAGGTTAGAGCCCAGCTCGTTAAAAGCTCGAACTGATTTGAGCTTTTAACGAGCTGATCTCGAGTAAGTTAAAAAAGCGGTACCTAGTTAAGAACTCAGAAATGGGATGGGATGAAAGAATGGCGGATTTATCGCCATTGGCGATACGAGTGATATCGTTATGGAGATCTTCGTAGGTGACAACCGGAACAAGTTTCTTGAACGTTTCACGGTCGGTGTGGCCGGAGAGACCGTGGCGATGGAGGTATTCAACGGTGGCATTTTGGGTGAGAATTTCGGTTAAAATTTGTTTTTGGACTTGGTCAGGTCTAGAGGTCACATCCTCAATGAACTCAAGAGCTTTTTTGTTTTTATCGGTGAGAGCGTAGTCCGTGGCGGTGACACCGTTGTAGGGTGCTTCCGGCATGGTGGTGGTGTAGAGAGAGAGAGAGAGTGGTTGATAGAGAGAGAAATGGTGGTTGTGGGGAGGGAGAGGGGAGAAGGTGGTGTTTATATAGGAGAAAAATGGAGGTAAGGTGTTGTGTATAATCCATTTAAAGTGCAAATAACTGTGCATTAAAGATAATGGCATGAATGTAAATATGTAACTTATTTTGGGTAAGTATGACACTTAAGTTCTAACGATATTTCACCATAAATAGAAGCTAAAAGCCGAAAATATAATAATAATGTGAGTTTGTGTGAGGGAATGGATAATGTTAAGATGTTGATAACGTACAATACAGTTACTTTTTATAGATAAAAATAAATACAAAATTATAATTAAGTAGGCTGTTTATGGAACTTATTACTATTTTATAACAATTTTTAAATTATCTTGACTGTAATTTTACGGTAATAAATCCCATCATATACCTGATTATAAATATTTGTTCATATCTATTGGAGACTTGTTAGTTGATACGCATTGGTTTGATCTTGATGAGTATTGGGCATGCATTTATGATTGTAGTTAAAACTTACTCCTAATAATTCTATAATTTTAATAACTTGCAAGTTGTTAATTAACAACTTCAACAAGCTATTTATTATAATTTTAAAATATTTAATACTTCAATATATTTGGGTAATGATTCAAGTAATCGTGTGGGATTTATATTTTTTTTTGAACGACAAATTTGGATCACTGAAAGACCACTGGAGTATCATCGTGTCACTAGCGGAACAATCCGATCATATCCATCTCCACTATGCATAATGCCTATATACCAATTCAGGAGGAAACCCAATAAATATGGAAAAACCCCTCTTGTGGGAATTGAACCCAGGACCTAGTGGTCCCAAAGTCTTATCTCACCGCCCAAAATGCCACTAGACTATAAAACCATGGACGTGTGGGATATCATCTAATTACGTACTTCTCTCAAACCAAAGCAAACGTCTAAAACTAATCTCATATCTGATTTCATATTTGAATACATGTTCCTGAAGTTTCATGTTGGGTTTTCCAGTCAAATTTGAGTTTCTTTATCATCGCTATTCACACTCTTAATTTTTTTTTGAAAAGATTCACACTCTTAATTAAGTCATACCTTAAACTTCTTGCTTAATAAGTTAATGAACTATCCTGTGATTGGTGTTAAAAATGTTGTGTGTTTGGTTGGGGGAATGTATATGGTTCACCTAACTTTGTTCATTCGTAGAGGTTT
This sequence comes from Helianthus tuberosus, assembly GCA_030545235.1. NCBI lineage: Eukaryota > Viridiplantae > Streptophyta > Magnoliopsida > Asterales > Asteraceae > Helianthus > Helianthus tuberosus. Next base: position 14,266,292 of record CM060377.1, read on the forward strand.
GAATTTTGACATTCTTCTCTATATATATTTTTTTTTTCAATCTTCTCTATGCTAGAAGACAAATAGACAATTTCAATGGAAACAAGGAATATATAAAAGTCCTCATGGACAAATTTACACAAGATCATGAGCTCGGATATGGTATCATAATTTGTGTCTCATGTGTATTTTGGTGTTGTGTGTAGGAACCGTTCGCATAAATTAAATAAAATAAACAAATTTTATTAAACTTGATTACAATACAGAAATGAGAAAACAAATTACTGGTACAATTACAACTGAAATAAAGACAATACAAGAATGAAGATGAAACAGAATTGGCTGAGGCACGTGAACACACGCTTCCCTTAAAACAAATTCCGAGTCTCCCAGGAGTACTCGTTTTGTTTCCCAGGGTACAACAGCCGGAGCAGTAGTACTGCCGGAGTAGACCTACAACCCGAAGGTTACCTTGAGACTGCAAAGAAAAGATCAGAAAAATTGTAGAGAGAAAGTTGTATGTTGCTGTTGTAGCTGGTATACTTCTCTGCTGGGTATGGAGCTGTATATATACAGCTCCTAAGTCGAAACAGTCAAAAACGAATTAAAGAGAGGTTTAAATTGCATTAAACGTCTTCAATGCAATTTAAGACGTCATTTAATTCTCAGTCTAAGCCCATTAACTCGTCAGTTACGAAGCTGAACTGAAACTGTTCTGTCATTCAATGCTGGAAGCTTCTGCGCGTGCGCGCGCCCATGCGCCGTGCGGCCTCTTGGCTCACAGCCGTGCGCCGCGCGCCCATGTGCGGTGCGGCCTCTTGGCTCATAGCCGTGCGCCGCGCGCCCATGCGCGGTGCGGCCTCTTGGCTCATAGCCGTGCGGCAATGCGCCACGTCACCGCGCGGTGCGTCCTCTTGGCTCAAGTCCATGCGCGCGTGCGCCACGTCACCTGTGAACCTATACGAGCGCGCCACACAGTCGCGCCGTATTGGCTCACTCTGGTGCGCCGCGCGCACCCGCAGGACCCATGCACCATGCGCGCACCCGCATGACTGCCACGTCATGCGCCGCATCACCTACCACTTGGTCCTTGCAACCTTTGCGCTCCACCACGCGCACGTGGTCAAAAATACAAAGGCGGCTCTCAAGCGGCTCGCGGCGATGCGAGCGTGCGCCATCAAAGCGCCACATTGCGCCTCATCGCCCACGCCACGCGCGAGCGTGTGCGAGTGCGAGTGCGAGTTAGGGTGCTCCGCACCCTTCGCGAGGACACTAGTGTGTGCTTCCATGAAACAATAAGGATGGAGAGTTCCACCTTAAATACCCATTTAAGTTCCAACTCTCATCCGATGTGGGACAAGGTGCTACTTTCCCTTTTGTTTCAGCATTGAATGTTCCAAACACCCAACTTTGAGCATCGATATCTCATACATCTTAGCTCGGTTTTGGACGTGGTTTAGTTCGTTGCGAAGTTCTTCCAACATAGAACACAAACCCACAAATAAATATATAAAACCCGCTCATTTTATTATATTTATTTCTAGTCCAAAATAGGAAAAAATCATTTTCCTATATTTGTGAAAAATGCTATTTTCACCTATTTTCCAACAATCCCCCACATGAAAAATGCTATTTTCATCAAATTTCCAACAATCCCCCACATGTATGGAAATGGATCTTTTCCTTACACTTTTCAACGATAAACTTCGACAGTTGAGTATTGCAAGATAGGTAGGTTGAAGCCTTTGAACCTTCTTTTGTGAAGCGCACTTAGCTTACTAGCGGTGTGTAGACGCGATGTCCTTGAACATACCCCCATTTGTGTAAACGACAATACACTTCACACAATACTCTCCCTGGTTTGGCCAACTCCTCATTGTCGTGTCCTATTATGGTCCTGGAACACTAGCCTGGTTCTGCGAGAGCTCTAGGATTTGCGCACCCCACAAATCCATTCGAAGCGACCCTACTTCTCTCTAACATAGGTGATTCCTCTGAATCATTAAAAGCATCATGGTTATTTGATTTCCCGAAATCCTTAACCTTAATATGCTTAGCCTTACTTCAATGTCACTGATTGGAATGGACTAGGAAGTATATAACTAACTCCCTTTTATTTGGTTTGGGGTACTCCCCCACAGTGACTCCGTTTGGTAATATGATTAAGTTGTCCTATTGAACTTAGATCTTGGGATCTCCAGTCAACTAAGTTAGGTTTCCCTCATATTCCCATTTACCACGGGCTTTAGTCCCATTCCTCTTGACGACGTTTCTACTAACTCTCTGCTTAAGCCTTTTGTAAACGGGTCCGCAATGTTATCCGCTGATCTCACATAATCAATTGTGATAACACCCGTTGAGAGTAGTTGTCGTATCGTGTTATGTCTACGTCGCATATGCCTTGATCTGCCATTGTACATCAAGCTTTGAGCTCTACCAATCGCTGATTGGCTATCACAATGTACACATATGGCTGGCAAAGGCTTTGGCCATCTTGGAATATCTTCCACGAATTGACGTAGCCATTCCGCCTCCTCGCCTGACTTATCCAAGGCGATAAATTCGGATTCCATTGTGGATCTTGCTATGACCGTTTGCTTAGAAGACTTCCAAGCAATAGCAGCTCCTCCAAGTGTAAATACATAACCACTTGTTGATTTGGAATCTTTATTATCCGATATCCAGTTTGCATCAGTGTATCCTTCGATCACTGCTGGTTGTCGGGTATAATGCAGTCCATAATCTCTTGTGTATCTTATGTATTTAAGCACCCTCGTGATAGCCTTCCAATGATCCGCGCACGGATTGCTGGTGTATCTACTTAGCCTACTCACCGCGTAAGCCAAGTCGGGTCTAGTACATGTCATTAGATACATTAGACTGCCAATAATTCTTGAATACTCTAACTGAGCAACTCCATCTCCCTTATTCTTCTTAAGATGTTGGGAGGTATCAACTGGAGTTCGAGCTACACTCGTATCTCCCGAGTTGAATTTTTCAAGAATTTTATCCACATAGTGAGATTGACTTAACACAAGACCTTCTTGGGTTCTTATGATCTTTACTCCAAGAATCACATCAGCTAAACCCATGTCTTTCATGTCAAATCTCGCTTTCAACATGCTTTTAGTATCTTTGATAATTTTATCATTACTCCCAATGATAAGCATATCGTCTACATAAAGGCATAAAATCACATAACCTTCATTTGTGTCTTTGAAATAAACACATTTGTCGCACTCATTTATTTTGAAACCATTGTCAATCATGACATGATCAAACTTTTGGTGCCATTGTTTTGGTGCTTGCTTCAAGCCATACAAAGACTTGACGAGTTTACATACTTTACCCTCTTGACCTGGGGCGGAGAAACCTTCAGGTTGCTCCATGTAAATCTCTTCTTCTAAATCGCCATTTAGAAATGCGGTTTTAACATCCATTTGGTGAACTTCCAAATTTCTTAAAGCCGCTATAGCAAGAACCAATCTAATCGAGGTTATGCGCGTCACAGGCGAGTAGGTATCAAAGTAATCTAGACCTTCCTTTTGTCTAAATCCTTTAATCACCAACCTAGCCTTGTATTTATCAATACTTCCATCAGTTTTCATCTTCCTTTTGAATATCCAACGATATCCAAGTGGTTTGCAACCAGGTGGAAGATCTACTAACTCCCAAGTATGATTTTGCAATATAGAATCTATTTCATTTCTTATTGCTTCTTTCCATTGAGGTCCTTCTGAAGAAGAAACCGCTTCGCGATATGTATTGGGCTCGCCCTCTACCATATAGCTAACGAAGTCTGGACCGAAGGATTTTTCAACCCTTGGCCTTTTGCTTCGCCTACGGTCACTTTCTTCAACCTCAGGTTGTTCATGTGTCTTATCATGAACTACCTCATCATCTCGTCTAGATGAGCTTTCACCTACTTCAAAAGTAGGTGTTAATGACGTTGCATGTGTTTGTCTTCTCAAAGGAAACACATTTTCAAAGTAAGACACAACGTTAGGATTCACCTCCATGATAGTGTTTACGTGTACATCAGGATTCTTGGACTCATGTACAAGAAAGCGATGTGCACTACTTTGATGCGCATACCCAATAAATATGCAATCAACAGTTTTGGGTCCTATCCTAAGAGCCTTAGGAGGTGGTACAATCACCTTTGCTAGGCACCCCCACACTTTCAAGTATTTATATGAAGGCTTTTTCTTTTTCCATAACTCATATGGAGTCTCGTCTCTCTTTTTCAATGGTATCTTGTTCAAAAGATAATTGGCCGAGAGAATGGCCTCCCCCCACATTTCCTGGCTCACCCCAGAACTTATCAACATGGCGTTCATCATTTCTTTCAATGTGCGGTTCTTTCGTTCCGCCACGCCATTTGATTGTGGAGAATAAGGAGGTGTACACTCATGTACAATGCCACTTTTTGCGCATAAATCGGCAAAATGTGCAACATATTCGCCTCCTCGGTCGCTTCGCAAAGCTTTTATCTTCTTTTGAAGTTGATTCTCAACTTCATTTTTATACAAGATAAATTTACTTATTGCTTCATCTTTACTTTTTAGTAAATATACATAGCAATATTTAGTACTATCGTCAATAAACGTGATGAAGTACTTATTTCCACCTCTTGTGGGTACCGCTTTTAAATCACAAATATCGGTGTGAATTAAATCAAGGGGTTCGGTTATTCGTTCAACCGATTTGGATGATGTTCTTGTAAGTTTGGATTCTACACATGTTTCACATTTATAGTGTGAATCAACATGGAATGTTGGTATGCAATTTAAATTGATTAAACGGCGTAAAGAATTAAAATTAACGTGACCTAATCTACCATGCCATTTATTCGATTCAGAAAACTCAAGCATATAAGTAGAAGTAGTAGCAATTTTATTCATGTCCTTTTTGACAGCCATTACATTCAATTTGAACATACCATTTTGGGCATAGCCCTTGCCTACATACATTCCTCGTTTAGTTAACACAAATTGATCGCTCTCAAAGACTAAACGAAATCCAAACTTGTTAAGCAACCAACCCGAGACTAGATTCTTTCGCAAGTCCGGGACATACAACACGTTGCTTAGAGTGAGCTCCTTCCCCGAAGTCCACTTCAAGATCACCGTTCCTTCACCCATGATGTCAGCGGTGGCTGTATTTCCCATATACAGCTTATCTTCTCCAGAAAGCGCCTTGAAGGTGGTAAATAGGCTTCTGTCCGCGCAAGCATGACGGGTCGCGCCCGTATCAATCCACCATCCTTTTGGAGTGTTGGTCACAGTATTGACCTCATCCATCATCGCGCTTTTGTCGGAAATCATTGCCACCAAAGGCATTCCGTCTTCATCCACCATATGCGCACGCTCACGCTTTGGTTTCTTGCATTGGTTAGCCCGATGCCCCGGCTCGTCACAGTTGTAACAAGTTCCTTGGAACGTTGGAGGTTTCTTTTTCACAACCCCTTTCTTCGGTCCAAGTTTGCTAGCCTTTGCTTTCTCCTTGTCCTTTTTCCCCTTACCCTTCGCGCCCTTAGAGGATTGCCCATGCTCAACCAAATTTGCGCTAGCAGAAGCTTGCGCTTGGTTGCCTTTAAGGGCAATTCTATTGCCCTCTTCAATCCGAAGACGAACAATAAGGTCCTCTAAAGTCATCTCCTTTCGTTTGTGTTTAAGATAATTCTTAAAATCCACCCAACCAGGAGGTAACTTTTCAATCAACGCTGCCACTTGAAATGTCTCGCTAAGTGTCATGCCTTCCGCAAAGATGTCATGTAGTATAATTTGGAATTCTTGGACTTGATTCATAACACTTTTAGAATCAACCATTTTGAAATCCAAAAAACGGGCTACCACAAATTTCTTTGTGCCAGCATCCTCCGTTTTGTACTTCTTGTCCAAGGCATCCCAAAGTTCTTTGGAAGTCTTGACGTTGTAGTACACATTATACAACGCATCTGCTAGGCCGTTTAACACATAGCCACGACATATGAAATCCGAATGCTTCCACGCATCTACCGCGCACTGTCTTTGTGCGTCGGTCTCCCCTTCCACAGGTTGGGGAGCGGTTTCCGTCAAGAACCTCGCAAGGTTCATGGTGGTCAGGTAGAAGAACATCTTCTGTTGCCACCTTTTGAAGTGTAGACCCGAGAACTTCTCGGGTCGTTCCGCGTGATTGGCCACTGTGGACGCTCCCACATTGGTGGCGTTCAAGGGGGTTCCCGTCACAACATTCGCAGTGTTGTTAACGTTGACATTCTCGTTCGACATGCTGTAAAATTAAAAATTTAAACTTTTTAGTCCAAAAAATTCTGTTTTACGCACAAAACAGAAGTAAACTAATAAATTTTAATTTTACCACAATTTACTGTTTCGGCTTCTAAGTCCAACTTTGAAGACCAAAAACAGAAAATTTATAATTTTAGAACTTACTGACTGGCTTCTAAGTCCAACTTTGAAGACCAAATCAGAAAGTTTTATCAATTTTTAGGACAAATTCTGAAGTAATCAAAAAATGTTTTCAACCAAAGTCGCTCCTTTGAAGATGAAAACACAAAAAATCTGTTTTTAAAACCCAAACTGAGTGAAAACAAAACTGGTTTGAATCACAAACAGAATGGTTTTGATTACACGAACGGTTTTAAAAATTTGTTTTAAGATTGTAGGAACCGTTCGCATAAATTAAATAAAATAAACAAATTTTATTAAACTTGATTACAATACAGAAATGAGAAAACAAATTACTGGTACAATTACAACTGAAATAAAGACAATACAAGAATGAAGATGAAACAGAATTGGCTGAGGCACGTGAACACACGCTTCCCTTAAAACAAATTCCGAGTCTCCCAGGAGTACTCGTTTTGTTTCCCAGGGTACAACAGCCGGAGCAGTAGTACTGCCGGAGTAGACCTACAACCCGAAGGTTACCTTGAGACTGCAAAGAAAAGATCAGAAAAATTGTAGAGAGAAAGTTGTATGTTGCTGTTGTAGCTGGTATACTTCTCTGCTGGGTATGGAGCTGTATATATACAGCTCCTAAGTCGAAACAGTCAAAAACGAATTAAAGAGAGGTTTAAATTGCATTAAACGTCTTCAATGCAATTTAAGACGTCATTTAATTCTCAGTCTAAGCCCATTAACTCGTCAGTTACGAAGCTGAACTGAAACTGTTCTGTCATTCAATGCTGGAAGCTTCTGCGCGTGCGGCCTCTTGGCTCATAGCCGTGCGGCAATGCGCCACGTCACGCGCCGCATCACCTACCTCAAAAATACAAAGGCGGCTCTCAAGCGGCTCGCGGCGATGCGTGTGCGGGTTAGGGTGCTCCGCACCCTTCGCGAGGACACTAGTGTGTGCTTCCATGAAACAATAAGGATGGAGAGTTCCACCTTAAATACCCATTTAAGTTCCAACTCTCATCCGATGTGGGACAAGGTGCTACTTTCCCTTTTGTTTCAGCATTGAATGTTCCAAACACCCAACTTTGAGCATCGATATCTCATACATCTTAGCTCGGTTTTGGACGTGGTTTAGTTCGTTGCGAAGTTCTTCCAACATAGAACACAAACCCACAAATAAATATATAAAACCCGCTCATTTTATTATATTTATTTCTAGTCCAAAATAGGAAAAAATCATTTTCCTATATTTGTGAAAAATGCTATTTTCACCTATTTTCCAACATTGTGTAGCATATTTTTTTTAACGGCAAGGTTACATAATTTATACATCTAAATTACACCAAATTTACCCTATGTCAAGAATTGAACCATGGTCTTTTCCAAGAGACACAAAGCCTCTACCACCCTACCAAAGTGATGATGGATGTTGTGCTGTATATAAGTGTGAGCAGTATTACGTTAGTACAATTTATGAGATACATACGAGACATACAAAACAAAACAACATACAACTTAAAGTGTTGTAGCTTTATTTCTTCAACTGTATATTCTAACTTAGACTTTACATACATAAAGTATCTTATTAAAACACAATAGCTTTTTATTTAAAAAGTAACATAAAAGCGAATCAAAGCAGTTTTCATATAATATGTTGATATTTAATCTTACTTTTCTTTATAATAAATAACTAAAATTACGACCCGCCGCAATGCGGCGTGGATTCTTTAGTTATAACTAAGTCGATTTAGGACCCGCACGTTATGTTGAACATGTCAAACGGGAAAAAATAGACAATGTAAAAACGTTCACCCCCGCACGCACATTCCGTCGTGTTAACTCGTAAAATTTAGAACGAAACGTTAAACTAAAGACGCACGTTGCGATGGGTTAAGTCACAAAATTTAGAACGAAGCATAAAGCGAAAAATTTGCGGAAAATGAAAACTATAAAAGGACCAAAGTTGAAAGTAAAAAAAGTTGTGGGGATAGATTGCAAAAGATAAAAAGTTTTGTGTTAAAAGTAAAAAAAACAAATAGATTTGAGTTAAAAGTAATTTATGAAATACATTTGGGTAAAAAGTAAAAAAATCATTTTTTTTTGAAAAACCGCCAAAAACAAGGTTACAATAACCATATGCATAACTATTTTTTCTTTGAAAAACTCCCATAACCAAGATTACAATACAAATATGCATAAACATGTTGCTTCTTTATAGTGTTTTAATTTAATATTATCTTGAATGTAATAATTAATTTTAAACTATCTTTTTCCTTTAACTGTTTACATATGATTGGATATTTTAGTGAGAACACTCTTCAAGTTGGTTTTTTAATATGTTTTTCTAAGTGGTTGATTAGGTAAGACGACTTGTGGTACAAGTAACTTTTTTGAAATATTAGGGTTTTAGAGGTCAAAAGCAAGACTTTTGATGTATCTTAAACGTGGCATTAAAAAAAAAGACAACTATTCTTTCTATTGAAGAAAAATAGACTTGTAAACGTTAACCAAACGAAAAGGTTACGGGAAACCTTGATATGTTAATGATAATATAAAGTTTATATATAAAACTATAGAGAAATAATTTCAACTCATATAGTTTCGTTCATAGTAAACTTCAACAATTTAAATTTAAATACTTTAATGTAACAAATCTAGATATTATTATAGGAATAATTTAGTATATTAATTTTATGAAACTAGAAACAAAACAAAGAATGTGTGTTTTCACCAGACCCAACTTGTTCTATTTTTTATAGGTTACTTAATCCTTAGGTGTTTATAAATATTTAAAATAAAAAAATATACCGTAAAATGTTAAAAAAAAGTATCAAATTTAGGCAACATGAATCATGTTTCCACCTATTTATTATTTACGGTTTGTTTAATCAAACTAAAATTATTTACGGTTTGTTTAATCAAACTAAAAATAGAATTTGACTTTTCTGTTTGTTTATGGTTCATGATTTTGGTGATGTCGGTTAACTGAAAATAAAAATAGATGATTTTTTTTGTGTAGGTAAAAAGATAGATTAATAATTTAAATGTTAATTTAAAACATAAAAAATACATCAACTATGAGTCTTTGGCGTCATGATCTACCCAAATTACATATTTAAATTTTAAATGATTAATCATGAGTAAAATGTTTAACCACTTGATCAATCAACTTGAACATAGTGCATGATTTTCTTAAGGGTTGAATAAGAACTTGATAATCAATTAACCGAAACCAAAGAAACCAAATATCGGTTGATTGGTTTTGGTTAACCGGTTATTTTATGTAACATCTTAAAACTCAGACATGTTACTTTGTTTACGGTTAACAGAAAGACTTTCAGACACTAAATCTTTCATAATTTATGTTTTACATTTCACACTTTAAGAATATGACACACACACATTAGTCTAGGATATCAACTTTCCTTGTCCATATAGCTCGAATATATCTTGTCACTGCTTATCTTTATTCACCTAAAATACGTATTGAAACAACTCAAAGAAACTAGTGAGTCAACACTTTGTAAAACAAACTTTACCTTATCAAAACCTCATTTAATATTTCGATTCACATTTTATCAAATGTCTAGTTTAGATAACCATCCCCACTACACAATCCACACCAAAACATATTGCATCACACACCTCACAAAGACACTTACCAAATCACATACTTCACCACATTTCTTACTCATCATTGTTAAATACCTCACTCTTATTACTTGAAAAATCAATGTAAAATACACACAAGTATTAAAATTAGTAAAGGTTGACACACTATCAACTTGAGACCCTCACACTATTGCCACCGTCATGGACTTCACACTTTTTTTCCTACCATCATGGACTTTACACTATTTTGCCACCGTCGTAAATTTGTTTGAAACTATTAAAATTTGTTTCTAAGATTATAGACGATACAAAATCCCTCAGTTATCTTTGGATAAAGAAACTGATCCTTTTTAAAAATTATTGTTTGAAAAGATTGATATAATTTCCGTTAATTTAGAATCTTGTTATAGCTCTTCTTTTCTTCTAGCGTCTTGATAGTTGGCTTCTTAATGAAAATTTGTCGTTAAAAATTAATGAAATGGAATATAAAATCCAACAAAATGAACCAATTTATTAATTACAAACAAGATACACGTGTAATGGTGGATGTTTGGGATAACGTTAATGACGATTTGTTTAAATAATTAAAATTAATATAACTAAAAAAGTAAGATAATAAGACAAAGCAAGCACATAATAATCCAAGTCCACCGAAAGTAGGAGTAGCTAGCGTCACATGTCAGTGACCCAGAATTCAAGAATGCTTGTAGCCTATAACTCCCTCAACATGACACCATCTCCACACATCTATCTGACACGTGTCCATGCCCCACGTGTGCGTTGACTTTTAGACTGATCCGACGGCCAGGAAGCTACCTAATCTTCCTGTGATTATGGCCTTATGGTGGTCAGGATTTAAGGGAATGTGACGAATGAATGTCCATTATATTCTCCTCCAAGAACTAATTATATATATAATAACTTATTAGATATACATATTACGGGATATTAATATCTTGTTTGATGATTATATGATGATGCTAACGACTTATTGACCCGACTTTAAGAACCGAATATTACTAGCTGGACCTCATGAATCGAACGTATCTAGTTAAACATTATGAACCGAATGTTATTAGTTGAACCATGTGTGGCGAATGTTATATAAGCGGAAATGTAGGATCAACGTCTCATCTACCAAAGAGCCACACACAAAACATGGCGGGTGGTGCATTCAGCGCAATGCCATCGATACTCGCCATCATGGAACAAGTCTCCTCCACTAAGAAAAGAAAGATTCATGTGGGATCATGAGAGTTTGAAAAAATAGAGTATTAGGTAACTTTTAAAGGTTGGATGTTTGGGATAATCTGATTCACATTACACTTATTATGATCAAATACGTAACATGTTAGTGGTGATCACTATTGTATTAGTAAGTATTATTAGTGAAGAGTAAAGAGGTGATTACTACATAGCATAATGGGCAAGGATGGCTAAAAACCTACAATTTCGTGGGTATGAGATTAGGTGATACCCGATTCGATTACTCGAAGCTATATACCTGTTTACCCGAATCATATACCAAAAAAAAAAGTATTTTTAGTTTTATTTTTTCTTAACCCTTGTTTAATAATATACTTCATTCTATTAGTTTTATTATGTGAAAAATATGTGTTAAGATATATACTTTGGTAATATGCTTTGTATTTGTATGCTACGAAATACATAATTATGTTTTGAGATATATATTATCATTAAATTTACATATTTAAGATATTTCAAACATTTATGGTGATGATAATACAATATCATAATTTGTTGGAGTTGTTAGAAACATAAAAATATATGAACATTAGACTGGAAAGAAAATGATGTATAATTAATTGAAAATCCTAATGATTATATTTTAAGAAACTAATGCGTATACTTGATACTTGATGGGTAATTACTCGACGAATACTTGATGAGTAATGAGTCATGTATGAGACATGGTTTTACAATCAGATAATATCCAATGAACCACCATATATCGAGTCGCATTTCTTAGCTTATCTTTTTTATGAACAAAAGAAATATTATATTAAAAGGATTAGCAAGGAGCTAAAGGAATCAAACATCAACATAACAAAAATAAATGTGGGTTTTGCAATCAGCTAACCCAACTAAAGTTTGACTTTTGTTTTATATTGACAAACCATTGAAATTGAAAAGAAACAACATAATAAAAAAAATACTATCTCGAGTCTCATTTCCATGATCCCTCGTTTCTGCATGAGTTGAGCATATCAGACATAAAATAGAAGAAATATCCATACATTCATTACTCAAACTCCAATGAGTAGGTAACCGATCAGCTTTGAAGGACAACCTAGGAGTAATACGCATCGTATAGGCCTATACGATAGGGCTGTCCAAAAAGTTCATGGCTCGGAACTCGCTCGAAGCTTGCTAGGATTTAGCTCGGAAAAAGCTCGCTTGATATGACTTGGTTTGAAACTGAGCCGAGCCAGCTCGGTAAGAAAGTGAGCCTAGCTCGGCTCTGCTCGTAACGAGCCAAATTGGCTCGGTTTGGGTCGCTTTTTAGCTCGATTTGGCTTAGCTAGGATTATTTTACTTTTAATGTATTTTATTTTTATATACTTTATAATATATACAAAAAACTAATTTTTATTTACATGTATTTATGAGTGTAATTGTATACCTATGACATATTTGAAGGTGGATTACTATGCTAATAAACTTATATTGTATTTCGTTTGAAATTTGAAACTTATTTTATGTTGTTGAACTTGATTTTCACTTGTAATGTATAAGGTTGAACTCATATTGGGTATGCTCTTTTAAATTATCGAAAATATTTTAGACTATTGAACTCTGAGAGCTATGTATTAATTTTTCTTTTTGAATTCAAGTCAAACCAAGCCGAGCCCGAGCTTAGATTTGCAGCTCGGTTTTAAATCCGAGAATAGCCGAGCCGGCTCAGTTTATAATCGAGCCAAGCCCGAGCTTGGCCTAGCTCGGCTCGGCTCATGAACAATCCTACTATACGATGCGTATTAGTCCGCATGAGGGGGACATTATCTGCCTTTGACTGACCTTGGAAATTGAATTTAACCTAATAATACGCATGGTAATAGGTCTATACGATGCGTATTGGTGGTGTCGATTTAATTTTTCAAAGTGTCTCAATAATACGACCCATAAAAAAAACCCGTGACAATTTTTTGGTTCCACCTATCCCATAGATTTTTTAAACTTGTGAAAAATAATATAATGCTCGGTACTAGAACGGCTTTAATATATTCTAGATTCATATAAAAATGTTTAATGTAGCATATTATATAAGATAACCGAATATGTATTTAGTATACACTCGTAAAGAGAAGCACCAAAATCAAAAGGTAAATCAAAAGGTTTTCAACTTGAAATTGGGCCATGATGATGCCACTTGGATGGTACCATTGGTAGTACTCTAGTGATCCGGAAACATGTCTTTTCTTGAAATGAAGCTATCCACTTCATTTTGCCGCATAAACAACAATAACGTTTGGGTCTGAATTGATGTATTATTTTTGGCCAATCATATATTATTCAAAAAAAAAAAAAAACCATATTATTTATTTTCTCTAACTACAAGAACATGGCAAGTGATAAAATCAGAAATGATCTTGGTGTCATCGAAAATTAGGAGAGGAATATACAGTGGTGAACCTATGATTTATTTCCTAGGGGTGATCGGGGTGTTAGTTTAACTTTTAGGGTGGGGGGAGGGGCGAATTGGGATATTTGCCTACAAATTACACTATTTTTTAGAGGGGTGGTCGCCCCCACAACTACATGTAGGTCCGCCATTGGGGATATATGTGTGTAAAAGAACGATAGAAGAAGATGAGGTGTGAAAATAGATTTGGAGGAAAAATTTGGAGTGCCATTTAAGCGTACCCGATAGAAAACGGATGCGCGGATGAGATGAGAGAAAAGAAGGATGTTATATCTTATGGGTAAAGTTCTTGTACAAATAATCTTAACATACTAAACATACAAATTGAAGGAAAACTAAAAAAGACAAGGTGGCATTTTTGTAATTATCAATAACTATCAAAGTTACTCTACAAATATACCTAAAAAAACCTAACCACTCCCCCCCCCCCCCCCCCCCCCCCCAAAAAAAAAAAACCTAAACCCCCCACCCCCCAAAAACCTAAAAAAAACCTAACCCCCCCCCCCCCCCCCCCCCCACCCAAGCTAAAATGCTAAAAACTAAACCCCCAAAAAACCTAAAAAAATCTAAAAAAAAAAAAAAAAAAAACACACACAAATTATTTTATTTTATTTTATTTTTTTAACATTTTTTATTAAAAAATCGCTACTTTTAGTAGCAGCAAAAAAAAAAAAAAAAAAAAAAATTTGCTAACGAAATGTAGCGATTTTTTAATAAAAAATGTTAAAAAAAAAATTTGTGTTTTTTTAGGTATTTTTGGTTGTAACTTTGATAGTTGGTGGTAATTACAAAAATGCCACCTTGTCTTTTTGGGTTTTCCTTCAATTTGTATGTTTAGTATGTTAAGATTATTTGTATTTGATCTTTTGCCTATATCTTATTATGTATACTATAATTCACTATCAAGAATATATTTGTATATAACAAATTATAGTTTATACTTTAATTCATGAGTGGAACAAGGGTTCCGTTGGCTCGTGATCACTAGAACTCGATGGACTATTATAATTTTTGAGTTGTTTAAGAAAAAAAAACATGAGATTGACCTCTAGACTTAAAGAACTACCGTCCAATCACGTTCTGATTACGCCATTGTTTTTATTTACCATCGTTAGCGTGTCAAGTATATTTAGAACTAGGTAATTGCTTTTAAAGTATACACCATAACATGTTCATTAAAATGACTTCAAGTATGCATGGCTTTTCATATAATTTACCTTATTATTTATTATTTAATTATAAACACAACAAAATATCATTATTATAAAAACAAATTGCAGTGCTATATTTGTAAATTAGGAAGGTTGAAAATATGTTGTGGCCGATAAAAAAGGCTTTAACTAGCAGAAAAAGAAACACCAACAAACAAACAAACAGTACACGCCACTGGAGTCCATTTATATGATTTATCCACTCTTTGAATTATTCACATCCACGTTTCATAATATTATATTGAATCTTTTCTTAATAACTTATAAATATTAACAGGTAAATTTTATTTTATTAAAGATAGTGAAAGTTGTACTTAGGAAACATATTACATATTTTTGTGTGTCTATGTATTGTTGGTTTGGGGATTAATTAACGTGCAGGTGTTTTCTTAGTTGTGTGTGTTTTTATAGGTTTTGCAGATAACAGTGGTTTGTAGGAACTAGTGCTCTAGTGGTGGGCATAGGTATTTAAGTTTCACCTATGGTGAGTCCGGGTGAGTTTTCCCCTCCAGGTCTCAAGCTCGAGTCTGGGTGATAGGGGTTTTTCATTGAGGGGTTTAAATTAGGGATATATTGTGCGAGGGGGCTCTCTAGCGCGAACCCGGTTTAGACAACATATAATAGACCTCCCGACATTCACGAATAATTCACACCTTTCAAAAAAAGAAAGTGGTTTGTAGGGTTTTGTGTGCTTGATTCCACTTTCAAGTGAGAATGTTTGGTGAAATCAATGTTTTTTAGATGTATTTGATGTATTAAGTTTCCAATTTTAATTTTGTAGAAATCAGATTTTGTGTAGGTGTTTGATTCGGTTTGTAGGTTTGGACGAAGGTAATGGTGCATGATCAAACACGCATGGACCATTAAACCAAAGACATCCTAACAAAGTCTTAGGAATTGTTTGTTTAGCTCTTAATGGTTCAGACCTCTTATTAGCCGGTTCAACACTTAATGGTTTAGACTGTTTGTTTCGTGAGCAGATGTTTGAATGGTTCAGACATTTGCCTCTGAATGATTAAGCATTATATTGAGTCTGAATGGTTATGACCTCTAATCTGAATTGGTCAGACATTTGTCTCTGAACGGTTAAGCATTATATTGCCTCTTAATGGTTTAGACCTCTTATTGGTTCAGATATGTTGTTACTGATTCAGTACTTAACCATTCAGAAGTTGCCAAACAGCCCCTTAGTCTGAATTCATATATGGTAACAAGGTCATTATTTAGCTTTTAGCTTCATAACTTTTTTTTCTCTCTTAATTTTGATTTCCTCTCGAATCACTTTTGAATAAAAATTCCGTTCAACACAAACCAATATCACTCTAAATTTATTAACCGATGAAGTTGTCGAATTTACCCAAGTCAAGGCTAATTGGTTATAACTGAAAGAGATGAATCCATAATTTTTTTCATATAAAATAAAACAAAAAATCAATCCTGGTTTAATTGCATTTTCCCCTTCATAGTATAGTTGAAAATTATTTACTTCATGCTTTTGTTTTTATATAATTTGCCATTTGAATATCTCAAAATATAGACTGCTTGTACTTGCAGTTTTGTTGCATAATTTGTCGGACTAGTGCTCCAAATATTATGGACTATGTTTTTCCTCAGCCCATTTTTTGTTTGAATATGTATTGCCAAATAACTTGGTAGTATCCTATGTAAGAGATAATGTCAATAGGAAACTTGAAAATGTCTTGTTTGTTGATTGTTTTTAATGGTCATTTTCTCCCATTAAATCGAAACGCTTTTATGTAAAATCATAGCAAACCCGTAAAAACATCTGATTACATATGACGAAGGACAATTCATGACCTTTTAATATAACCATATGTTGGTTACGCCTGGCTCACAATTTGGCTCTTGGTGATTTGATTGTAACGATTGTTCATATAGTATCATAACTAACGGTAATGTGAGCTAGAGGGTATCGTGTGTGTATAGGATGTCTATCATCAAACGACCGATGATTGAAATCCTGACAAATCTCTTACATGTGTGTAGAGTAAATATGTTAATTCTAAATACATGTGTAAATTTGATGCAAATGTTGTGTGTAAGTTGTTAATACTTAATAATACTCAAATATACTAATGGAAAAATGATCATAAATCTAGTCATATTTGGAAACCTATTATTTATACATCTATATTCATAAGTGACACAAATATACATATATAGCTATGAAAATTGACTTTTCTTGATATTGTTAGAGAATTCTTTTTTAATAGTGAGACAAATATTTTTCAATATTCTGATCATGGTCTTGAAAACACAATAAAATGTATCATTTGTTATACTTTTGAACGATATATGGCAAGTCATGAAAAAGGAAGATCAAGAAAAAAATACCCAATTTTCATGGCTTATATACTTATAATTGTAACATTTATAACTATGTAGTAACAATATAAATGAGTACTTGATACAATATTTCAAAGAGATTGGAAAATAATATATACCTAGTTGCCATTTATGTTTTATTTATTTATTTATTTATTGATTGAAAACTTGAATTGTGATATTTTATGTAGAAGTTACCATAAATTTAGACTTTAATAGATGCCAACGTGAGGTCATTTTAAGCTGCAAAATAAAGATGAAATAGTTATGATCCATTGTTTTAGACAAGATGCGTAGTGGGCAAATATTCACCCTTGGGCGTTTTGCGCCATGTGGCAGCCCAGTCAGCAATGGGGCATTATTGGGCGTTTTCTAAAATGGGTGTAGTGGGGATGAGGCATTATTGGGCAATATGTTTTGTAGTAAAATAAAATTAAAAAAAAAACACCTAAAAATCTTATTGGCCAAGCAAATGGAATCTCTAATGTGATTGGCCAACCTTTTCCCCATTCGGCGTTTTTCAAACCACGCCAAGGAGCATTTTTTGCAAGATAACGCCCAATAACGCCCAGGTGTAGTGGGGAAGGGGCGTTATTGGGCGTGATTGGGCAATTTAAAAAAAAAAAAAACGCCCCACTACGCATGGTCTTATTGGGTTCAACAGGATGAGATTACCTTTAATTAAAGGTTGATAAGAAAACAAGATTAAGAAGAACATGACAAGATGGATCATAAAAGAATGATTTGACAAGTGAAAAAAAGATGTATGACCTTTTGTGATTTCAAACTTAAGGCTGTAAGGTGTGGGGAGTAGCCTTGGACCGTCCTCCATCATCGCCGCATCTCCTCCCTCTCCCTCTCTCACACACCCATATATACAGCATATACATATACATTTTAGGTCTATCCCCCGTTTCCTTACCCCCATTCTCTTTGCCCCATCCCCACACCCATCCTACGTGGCGCCTACGTGGCGGATCATCCTCCGAGGGAGGACCAACACCATACCGCATAGCCTAATGTTATATTGCACTAGATACTTAGCTATTCGTTAATACTTGTATGATGTTTAATGTTCCTAATTACACACATAAATATTAATACGTTATAGATGAAAATTAGTGTCTTCTAATATACTTTTGGCCTTAACCTTTCTTTAAGAAATAGACTAGTAATACGACCCGCCGGCGATGCGTCGTAGACCTGTTGCAAAGATCGAGTGGACTAGTCGAAATGTTATGTGCTACGTTAACTATATGTAAATGTATGTTTCGACGTATCCAATCGAACTTAGTGTAACCTATATAAGCATTGCGGTTGGATCAAAAAGTAAAGTAAATCGAATTTATACCGTACAAAGGAAACGGAATTGCACCCGTGTTGGTTCGTTTAGTGGGGTTTCACCTAACCACTACACCACCTTTACCTTTGCATCATGACTAAGCGACATTAAAACATACAATAACTTAAATTCATATCATCGAATGAAAACGTATTATATTTGACCCGACTTGAGTCCGAACGAATTTTACATCAAAACGTAGACCAACTGAAAAAGTACATTAAAATAAACATGAAAAAAGTATTATATTTTACCTGGCTCGTTTAAAAAAAAATTACGTCGAAACATGAATTTATACCGTTTACGTCGAAATGTGAATTTATGCTGTTTTATTTTATTTATGTTCAAACGTAGACCAACTAAAAACGTACATAAAAACAAGCATGAAAACATATTATATTTGATACGACTCGTTTCCAAAAAGAGTATGTCAACATGAATTGATGTCGTTTACATCAAAACGTTAATTTATACCGTTTACGACAAAACGTTAATTTATATTAACACGTACATAAAAAAAGCACGTGAGAAAATAGTGTTTTTTTAAGATAGAAAATATTATACGAACGCATAAATAAAAATAAGCAAGAAAAAAATAGTTTTTTAAGTAAACGAACGAAAGTTATTAAGGAAAAATCAGACTATATATACCCTTGAAGAGGCCAAAGTAACATTTTATATAATTCATAAAAACTTAATGAGGATGAAAATGATATATTCTAAACTTAAGGGGCTTCACAATGGTTAAAACTGAGATTTGACAAAAGTTTTGGGGTAGCATGGTCAATGGCAATCGCCTCCAACATTTGTATCTAAGAATATCAAATTTTAACTATTATTTTAGAAACATACAAATTTTAATTAGTG
Source organism: Helianthus tuberosus (assembly GCA_030545235.1). Lineage (NCBI taxonomy): Eukaryota > Viridiplantae > Streptophyta > Magnoliopsida > Asterales > Asteraceae > Helianthus > Helianthus tuberosus. The sequence goes on from CM060377.1 coordinate 14,285,714, forward strand.
ATTGTTTTAGGTTTAATTAGTTTATTAAATGCATTTTTTAAGTTATCAGTTTATAAATTCAAGAAGATAACTATGATGCAACAAACAAATTATAGTTATAAAGTAGCATAAACCGAATATGCTTATTTCCTGCTCGTCGGCCTGCCTGACTTCTTTCCTTACTCTCTCTATAAACATGGCTCTTTCTCCTTCCTCTCTCTTCTGTTGCGCCATCCGTGGTCACAAATGTACAAATTTTGCCTCATTTCTCCCCCGTCGCCTCTACTCTCTCTTACATATGGTCGGATGGCGACATCATCTCCGTTGAAGATCCTCTATATGATATGAAACTTGATAAAGGATTGTAAGTGGAGTGGTGAAATGCTAACTTTTACCCATCCTTTCATGTTGGGGGTGCACCCGGCAAGAGGGACCCAATTCAACCAAGGTCCGCTTAACCACTAACTAGTCTTGGACTCTTGGTCTACTCTCTTTAACAAACACCATTCAGCTTTCTTTTCCATCCAACTTGTTTTTCAGAGAGAGAAAATATGGATAATGAAAGGTAAAAAAAAAATGCAAAATTTAAAAGGGTCTATCAGAAATATAAAAATTTGTACTACTAATACTGTTTCAAAAAAAAAAAAAAAAAAAACACATGCCTCTTTTTCTCTTTTAACACTTTGAAATCTTTACAGATTGGTTCACTATTTACGATTTAAGCTAACTTGCACTGTTCAACATCCAACTGAGATCAAATAGAGTCAGCTCGGTTCGTATCGTTGTGGGCACAAGTGCACAACCCTGGTTAACGATGACTTAACTAAGTTCGTTCGTTGAAGAGCCCTTTCCTCCTATCAACACTGCATGATTCATCTTCTGTTTATTTATGCAATTACAGAGACAGTTCATTGTTTTATGTAGAAAAAAACGCTTATAACGTCTTACAGTTTATGAACAGCCCTAACTTGGGATGTGTTTTTATCACAAACAAACTAACATTTTATTTATAAATACGTTTATAAAAAAATGGACAAAACATGTTTGGGAATCAACCTGACCCGACTCGACCCGACCCTTCTTGATCCTTACTAAAATTGACATTTTTCGACTTAAAAACGTTTCGACTCTTTACCTAACCCTATGTGAAACAAACAAATTTAACTAAAACACATTAAAACTAGAGATGGGTCATGGAGTGTTTGGAGCATTGAACATAGTCAGCCAAAAATTAGGCAAAGTTTTTGGCTTTTTTAAGCGTCGAATATTACAGATAGGCATGTTTCAATCACGAATAATGCAGCCGATTAAGTTACAAAACATACCCGTAGGGCATCACAGTTTAGAAATACAAACATCTCAACACTTCATTGATGTAAGCCGCCTAAGTCCAAATTCAGATCACCCTTAATTACTTAATTATATTTAAATATTTGTCGAAAAAAAACGTCGCCATCATGTCATTCAAAAACCGAGATTTCTCCATTCCAACTGCAGGAAGCAATTATGTTTGATATGACGGGATGGAACGCTACATCTACGCATGTTTGTTCATACACTTTGGTTTTTTTAATAAGGTGGCATGTTTTCGTGTCGTAAAAGTATATGCATCCGTCTGATGACCCGGTGGCGAGTTTTTTACCATCCGGGCTGAAATTGCACTTGATAGGGAACCCGGAAACACCATGGCTTTCGTATCTTTTGTATTTATCCAGCCTAAATGGCGGTTTGGACGAAAATATCGCTATGTAATTTCCATTTGATTGAGCCACGAAATACGGATCGTTTGGATGATGTCGTATACACGGGCATGTATACGCTTCCACGTAGATCTAGTTAACAGCACGAATTGAGTTTAGTTCTCGGTTTGTCTTTGGTAGAGAGGTTGTGGGTCGGGCTTGTTGGGCCATTTTTAGTACCAGTAAAAGCGGGCCCTGCCTGTTTGACACACAACAGCTTTTTTGTAAAATATTTTTTTTAATTAATAACTAATATCTCAATTATGATTACAAAAACCAACATTATCACAAAAATAATCTCAGTCATTGAATGAAATGGTTTACAATGTTGTATATACTATTAACATAATTCGTGTGACTTTCGTCCCGTTCCCTTTTAGCTATTCCAATAGGGCTGCAAACAAACCGAAGGTTCAGCGAACAGTTCATGAACTGTTCGGCGGGAAGTTCATTTGTGTTCGTCCGTATAATAAATGAACGAACAAAACAACAGCAATCATACACAGTAAATCCCATAAATGAACAAACACGAACATGAAATTCCGTTTGTTTAGTTAAATGAACAGAGGCCGCGTTCGTTCATTTATGTTCGTGAACGTCAAGGAACGTGTTTGTTTATGTTCGTTTGCGTTAGATAGTTTGTTAGTGCTTTTAACTTTTATATTTTATTTAAATACTTTAAAATTCTGACAACTAAAATATTTAATAAGTATCAGTGTATTATATATTTTGTTCATGAACATTAGTTTGTGTTCATCTTTGTACATGAACGCTCGTTTGCGTTCGTTACCTAAAATTAACAAACAAACATGAACACATTCATTTCCTTAACAAACGAACACGAATAGAGAATGTCGTTCGGTAAGTGTTTGTGAACAGTTCGTGAACACATATATTTCCTTAACAAATGAAGACGAACAAAGGCCTTGTTCGTGTTCGTTCGGTTCGCTTGCAGCCCTATATTCCATTGACCCATTAGAGATTAAATACAACTCAAACAACTGGTTTATAAGTAAAAGGTTCAAAACATACCTGGTTCGATAGAGGAACCTGTCGTGAGACATCCCAAACAATGATTGAATTCTCACTAATGTTACTTTTGGATTCATCACTAGAAGAAATAAATTCCCGTGTATTGTTCATAAACTCCAAATCAAGAATCGGGCCAAGCCCACGAGAATACCGATTCGCTTCATTCCCGGTTCTAATATCCCATAACCGAATAAGACCGTTTAACCCACCAGATAGAAAAAGGTTAGAATTGTTAGGATGAAACTTAATGACTCCGACGGCTTGATCTTCTTTAAATACACGAGTTTCTAACCCTTTTTCAACGTCGATTAATCTTGATGAACAATCGTATCCACACGAGAGTAAAGAAAGACCGTGATTTGACCATTGGATATCTTTTACTGCTGCAGTATGAACATTGAATACCCGTGATTTCTTCTGTTCTGTATTCCATACGTTCCATATGTAAATCGAAGAATCCATACCAGCAGATGCAAGAAGATGAGCTGCAAATTATTTTTTATTATATATTAAATGAAAACGTTCAAGTTTGATATTCAGTTGCTACATTCTACATGTAATGATGCAAAAAAAAGTGAGTAAAGTACACGGATGGTCCCTGTGGTTTACTAAAATTTTGGATTTGGTCACTAGCTTTCCAAAAGTACACAGATGGCCCCTGTGGTTTGCACTTTGTAACACATTTAGTCCCCAAATTTTTCCAAAAGTACATAGATGGTCCCTGTGGTTTGCACTTTTAACGCATTTAGTCCCTTACTTGGACTTGGACATGCTAAAACCTTCAAATTTGTTGGGTGAGGACTAAATGCGTTACAAAGTGCAAACCCCAGGGTCCATCCATGTACTTTTAGAAAGCTAGGGACCAAATCCAAAATTTTGGTAAACCATAGGGACCATCTGTGTACTTAACTCAAAAAGTAAAAATAATAACACTATTAGGATCAATGAATATATGATTGCAAACACCTTCCAGTTTCCTATAAAAAATTAAGAGTTAATTACTGTTTTCGTCCATGTGGTTTGTCAAAAATCACTATTTCGGTCCATTAGTTTAAAAACTACGATTTCAGTCCCTGTGGTTTCACTTTCGTAACCATTTCAGTCCACCTCGTAACCATTTCAGTCCATGTACTTACAAAATAAATGGATTGAAATGGTTACGAAAGTGAAACCACAGGGACTGAAATTGTTACGAAAGTGAAACCACAGGGACTGAAATCGCAATTTTTAAACTAATGGACTGAAATAGTGATTTTTGACAAACCACAAGAACGAAAACAGTAATTAACTCAAAAATTAAATAAAGAAAATAAATGTATATTTGCATGCAACATTAAGGCATAGGATGAGGGACAAATTAATAACAAAACTTGAATCGTTAATCGAAATAGTACTTACAATGAGTTTTTGACCACCGTATTGCATTCACAGCCTTTGTATGGCCAGTAAGAGTTGTGGAAATCCTCTCAGATGTATGGACAGAATTTGAATAGTCATTTGTTCGATTCTTTAATGATAATAAAATGTCTTTTCGTATGCAGGAATCTGAGATGCTTCCTTGAACTGAAATTAAAAAGATATAACAAATTGGGAACGATATCACTAAATACTTTCTTGTCTAAGAAAACCGAGTACTAAATAAAATCAGATCAGTTCAGCGTTAATCAATCATATCTAGGCTTACAGCAAAAAAAGAGTATTAACTGTTTCTTTCTTGTATTAACATAAAGAAGTGATGTTGTTCTCTAAAACTAAAAGAGTAATTACGTTTTGTATATACATTTAGTGTGACTTCAACATGTTTTGTCATGAGACCATGTGTAGTCATAAAGCCCCTTTGGGGGCGTTATGCGACAAGTGGCGAAATACGTAAGAGAGGGGCTTTATGGGGCTTTATATCACAAGAGGGTGTAGTGGTAAGGGGGTTATATAACCCCTTCAATTTATACATATATATGTATGTATATATATGTGTGTGAGTGGAGAAGGTTGGGCAACGGCGTGATGATTTTCGCGTGGATTCAAAATTCAGACCCCATAGCGCCGGCCGTAGTGGTGTGCGGCGGCGCTATGTTGCCTTTCCCCGCTATGTGGCGCCCCACTACGTTCGGCCTGAAATGTGATCAAACTCTCATGTCTTATTAACTTGACCAAGTTCTCGTGATTCATATTATTCAAGTCTAACCAAATTGTTGCTCTTTATCATGAGATTTGACCTAATTCTTGCTTTTTATTAGAAAAGGAAATTGTTTTTATTGGGAGTTTGAAAGTGTTTATTTGAAAAGCAGAGAGGCCTACATAAAGTTAACATTTAAATTCCGTGGTTTGCACTTTGTAATACATTTAGTCCCCAGCTTTTTCCAAAAGTACATGGATGGTCCCTGTGGTTTGCACTTTATAGAGCATTTAGTCCCTAACCTGGACATGTTAAAACCTTTAGATTTGTTGGCTAGGGACTAAATGTGTTACAAAGTGCAAACCACGGGGACCATCCGTCTACTTTTGGAAAGCTAGGAACCAAATCCAAAATTTTGGTAAACCACAGGGACCATCCGTGTTATATTGAATCAGATGGGCACACACCTACACCTAAATGGTTAAAAAAACGAAAAACAAAATGGACCAAAACCTAAAGGAGAAGTTCATCCTGTCACATGGGGATATTTTAAACCTTGACACCTTGTTCTTATCATTTCACCAAAAAAACATGAGGAACCGAAAAAAAGCAAACAGCTAAGCCATTGCAAAGAAGTAGAAAAAAAAACGAACCAGGGGAACAGGCTGAATAAGTAGGGGGTCCGACATGGGAAGTTTGAGAAGTAGATGCCATGAGTGCACGTTCTCGCTTTGATATGTATCTCCCTGCAATCGGTGCTTCAGTTGGAATATTTTTTGATTGATTTACGCCAACAACAGGCAAAGTCCTGCTTGATGTGTGCGGGAATTCAGGTTTGGCCCGTTTAAGTGGAGGAAGTGCATGTTTTTCAACTTCTTCATCTTCATCTGAAGTAGTGGAGTAAGCATTGCAGAGTAGATCCATATTGAGTCAAGCTTAAAGCTGTGAATAGTATTAGAAATTGAATCAGATTACGTATAACAAGCCACATACAAAGTTTATAATGAGTTTTTGTACCATACATTTCAATGTATATTCTTCAAGTCACATATCTAATTATCCATATGTGATATGCCAACTTCCAATCATGCATTAAAATTAGAGTTAAATGCTTGGTTGGTCCCTGTGGTTTGCAAACATTGCAGACTTGGTCCCAATGGTTTACTAATTACACGCGTGGTCCCTGTGGTTTTCAAAAATGCACTCGGTTGGTCCCTAGCCCTAACATCAGTTAAATTTCTTAGTTAACTATGTGTGAAATGACTATATTACCCCTGAACAACTAAAAAAATAAAACCCACCATCTTCTTCATCCCATCCCCTGTTCTTCCACCTTCAATCCACCATCTCCACCTTCAATCCATCACCACCACCTCCACCTCCACCTCCACCTCCACCATCACCTTCAACCCAGCCAACCCCCACCCTTCAATTAACAATCGCACTCCAACCCAGCCCACCCCAGGCCACCATCGCGAATTTGACTATTTGAACGACAAATCGACAACAGATTAAGGATTTGCGTGAAACTAATTTGATTAAGTAAAACAATTAGGAGAACGATGAGCATTCAACAGCAAAGAACATCTTCAAACTTACAATATCTTCGATTCTCCTCTCAATTTCAAATCTAAATTAGTTAAAAGCTCGAGAACAAGAACAGGAAGCTAATAGTTGCATCCACTTCCACAAACTCATCAAATCTATCTGAGAAAAAATTAGAAGAAGAAATCATCAATCAACGAGTGAATCTTCCGATTAAATCCTGAAATTTACAAACAAAATTGAAAACAAAATGATAACATTGAACCGAAATTCATCAACCGGAAACAAACTGATTACAACATTTCACTCACCGAATTCCTCTTCGGAATCTCTTTATAATCTCCATTTTATCATAAAAAACTAGTGAAAAAAACTGTTTTAGAGAGAAGATGGAGACAACATGAACATGAAGCTCAAAACTGCATCCACTTCCACAATATCCTCTGTTCGTATAATCTATCTGCAAAAAAAAAACATAAGAAATCGTCAATCAACGAGTGAATCAAGCAAATCTTCTGATTAAATCATGAAATTTACAAACAAAATTGAGAACAAAATGATAACATAAAACAGAAATTCATCAACCGGATCGAATGTAATCCGACATCACCGCCAGCGAGTTTCCTGTGACGGGGGCGTGTTGGGTTGAATCAAGGTCCTCCGGTGGGTTGAATCAAGGTTGGCGGTGCGGCAGTGGGTTGCGGAGCAGGAGGATTTGGTGCGGCAGTGGGTTGGGAGGATTTGGGGTGGTTAGGGTTAGAGTGAATCAAGCAAATCTTCAAATAGTCAAATTCGCGATGGTGGCCTGGGGTGGGCTGGGTTGGAGTGCGATTGTTAATTGAAGGGTGGGGGTTGGCTGGGTTGAAGGTGATGGTGGAGGTGGAGGTGGTGGTGATGGATTGAAGGTGGAGATGGTGGATTGAAGGTGGAAGAACAGGGGATGGGATGAAGAAGATGGTGGGTTTTATTTTTTTAATTGTTCAGGGGTAATATAGTCATTTCACACATAGTTAACTAAGAAATTTAACTGATGTTAGGGCTAGGGACCAACCGAGTGCATTTTTGAAAACCACAGGGACCACGCGTGTAATTAGTAAACCATTGGGACCAAGTCTGCAATTTTTGCAAACCACAGGGACCAACCAAGCATTTAACTCTTAAAATTACTACGGAAATGAAATTGTCAATTCTGTAAAAACTGTTAAAGAGTTTTTGACAGTTCAGTTACAATTCTTATTAGCTAACTAACTTGTAGAAAGGTTAAAAAACTCGATCACCATTAAGATGCGCCCACACTCTTCCAAAGCAACAGCTAGATTTTGATTTTTTATATCAAGCATGGTACTTTTCAACAATCAATTACATGAAATGTGTTACCATCACAAACATTTGTTAATCTTTTGACCCATTTGCTAACCTTCATTCAACTAATTAACCAACATGATCATGATCAGGTCACTTTTAGTGAAACTTATATTAAATCTTGATTTAATAAACTCCTGAATTTAAATAATATAAGCTGGACTTGGTAGCTAATTATTTGTTGGTGTTAAATTAGAACAAATAAAAGGAACATGGATTTCGATTACTTGATCTGTGCTCAACCATTTTTATTTGATTTCTTTGTGGTCATAACTAAGATTATTACATGGCCAATTTTTCCCAAATGCAGTTGTTTACCTCGCTCTTAATGGTGTTCAGCACTTAATGGTTCAGACTGTTTGTTTCATGAGCAGATTTCTGAATGGTTCAGACATTTGCCTCTGAATGGTTAAGATTTATACAAAGTCTGAATGGTTAAGACCTCTAAACTGAATTGGTCAGACATTTGCCTCTGAACGGTTAAGCATTATACAAGCTCTTAATGGTTCAGACCTCTTACGGGTTCAACACTTAACCATTCAAATTTTGCCAAACAACACCTACACTACATCTTCCACAAAATTTGGCTACAAATAGCAAAGAGTAACCCTAATAAATAAAGTATGAAATCAATAAACCGAAAATTGACAACGTGCAAGGATCGTAATTCTTCATTCAATGTAACACAATCTCCATTGCGGATGTAAACATTGAAATTTAGGGTTTCAGTAGTAACAGATGAAATAATCATATTTTTTAAAAATTAGGAAGTAAGTGGGAACTTTATAATAACTTACTTAATTTGCGTAAACTTAAACTCGCACGGCGGTGGATGACGTCACGCCGGAGACGGTGGTGATCGGAGAACTTGCACAAGTTTCAAAGGTCAAAATTAAACAAGAAACGTCAATTTCTTCACAATTTTCTTTCGAATTCATCGATTGGATGCAAAGAATCCATTGATTTTACATGTAATTACCAATCAATCAATCAATCAACAAGTGATCATAACAGAAATCTGATGAGTATGTTGAGGATGAACAGAAAGAAACCCCATCTGCAAAATCATTTGGGCTTTCTAATTACATGGGTTGGGCCCAATACTAAAACTTTGTTATCCACTTTCCAATATATTCAGAATTGATGTTGATGATTATTACATAAAAAATACAACATTTTAAATGTAATTTACCGGTGATTTACCGTCGTGTGTACAGGTGGGTGGGTTATCGGATTTTCCCCGAAATTGGTGGCGGACGACTCGGGTTACTCTCCAGTGGGTGCCCCGAAAGCGCTCGGGATTGATTTGTTGGCCGTTCAAAAAAAAAAAAACAACATTTTTAGCACTTAAAAGCCAACTTTTAGAACGACGTGTATATGGTGTAGTGGTTTCTTTACTTTCTTAGATAGATATAAGTTGCTTATACTGAAGCGTTCGAGATTACGGATGTAAATGAACTGAGCCGTATGAGTTACTTGAGATTGTTTCTTTTATACTAAATACGAGTCAAGATTAAACGGGCTCGAGTCTAAGCCAGTAGCTTATTTAGTGAAAGAGTTCGAGATAATGCTTCGAATGTTGAGCTTTACTAAGCTTGCAAGTTTAAACAATTCGAGTTTTTTTTTTTTCTATATAAATATAATGTTTATCACTTTATATGATAAATATATAAATGCATAATAAGTATTATTGTTGAAAAACTTATCATAAAAAAAAACGACTAAATAATATATTTATAATATAAAAAAATCATACATATATATAATAAGATATTTAATAAATAAAAAAGGAGTTGAGTTCATATTCTCATAAATTAATGGAGTTGAAATCGAGTTTAGTCGAGCTCTGGTTCGCTTACATCCCTAGTCGAGAGTTTAAGTCTCATCTCGAGTCGGGAGTCTCATTGGAAGCCGCCTCTCTATTTCTACGGAGTAAAAGGATGGCTGTTTACATTTTACCCTCTTCAAATCCTATCTTAACTGTGCTATTAGTAAGATTTTAGTGAGTATGATGATGATGAATTTAGCCCCATGGGTGGAGTTTGACAAATGGGATACCTTTCTTCACTATTTACCCTATTCCTCGGCTCTAGTCGCCAGAAAAACATCTATATATAAAACAATTTTTTTTTTTTTTGGAAAAAGTGAAATACTAATGAATTTAGAACATGTTGTTTGTTTTGTAGTAAAAGACTTTTGGTTAAAGACTTTCTAATAAAGTCAAAATTCGAAGTAAAAGACTTATTTCAACCACGTAATTTGCTTCACATCTCTTTCAATCTAGTCAAAATTAATAATAATTCTACGTTGACAAAACTTGGGCTACAACCTACTAAAATGTGTTGACTTTTTTACAAAGCAAGTATTTACGTGTTCCACTTCATACATCTAAAAATAATTTAAATAATTATGTAAAGAGATATATAATTGGTTTAAAATATCATACATATATAAACTATAAATCTAATAAATAAATAGGTGAAAAGATAAATTAGGTTTTAGTTGAATAAGTAATGTTTCTCTGTATTTATATTTATTTATATATCTTTAACTTTGTTTATATTTAAAAATTGAGAAGCTTTGCAAAATATACATCGGATATGCCCTCTTGACTTTGTTATTCTTCTACTACTATTATTATTATTTATTAAAAACGAAAAGGACAAATTGAGGGAGTGTGTCACAAAGTTATGATGTTACATCAAGATAACAATGAAGTCAACAAGAGTGTGTCCATTCACTTGAACTGCGAATTACAAAAAGGTATAACATTTATAATTTGAATTGGCATTTCGGATTCATGTACATGGACTTGTCAAACCCTTTTTTCGATTACATGAGTCAACTTTTTCATTCTACATCTTTTTGTCAACTACGCGCAATACCACCAAATCAACTCGAAATACATGTAGAGAACGAGTTTATAAAAAAAATCAAACTCGGGTTTTTAAACCTCACATAATATTGTGTGCGTATACAAGAGTTGTATAAATTAAAACTTTCCAATTGTATTGTAAAAATGTTGTTTTTTATTCATATTTTACTTGAAATGTTTTTGAAGTTTTGATGTAGTTTAATTTATTTTTTTTATATCGCGTCATGGGCACACAAGACCAATCTACTCCCCAATTCAACACGTATCAGGAAGGAATGCTTGGTGAGGACAATGTTATTTGGCATAAAGCATATAACCAAACACAAGAATCTTGTAAATCAAGATGTCTAATGTAATCTTTTCCTTTATAATCATCTTTGTGTTTTATAAAGTTTCATTTCGACGAATGAGTATTTGGTTAGGGACACTTTTGATATTAAGAAAACAGAGGTTTATTGGCCGACATGCGACGGCCAGAAAGTTCGGGACGGGCTTTTCCCGAGAGGGATCGGTAGACCAGGGAAGGGGGTTAAGCTCCTTGGTGGAGCTGTTAGTTGGGATCCTAGCTTTATTGGAGAGTTGGCAGGGCGGCGGGCCTCGGGGGCGGTTGACCTTATGAAACTCTTACCCTGCCTGAGGGATCCCCAATGTGAACTCCTCCTGCTAAGGTCGTGCATGGGTGTTGCTAAGTTGCTTTTTGGGCTGCGGACTTGTCAACCCCATTTGATGGAGGATGCGGTATCTCGGTTCGATGATGGCCTTAGAAAGGCTATAGAAGACATAGTAGCGGGTGGCGGCCCCTTCTTTGGCGACCTCCAATGGCGTCTAGCATCTTTGCCAATGCGTCTAGGTGGTTTGGGCCTCTTCTCAGCCCGAGATGTTGGGGCTTATGCCTTTGTGGCGTCTAGAGCTCAGTCTTGGGAACTACAGGATCATATCCTTCGAAACGGTGGGGTCGTCGGGCTTGACCCAGACTATCAACAAGCGCTCGAACGCTTAAATGTCTCTCTCCCAGGCTTGGATATTGGCGGTTTCTCTAACAAGAACACCGCCCCCTCGAAGCCACAAAAAACTTTGGCGAATGCACTTTTTAGCAAAATCGCTCAAAGCCTGGGAGAAGCTTTTGATTTGTCACCCCGCCAGAAGGCGGTGTTTGAGTGTCTGAAGGGTCCCCATGCTCAGGAATTTTTGACCGTTATCCCGATTGAGGGGTTAGGACAATGCATGTCGGCAGTAGAATATAGAACCATTCTCAAATATCGGCTAATGATCCCTATGTACCCAGAAGATGAAACCTGCCCGATATGTCGTAAAGCTTGTATGGATAAATATGGGGAGCACGCAGTTCACTGTAAAGAGCTCCCTGGGTTTAAATATCGGCATGACTGGGTGCGAGATGTTTTGGGGGACATCTTAAGAAGAGCTGGGATTTCTGCTAAGAAAGAGGCCCCTGTGAATTTCCTCACGGACCAACATGTCTTTATCCCTTTTGCCTTTGATACTTTTGGCTCCCTAGCGCCAGAAGCCATCAACTTCTTGACGAGGGTTCAACGGGTTATCCACAGCAATTGTTCGACCCCAAGGGGGCAGGGGTTTGTGTTCGGGAGGTTGGGGTTTGCAATTCAGAAAGGGTTGGCGGCGCAGCTTGCTGCCCGTCTACCTTCTGTTTTGATGTAACTTAACAAGTTTTCTGGTTATATTAAGAAAAGAAAATATAAGGTAACTTTTGATACAGATACAATTTTAAATTAAGGGCCGTATACTGAATAAAAGACGTTAGAGGAAAAAACACTTAAAACTTTTTCAGAAGGCACTTCAGTCTACTTGGTTGGCAACACAATGGTTTATTTGAAAGACAAAATAATAAACTTTTTACATGAAGACACAACATCCGGGAGAGATAGTGGATCAAAATAGAGCAAACGTGTATTAATTAGATTAGATGGTTTAACTTTAAATTCTAAGACTAGGTGTAATGGGCTAACGCCCTTGGTGAGGTGGAAAGTTTTTGAACATTATAAGCGTTAACTGCCTCTCCTAAGGGCGTTAAAGGGGGCGTGAAAGCCTCCGTCGTTAGCTGCCTAACGAGGGCGAGAGGAGGTTGAGTGGTTAACGCTCATAACACCCCCATTGACTTCAACCAATCAACCTGATATGTTTTTTTTTAATTTATTAGATGTGTAATGATCTTTAGATCAAGTGGTGGAAAGCTTTTGCATTTCTCTTGGAAGATGCAGGTTCAACTCCCACTTGGTGTAGAGTGAGGCACTGGTGGGCAATGATAGGAGACCCAGGGAAACCTGGGCTCGATCCTTGAGCCAAACGAATTTTACCGATAATTTCACTGTCGTGCCTACGAGCGGGTGAGTTACCAGTTTTTCCCTGGAATTGGTGGTGGACTCGGGTTACTCTCGGAGTACTCCGTTTGGTCCAGTGGGTGCCCCGAGAGTGCTCGAGATTTATTCTGTTGGCCGTTCAAAAAAAATTATAATGAGTAGTGGGTAGTGAAAATTTATGAAATCATTTATACACTAAAGGTGGAAAAAAAAAATAAGTCGAAGTTCAAGCATGACATACACTTTATGTCTTTATGACATGATAGGTAAAAAATAAAACCATTACACTAAATCTAAGTATACAACATGATAGTTAAAAGAAATAAAACCATTACACAAAATCTAAGTATAGCTCACTTGGCAATCCCCATGTAGTTTGGGTTGGGCCGGCTTCCTCCTTGGAGGTCGCCGGTTCGACTCCCGGGTGTTGCATTCGGGGGGTGGGACGTCCCAATGATGGATCGTATCCTACCGAGGCATGGTGCGGTCTTGAGGGCAACCCGGTTTTACCCAACTGTTACTCCAGCGAGTCTCTCGTGTGGGGGCAGTATGGTTTCCGGGCGGAAGTCAGCTTGCGCGGCGGCCGGGGCCCAATCGAACATCGCGTCCGAGAGTGTGGGGCTGACGGGGGATTGTCTTCGACATGAACCCGGTGACCAATAGGTCCAGTACATAGAAAGTCACCTTCCAAAAAAATACAATCTTATCATAGCTCCTTGCTAGTTTCTATTATTGTCATAGCTCCTTGCTAGCTTCTATTATTAAAAACATTGTAGTTAGAAGATATATCATTGTTAAACTATACTTGTTTAGTTATTCGGAAAATTAATTCATGGGCTGTAAGGGTGAACGGAGTGGATATGTAAACACAGCGGCAAAGCGGTTTACCGAGCGGTAACACCGCCACCGTCTGTGTTTACCGACTCGGTGAAGAGGATGATCGGTGAACCTTTACCGACTCAGTGAAGAGGGAGGGAAATGGGGGGAGAGGGTGTGTAGTGGGGTGGGTCCATGAGTCCATCCCTTCTCAACCAATCACACATTTTTCCTTTTTTTTAATAGTTTATCTAAACCCCATTAGGTAAATCATTGCCAACGTTTTTCAGCATTAGGTAAACAATTTAAGTGAACTGACGTGACACTGTCTGATTGGGTGTATGAGGAGTTTACCTATTCCAAATAGGTAACCACTCCCTTCCTAAGACCGTGGGGTATGGTGGGGCATGGGTTTGGGGCATGGGTTGACACGTGGAGTTCGAGCCCCCCCGCTGGTGAGTGACGTGTTCGTGGGGTATGGCGGGGCGTGGCTAGCCCGCGTGGATTGGCCAGGTTTATTAAAATTAAAAAAAAACCTAAAATTAAAAAATACACACAAAATTAAAAAAAAGCCTAAAATTAGAGTTAATTACACAAATGGGTCCTGTGGTTTGTACCTAGTTTCGCCTTTGGGTACTAACTTTTTTTTTAACAGGTTTAGGTCTCATGGTTTCAATTTTGTAACACCTTTGGGTACTAACACCAAAATTTGTTAATTAATGACCAAAATACCCTTGCATTTTTTTTAAGTTTATGAATGTAACACATTTGGGTACTAACACCTAATTTTATTTAAGTTTAAATCAATTTTACTAAATTTATTTATTTTTTTATTTTCATCTTTTTATTATATCTCTTAATTAACATAAAATCTATTTATTTTTTTTATTTTCATATTTTTATTAAATTTCTTATTTAACATAAAATCTACTTGTTACACTAGTATTTTTTTAAATAAAATCTACTAGCTATATAGTTTTATGTAAATTAAATTTCCTACTCGTTTGAAATAACGTAAACCTTACTCGTTTTCAATTTTGGATAGATATGATTGATAATAATAAATATCTTTCATGTAAAAAAATTTAAGCCCTTTTTTTAACTCGTTTTTTGTTCATTTATATTTTACTATTTTAGAAAGATATTTAATTTACATAAAATCTGCTAGTTACACCAGTAAAATCTACTAGCTATATAATTTTATGTAAATTAAATATATTTTTTTACAAAAAAAAAACGAGTTTAAAAAAGGCTTAATTTTTTGTAGTTTTATCTACAATACCTAGCTATATAGTTTTATCTACAATACCCAGCTATATAGTTTTATGTAAATTAAATATATTTCTAAAATAGTAAAATGTAAATGAACAAAAAACAAGTTAAGAAAAGGCTTAAATAAAAAATAAATAGATTTTATTTAAAAAATCTATTTAAAAAAATACTAGTGTAACAAGTAGATTTTATTTAAAAAATCTATTTAAAAAAATACTAGTGTAACAAGTAGATTTTATGTTAGCTAAGAAATTTAATAAAAATATGAAAATAAAAAAATAAATAGATTTTATGTTAATTAAGAGATATAATAAAAAGATGAAAATAAAAAAAATAAATACATTTAGTAAAATTAATTTAAACTTAAATAAAATTAGGTGTTAGTACCCAAATGTGTTACATTCATAAACTTAAAAAAAATGCAAGGGTATTTTGGTCATTAATTAACAAATTTTGGTGTTAGTACCTAAAGGTGTTACAAAATTGAAACCATGAGACCTAAACCTGTTAAAAAAAAAGTTAGTACCCAAAGGCGAAACTAGGTACAAACCACATGACCCATTTGTGTAATTAACTCCCTAAAATTATTATTAAAATTTCCTAAGGGTGTAAGGAGTAATTAAACACTTTGGAGTGGTAAACTAAAAAACCGACCAATCAGAGCGCGCCATGTCAATCAGACAAAAGTGTTTAAACTTTGGTGAAAAGTGTTGGCAATGGTTTAGACACTTGGTGAAGTGGTAAACTTAAAAAAAAAAAGGAAAATGTGTGATTGGTTGAGAGATGGTATGGACCCCACCCACACACCCCCTCTCTCTCTCCTTCCTCCCCTCACCGAATCGTCAAGCCACCACCAATTTGGTAAACTTTGAGTGGCAAACTAGTGTTGGCGGTGGTGTTTACCACTCGGTAAAGTGTTTAAACACCCTTTACCGATTACCACTCCAGACACCCTAAAAATTACAAAATTCTACAAAAAAAAGGGTTACAAAATAAAAAAAGGATTACAAAATAAAAAAAAGCCTAAAGCGTTAGGTAGATTTCAAAAAAGGCGAGCTTGTCAAACGGCTTCCGCTCCTTGCCCCGGAACTCGATGTTGGCCACCGCCACCCGGTCTTCGTGACTTATATCACCGCTCGGGACGCTGTCGTAATAGGCTTTAAAACGATAGAGCTTCGGTCGTAACTCGCACCACTTGTGTTGGCACGCGTTTAAATTGTGCCGGTCGTTCCCCACGTTGTGCCGGTAGCTAGCGAAATCTTCCGGCCAGTAACGGGTCTCACCGGGTTGGCGGCCCTTCATCGCGTCAACGGCACTCGTGACAAGTGCTCTTCCTCGTGTGTCCAAGAGGCCATCGATCAAGTGTGTGTGGGTAGCGGGTTCAGCGGGTTCGGGTAGTTGAAGTGACTTGGGTTGGGGTAGCTATGTGGGTAGGCGGTGGGGTTGGGGGTTTTATAGCGAGTTGGGTGAACCGTTTGGCTTGGCCAAACAGTTATTTTTTAAAATTTAAACCATGGTTGCAGAAATCGGCCTAGGCGGCCGATTAATCGGCGCCTAGGCGCTAGGCGGTCATCTACTGCCTAATTTTGAGCTAGGCGGTCAATTAATCGGTCATGGTCAAAAATCGGTCAAAATCGGTCCTAGGCGGTCAAAATCGGTTCTAGGCGGTCAAAAATCGGATTAATCGGACAATATTAGTCGGTCAAAATCGATCAAAATCGGTCCTAGGCGGTCAAAATTGGTCAAAATTGGTCAAAATCGGTCAAAATCGAACCATACTATCTGAAACTTGAAGTATTTATGTGAATTTTGAAGTATTATTTTTATATTTTTGGGTATATATATAATTTTGAGAAAATACATATAAAAATCCCATTCCGATTAATCCCTAGGCTGTACCTCACCGCCCGACTAGCGCCTTCTACAACATTGATTTAAACATAGCCGCTATGACCTAGCCAACAAGCCAATAAGAGCCGGCCACATAGGACCGCAAGGCATGCCCAACGCCCGGGCTGAAACCCCCGCCCAAGATGCCTCGCCGAAACCCAAGCCCACCCGGGGTGATGACTTAGGCGTTTATACCCAACCCCGCCCCATACCCCGTAGTCTAAAGAAAGGTGTAAGATACGTCGCCAACTTTGATGTTACTTTTACAAATTATGTCTAGTGGGTAAATAAAAGGTATTGGAACCCATTGTGCACGCGCACATGACGAAGTGGAGCCCATTCGTTGACTTTTAATTTTGTCAAATACGGAGGACAAAACTAAAGTAAAAACAAACTCAATAAGTAATTTGACAATAAAAGTCAAAACGAACCGGAACACCAATCTACTTCTCCGCCCCCGCCGACACCCCACCACAACTAACGCCTGCCGCCGTCCTCTTCCACTCAAAATAATAAATTCTTTCTTTTTCTTTTATTTCCTTATTTTGTGTGAATTTCTAATTCTATTAGGGTGTCTGGTGTGGGTGCGGCAAAGGGTTCAACAAAGGCTTTTGCCGCGCCCGCCGACCCTTTGCCGATGCGGTTTCCTTGCTGAATCGGGGAAGGGATGCCGCTGCGGTGAAGGGAGGAAGGAGAGAGAGAGAGGGCTGCGGTGAAGGGAGGAAGGAGAGAGAGAGGGTAGTGTGGGGTGGGGTCCATTCCAATCTCAACCAATCACACATTTTTCCTTTTTTTTAAAACAAATTTACCACTTCACCAAGTGTTTAGCCATTGCCAACACTTTTCAGCAAAGTTTAAACACTTTTCACTGATTGACGTGGCGCACTCTGATTGGTTGATTTTTTAGTTTGCCACTCTCAAGTGTTTAACCACTCCTTACACCCTTAGAGAGTCAGGGCACCATGGGTGACGTGATGGGTACCCCTACTTGTTCGTAACATTGTGGTTGGTGTATCGGGTAGGGGTATTCGGGTGTTGTTTATCGAGTCGGTGATCGGGATTGTGTGTGTATGTGATGCAGAGAGAGAGAAAGAGAGAAAGATGTCAATGGTGTGTGAGTGGTATCCGAACAGATTCCATCGTTGGTTCTTGCTGATGGCCGTCGGGTGTGGTGTCTTCCTCGGTGGGCACCCTTAGTGACCTTAGAATAATATAATACACTTAAAACTAATATTTTATTATATAACTAGTAAAATACCCCCTTGCGTTGCGGTGGGTATTTAGTCGATGTCGGATTGATTTATTACAGTATTGGTATGGTATCGGCACTCGGGAAATCAACCAAAAGATAAAACCCAAAAGTAAAGTCATAATAGGACCAAAATGATATTTGTATGTGTTTTATCCGTACTTATCCGGGCGGTATTGATTTGGTTCGTCAAAGTAAAGAACAACAAAGTCAATTATATTTGACACGTCCAATTTTAAAAGAAAGCTTCTATTAAAACAACGTAGATAGAAAGAACCACTTTATAATGGTATATTCGGAACTTCATAAAGCATTACCCTATATTATTAGAATAACGAAATGGTATCTTTGATAACATGTACGTTTATACTTCGATTGTGTGTACATTACCACTCAGAACTTAATATTGAATTATTTTTTATCAAGATGTAGATAAATATAGATACATCACAACAATATACTCAAAATTATATAAAACAATATACCTTAAAAGTTATAATAGAAAATTAAATATGTTTAAAATGAATATATATAATTATATAACTAATAAGATTAAAAGATAGAAAGATTATAACATAAATAAGGCCATAAGCCAACTGAATGAACCAAAGAACCAAATAAATAAGATAACTAAGCCACGAAACAAAAAATATAGAATAATGGAGGGGTTACAAATAAACCCTTTACCATAAAAAATAATAAAAAACCCATATGCAACCATATCAACCAACTGAACCAAAAACAGCCGAAAAAACTTAGTGAAAACAACCGTATAAAGCCAATCTTCTCAATAAAAAATAACAAACATATGAACCGTATAAATGTACGGTCGAAACATAGATAAAGTCCAAAATATATCGTAGACGCAAGTAATGAACAATCATATCAGTCACAGATTTAAAAGAGGGGCGGCGGTCTTGGAAAATTAAAACAATGGTGCGGTGGTAGCGAACAAGCGGTGGTGCGGCAGTGGGGGAAAGCCAGAGGGAGACGGTTGGTGAGAAAGAGGTTTGGCTTCAAAATGAAGCCAAACAAAACAAAACCCAAAGTTAATACTCAAAACAAATACTACAAATTAAGCACATTGTACAACCTAATACAACATAAACAAACTAATAAACATGTAGTACAAACCACATATGCACTAACATGTTTCAAATTGATAGTTTTGAACCCAAACAAAACAAAACCCAAAGTTAATATTCAAAACAAATACTACAAATTAAGAACATGGTACAACCCAATACAACATAAACAAACTAACAAACATGTGGTACAAACCACATATACACTAACATGTTTCAAATTGATAGTATATAATTGTTGATGATTTTAGTATTATTAAGATAATTGGTTAGTCGAGATTTACTAAGAGCTAAGAGAAATAAAAGGATAGATTTGTACGAGTTAGGAGTGAAATGCACATTCACTCATGACTATCCTTTTTAATAACGAATATGTATATTCATTTTTTGTCACTCTAGAAGTGATCATTACACGATTCATAAAAGTATGGTTGAGAAAATCCCGACTAGCATCCGATTAGTCGCTAGTCGGAGGTTCACAGTGAAACAGAATAAGATCTGATTGATAATAATGGAAGAACAATTAGAATTGCAGCAAGGAAGAACACTTGTTATTAATCACAAATCATGAGAAGGGGGTGGGAAAACAGAGGACAGAATGGGAGATGGGAATTAACAGACTCTCACAAAATTCTCATACCCTCATACCCTCTACATGACCTTATTATAGACATCACTATCAAGTTAGTTACATTCCTTGCTGATGTGGATGAAATCTAGTCCCTTAATTTCTGAGGCACTTTTCTGATCCTTTTGCTCCTTCTGATCTCACCCTGGCCCAATTTTTCCTCATTCTTTCCAGGTTCCTTTTGGCCCAAAGACTTCATAACAATACCTTCCCCATTAACATTCACCTTGTCCTCAAGGTGAAAGTGAGGAAAAGATGACACAATGTGAGCTTTGTCTTCCCAGGTAGCCTCCTCATCACTTAGCCCAGCCCATTTGATCAGACATTGTTCCACCAATTGGTCACCCCTATGAATAAAACGGTGGGCTTTGACAGCATCCAATTGTAGGAGCAAAGTGGCAGTGGAGTCAACCAGGTCTAGAGGTGTGACTTGATGCTCTGGAACGCCAATACATTTTCGGAGTATGGATATATGGAAGACATTGTGGATTTTTGATGTCTGGTAAAGCAAGTTTGTAAGCAAGCTGACCCACTTTAGAGATGATTTGATAGGGACCGAAATAACATCGACCCAATTTAGAATGGCGCTGCAGACGAAGAGAACTTTGGCGAAACGCCTGTAGTGTCACGGCCCTGGTCCCAGTGTGACCCGGTCCAGGAGCCGCGGGACAGAAACCCGTGGTATTTTATTATTTTGAGTTGACAGCGGAAGTTTAACAGGATCTTTTGAAACTTGAAAATGCCCAATTATTTTATTTCATAATTTGGGACAAACCCCGTAATTTAAAGTAAAGGGAATTTCACGAGGAAATCCTTTGTTTTACAAAACATGTTTATTTATTTTATTGAGCCACCACTTCAAGCTTGTTAGTGCTCCGTAGCACTTTTTCCTTGATTACAGTAGGTCACCTGAAACATGTTTTGAAAATATTTTATCAGCGGGGAAATACTGGCGAGTCATCCAGGTTAAATAAAACGACACATTAGTTATAAATTACAGCATAAGAGCGATTACAATGGCTACTATCTTATTATTATCTGGCGCCGTGTCATACCCTGGTGACGATGGTCATACCACTATTGGGTCCTTTCACCCAAGTAGTGATGATTGTCACTGTTAGGTTTGTTAACCTAACCGTGAGAAATTAGTAATGTGCACAATACCCCACTTGCCAGTGATTCAAGATAACCAAGACTTAATCCCTGTAATTATAACTTTTGAAAATAATTGGAGTATTGTAAAACATTGTTTGATAAAAAGAGAATGACTCACATTGCAAGTTTAGTTGGGCAGAGTTTAGCCTACTGATAAGCCTGATAACCTAATTTAAACAACAATGCACACGAAACTGGGTCAGTAACTTAATACAACCCGTTACGATAAGCTCACGAAATCAAAACCTTCACGACGAATGATAGCCCAATACGGGCAGCACTTAAACATCCATCGGATCGGTTTTAATCGATCGGACATTATATCGTAGCAGTGATCGAGTTAATACCCTGTATCGTAGCAGCGTCGTGACCCCTAAATACTTGTTTTCAGCAAAATATGGCTGTTTTGAGATGAAAATTTCGAGTACAGAAGCAAGTCCCATGCACAGGCTACTTATAGCTGATTTTTGGGTTTTACGCGGCCCGCGTAAACCCACACTTGACTTTTACGCGGCCCGCGAGAGCCCGCTAGGGCTTGTGTGTCACACCTAGGTCTGACGCGTGGCCTGTTCGCTTATCCGGTCAACATTAAGTTGACGCGGCCCGCGTAAGCTGAAGTTTACATTTTACGCGGCCCGTTTGAAGTCAAAATCCTATATCTTTTCCTTTAAGTTGGCGCGGCCCGCGTAAGCTGAAGCTTACGCTTTACGCGGCCTGCGTGAAGGCCGGAAATCTTGTTTTCTTGGTTTTTCATGCACATTAGGGTTTTAGGGTTCCGGGTTTTCACTTACGAGTCATTTATGGACAATTTTGCAGGTCTTTACATCCTCCCCACCTTATTTAAAATCTCGTCCTCGAGATTTACTGAAATAAGTGAGGATACTTCCGCTTCATTTCCGATTCTAGCTCCCAGGTATACTTGGGTCCTCTTTTCGAATCTCACTTGACTTTGACAAGTACTAATCTTTTGTGTTTGAGAAACTTAATCTTTCTGTCTTCTATTTGAAGTGGTTTCTCCACGAACTTCAATTTTTCATTCACCTATATGTCTTGAAGAGGGACTACTAGCGATTGGTCCGATAGACATTTCTTGAGGTTAGATACATGAAATACATCATGTACTCCTGCTAACTCTTCCGGTAGTTGTAAGCGATAGGCAACCGGTCCTATTCTCTGGATTACTGGGAATGGTCCTATGTACCTTGGACTTAGCTTTCCTTTTTACCGAACCGAACTACTCCTTTCCAAGGAGAGACTTTCAAGAGTACCCTGTCTCCAACTTGAAATTCTAGTGGCTTGCGTCTATTATCTGCATAATTCTTCTGGCGATCTCGAGCCGTTTTCAGTCTTTCCTTGATTTGAGTGATCTTGTCGGTGGTTTCTTTTACAATTTCAGGACCTGATAATTGACTTTCTCCTATATCTGCCTAACAAACTGGAGTCCTACACTTACGTCCGTACAGTGCTTCGAACGGGGCAGCCTCGATGCTTGAATGGTAACTATTGTTATAGGAGAATTCAATTAAAGGTAAATGGTTGTCCCAGTTTCCTCCAAAATCTATTACACATGCCCTGAGCATGTCTTCCAGGGTTTGGATCGTCCTTTCACTTTGTCCGTCTGTTTGGGGATGATATGCCGTACTTAAATTTAGTCGGGTCCCCATTGCTTCTTGAAAACTTGTCCAGAAATGTGAAGTGAAACGACTATCCCTATCTGATACAATGGAGAGTGGGACTCCATGTAAGGATACTACCTCGTCTACATACAATTTTGCTAATCTTTCCATACTAAAGGTTTCCTTTATGGGTAGGAAATGAGCTGATTTGGTTAATCGATCCACAATTACCCAAATTGCGTCATTACCTTTTCTGGTTTTGGGTAACTTAGTAACAAAGTCCATGGTTATTAGTTCCCATTTCCATACAGGCATTTCTAATTGTTGTAGTAGACCTGAGGGTTTCTGGTGTTCTGCCTTAACTTGTGAACAAGTTAGACACTTAGATACATATCTAGCTATGTCCTTTTTCATTCCTATCCACCAGAAGTTATTTCTCAAATCTTGATACATCTTATTATTACCAGGATGCATGGTATACCTAGATTTATGGGCTTCCTCTAAAATCTTATTTCTTAAATTTCCTTGTTTAGGTACCCAAATCCTTTTCTTGTGGAATCTCCAAATTCCATCACTTCCTTGCTTAAGTTCCTTTATTCGTCCCTTCATTCCTTCAACATCATCCTTGATTTTTGTTTCATGGACATTCTTCAGTTGTTCCATTAAATCTAATTGTAAACTTAATCTAAGAGCACGAACTCGCTTTTGCTTTTCATGATACTTACGACTTAGGGCATCTGCTACTACATTTGCCTTTCCTTCGTGATATTGAATATCACAGTCGTAGTCACTTAAAATTTCCATCCATCTTATTTGCCTCATGTTTAATTCCTTTTGTCCAAATATGTATCTTAAACTCTTATGATCCGTATAGACTGTAAACTTACTGCCATACAGATAGTGTCTCCAGATTTTAAGGGCAAAAATTATTGCTCCAAACTCTAAGTCGTGAGTCGTATAATTCTCTTCGTGCTTCTTCAATTGCCTTGATGCATATGCAATTACCTTTTTGCGTTGCATCAGCACACATCCTAATCCCAACTTAGAGGCATCACAATAAATTTCAAAATCTTCTGTCCCTTCTGGTAAGGCAAGAATTGGGGCGTTTGTTAACTTTTGCTTTAAATCTTAAAAGCTTCTTCTTGTCTAGGTCCCCATTCAAACTTAATTGATTTACAGGTTAGCTTAGTTAATGGAACAACTATCTTAGAAAAATCCTTAATAAACCGTCTATAGTATCCGGCTAACCCTAGAAAACTTCTAACTTCCATAACTGATTGCGGGACCTTCCATTTGGTGATCGCTTCTATTTTGGAGGGATCTACGTGAATACCTTTGTGATTCACCATGTGTCCTAAAAATTGTACCTCCTGTAGCTAAAATTCACACTTCGAGAATTTGGCGTAAAGCTTTTCTTTTCATAACAAAGTTAAGAGTGTATGTAGGTGTTTACAATGCTCGTCCTGACTTTTGGAGTAAATGAGTATATCGTCGATTAAGACAATTACAAATTTATTCAAGTACGGTTTACAGATCCTATTCATCATGTCCATAAATGCTGCAGGAGCATTTGTTAGTCCAAAGGGCATGACTGTAAACTCGTAATGACCATACCTAGTTCTGAAAGCAGTTTTAGGTTTGTCTTCTTCTTGTACCTTTAACTGATGATATCCGGAGCGTAAATCTATCTTAGAAAAATATCTAGCTCCCTGAAGTTGATCAAAAAGATCATCAATCCTAGGTAATGGGTATCGATTCTTAGTTGTAACCTTATTCAATTCCCTATAATTGATACACATTCGCATCGAACCATCTTTCTTCTTTACGAATAACACTGGTGCTCCCCAAGGGGATGAACTAGGTTGTATGAATCCTTTACTAAGCAATTCATCTAATTGCTTTTTCAATTCTAACATTTCAGTGGGTGCTAACCGATAAGGTGCCTTAGCTATCGGCGTAGTTCCAGGAATTAGATGAATTCTAAATTCTACTTCCCTATCGGGTGGTAGTTCAGGTAGTTCTTCTGGGAATACATCTAAGTATTCTGATACTACTAGAATTTCCTTAAGTTCCTTACCTTTAGTATTAATGATTACCGACATCATATACACTATTCCTTGTTTTCTTGAATAATTAGCAATTTTCATTACAGAAATGAACTTCATTGGCTTACGTGGCTTATCTCCTGTAATCATTACTACTTCTCCTGTGGGTGCATGAATTTCTATAGAATTTTTATCACAGAGAATTCGAGCATGGTTGGCTACTAACCAATCCATTCCTAATACAACATCGAATCCGGCTAAATTCATAGGTAACAGGTTTGCAGAAAATTTATGGCCTAAGAGTTCTATCTTTTCTTCTCGTAGAACCTTATCTATGTTAACAGAATTCCCATATGCCGTTTCTACCGTAAAAATTTGTCTAAGGTTGGTTAAGGGTAGGTTAAGAGCTTGGTAGAATGAAGTATTTATAAAGCTTTGGTTTGCACCAGAGTCGAATAATACTTTTGCGTAAACGTTGTGAACTAGGAACGTACCAGCTATTACGTCTGGGATGAGTTCTGCTTCTTGGGTAGTCAACTGGAATGCTCTTGCATTCTTTTTGGTAGTTCCTTCTGTAGGTTTGGCTTTGTTATCAGCTGGTTTGACCAATTTAGGGCAGTCTGGTCTAAAATGTCCAGCTTCTCCACAGTTGAAGCAGATTGTTGATTTCTTCCTCCTACAATCTTCTTCTTGATGCCCTGGAATTTTGCAGAAATTGCAATACCCTTTGCATTTTCCAAAATGCTTTCTTTTACAGGTACCGCAGAATGGAGCAGTGGAAGGTTGCCCGGTTCCCTTTTTCTTGAAATTACTACTATTACCCACACGAAATCCTTGGGTAATCTTTTAGGCCACTTCCTTCTTCCGGTTTTCTTCTCTTGTGCATACCAGTCCGTCAGTCAAAGTGTTGGCTAATTCCACTGCATCGTCAATGGTGCGAGGTCTCGCAGCTTTAACAATATCATGGATTTCGCCAATCAACCCCCAAATATAGCGAGATATAAGTGTCGGTTCTGGCGAAGCCAGGGTTGGTACAACTCTAGCATACTCGAAGAATGTCGAAGTATACCCTCGACAATCAACATCCACCATCCGGTGGTTTAGGAACTTATTTGTCATTTGTTCCTTTTCATATTCGGGACAAAATTTTCTTTCTACTAGTTTCTTAAATTCTTCCCAATTCATGGCATAAGCCACATCGCTTCCCTTGGCTTGTAGTACCGTGTTCCACCATTCTAGTGCTCCTTCTTTAAAAAGATGCGACGCGTACATGACCTTATCTTCATCGGCACATTTACTTATTTTAATTACTGCTTCGGTTTTCTCTAACCAACGTAGTGCCGCAGTTGCCCCTTCATTGCCTGCAAATTCGATTGGTTTACAGGCAAGAAATTCCTTGTAAGTGCAACCAGGTGTTGCAACTTTCATTTTCTTAAGAAATGGGGCTTGCATCACATCATTATCATTGTTATTAATGTTGCCGCCTCCATTTACACTATTACTGAAATTGTCGCCGTGAGTACGTTTGCTGGGAATAATTGGTTGAGGTTCAACTGGATTTCGGGCAGCAGCAAGGATTGCTGGAATAGCATTGGCTATTCCTTGAGCAACGATATTTTCTATATCTTGCCTATTAAGAAAGTGATCTTCATGGTTTTGCTCAGATTGGTTAACTTCGTTAACTGGTTCATTGACGGAATGTTCCATCTGATAATTAACAATAGATAAATTATTGGCACAAAATAAATAATAATCAAACACAATAAAGCAATCGCACATAATCATGTTAACATGTATAGCCAAAATTGTCGACCTTGCGACTTTTATATTTTATATATTTTAGTATGCATCCGTACACACCAGATATGTTACAAAAGTTTTATTTTTAAGTTATTTTACATGATTATATTATTTTTATTAATATTTATTATTATTAAACATGTAACCACACAACCAGATACAATCCTTGTCAGCTGGCATTTTAGAAACGACGTTCTCTCTCGTCGTATTTCCATGATATCCTCTCTCCTACTTCCCGGATTCTATTTCCTGCATCCACCAGCTCCTCGCCATAGTGGTGGAGTTCAACCAAGTTCTCAGTGCTCATAGGTGGGTTTGGTGCAGGCTCAGGGTCAAACTGGGGGAAAAAAGTATTAGGGTTATTCAAGAGATTCTGAAATTGCCAATCACTTGTCCACCATTCCTCCAGCTCTCCGGGTAGAAGTTGGTGGCTGACAATGGGATCTGGGATAACAGGTTCTAAATTAACTGGAAGTTGTGATTCGGCGGGGTAATTGAAGAGATCTTCATTGGCAGATCTAATGAGGTCACAATTTTCCAGTTTGCGGTCAAGCTCCTCCCAGGGTGGCATTTCCTGGGCTTGCCCTGAACTTTCCCCGATCTCCTTTCCTTTGCCTTTATCCTTGGGATCCTCAGTCTTTTTAATCCTCTGTGCAGCTGGCTTCTTTCTCCGTACGCGTCTCCAGCCTACGAATCTCCTTCTCTTTTTCGACTTGGGTTTCTCCTGAGGTTGGGCTTGGAATTCCATAGGTTTTTCAGTATCGGCCCAATAACCGGAAAAGCCCTCGGAAACTTCCATGTCAGTAGGATAGATAGTGAGATTCTGAAGAGCTTCAGACAACTCATTCATGCTGTTAGCACACATTAAGAAACATACACACAGTTCTAAGTTAAAATTAAATTCACAGAATGGCAATCAGAAAATTAAGTATTTCTAAATACTTACTTGGCTTAAATCAGTGGCTCTGATACCACCTTTTTCTGTCACGGCCCTGGTCCCAGTGTGACCCGGTCTAGGAGCCGCGGGACAGAAACCCGTGGTATTTTATTATTTTGAGTTGACAGCGGAAGTTTAACAGAATCTTTTGAAACTTGAAAATACCCAATTATTTTATTTCATAATTTGGGACAAACCCCGTAATTTAAAGTAAAGGGAATTTCATGAGGAAATCCTTTGTTTTACAAAACATGTTTATTTATTTTATTGAGCCACCACTTCAAGCTTGTTAGTGCTCCGTAGCACTTTTTCCTTGATTCACAGTAGGTCACCTGAAACATGTTTTGAAAATATTTTATTAGCGGGGAAATACTGGCGAGTCATTCAGGTTAAATAAAACGACACATTAGTTATAAATTACAGCATAAGAGCGATTACAATGGCTACTATCTTATTATTATCTGGCGCCGTGTCATACCCTGGTGACGATGGTCATACCACTATTGGGTCCTTTCACCCAAGTAGTGATGATTGTCACTGTTAGGTTTGTTAACCTAACCGTGAGAAATTAGTAATGTGCACAATACCCCACTTGCCAGTGATTCAAGATACGGGTGAGCAAGAAAACCGAAATAACCGAATAACCGAAATAACCGAACCGAAAAAACCGAACCGAAACAAAAACCGACGGTTCGGTTTTCAGATTTTGAATAACCGAAAATTTCGGTTCGGTTTTTGGATATCCATTTCCAATAACCGATAAAAACCGAACCGATCCGATAGGTTACAAGGCCCAATCCATATGTTTTATGTTTAAGTTGGATCTGTTAGCCTTAAGCCTTTAACCCATACTAGTTGCTAATTCATTAGCCTTTAATCAATACTAGTAGCCCAGCCCAATACATAACCTTAATAAAAAACTCATTGATCCTAAATGAGTTTTGAAAGTTCGATCCCACAGTCCACCATTTTATTTATTTCACATGAGTAATAATATACCTAATCATGAGTAATAATATGTTTTTTAACAGTAGATTATAATGTTGAGAAAATGTTAGTTTTTAGTAATATTGCACAGTTCACAATTTATTAGCAGCAACTGTTACTTGCATGTTTCTTATTAGTTTCCAGTAATATTGCATATCACAGTTTTCCAGCAACAACACAGTGAAACTCAACAGGAGAAAGGAAAAAAAACGGTTATTTAACCGAAACCGAACCGAAACCGAAAAATAACCGAAAAAAACCGAACCGTAATAACCGAAACCGATCGGTTATAGAAATGTAAAAACCGATAATAGCGGTTACGGTTTCGGTTTCGGCCAAAACCGAACCGAACCGGTCCGTGCACACCCCTAATTCAAGATAACCAAGACTTAATCCCTGTAATTATAACTTTTGAAAATAATTGGAGTATTGTAAAACATTGTTTGATAAAAAGAGAATGACTCACATTGTAAGTTTAGTTGGGCAGAGTTTAGCCTACTGATAAGCCTGATAACCTAATTTAAACAACAATGCACACGAAACTAGGTCAGTAACTTAATACAACCCGTTACGATAAGCTCACGAAATCAAAACCTTCACGACAAATGACAAAGTATAGCCCAATACGGGCAGCACTTAAACATCCATCGGATCGGTTTTAATCGATCGGACATTATATCGTAGCAGTGATCGAGTTAATACCCTGTATCTTAGCAGCGTCGTGACCCCTAAATACTTGTTTTCAGCAGAATATGGCTGTTTTGAGATGAAAATTTCGAGTACAGAAGCAAGTCCCATGCCCAGGCTACTTATAGCTGATTTTTGGGTTTTATGCGGCCCGCGTAAACCCACACTTGACTTTTACGCGGCCCGCGAGAGCCCGCTAGGGCTTGTGTGTCACACCTAGGTCTGACGCGTGGCCTGTTCGCTTATCCAGTCAACATTAAGTTGACGCGGCCCGCGTAAGTTGAAGTTTACGTTTTACGCGGCCCGTTTGAAGTCAAAATCCTATATCTTTTCCTTTAAGTTGACGCGGCCCGCGTGAAGGCCGGAAATCTTGTTTTCTTGGTTTTTCATGCACATTAGGGTTTCAGGGTTCCGGGTTTTCACTTACGGGTCATTTATGGACAATTTTGCAGGTCCTTACATGTAGCTTCACATAGACCCAGTCACCCACAACAAAAGACAAGTCGCGACGGTGCGAGTCGGCGGATTGTTTCATACGGGCTTGAGCTTTAGCAAGATTGGTTTTAAGTAGGGCCAAGATTGCATCTCTTTCCAACAATTGAGCTGCCACTAGTGTGTTGCCTGTGGAATCCCGAATATAACGAACAACAGTAGGTGGTTTTCTGCCACAAAGAACCTCAAAAGGCGTCATTTGTGTCACGGTATGAAAAGAGGAGTTATACCAGAATTCTGCCCATGGAAAGAACTTGGACCAAGCTTTGGGACGGTCGGTAACAAAACACCGCAAATACATTTCGAGGCATTTGTTGAGTGCCTCGGATTGTCCGTCCGTTTGCAGATGGTATGCAGTGCTGAATTTGAGGGTAGTGCCCTATAGACGGTGCAATTCCCTCTAGAATTCAGACATAAAACGCGGGTCGCAGTCAGACACGATATCCACCCAAAAACCATGCAAGCGCACAATTTCAGTTACGAAAGCTTCAGCCACGGAGATACTAGAAAACGAAGACGGCAAACTGACAAAGTGGCCATACTTGGACAAACGATCAATGACGACCATGATAACCGTTTTACCACTCGACGAAGGAAGCCCCGTTATAAAGTCCATGGCTAGGCATTCAAAGACCAATTGGGGAATTGGAAGTGGCTGAAGTAAACCAGCTGGAGACAGAGACGAAGACTTCATTTGTTGGAAGATTTAATAACTAGCCACAAAGGTTTTCACGTCCTATCGCATTTTGCACCAAAAGAAGTTAGCCGCGAGGCGATGAAAGGTCCGGGTGACCCCCGCGTGTCCACCCATAACGGTACTATGAAACTCGTGTAATAGCCTCGAGCATAAATCAGAATCGGAAGGCACTACCAAACGATCATGAAAGAACAGCAGCCCGTATTTGAATGTGTAATCCGGAAATTGGGACGGATTAGCCAGTAGTTGAGTAATGAAGGATTGGGATTCAGAACTGTTCGAAATAGCATCCTGTAACTCAGTAACAAATGAACTATCACGGCCTTCCAAAGAAAATAAGGAAGTTGAATAAACACGAGACAATGCATCAGCTGCTGTGTTTAATTTGCCCGGTCGATAAAGCACTTCAAAGTCGTACCCCAAAAGCTTACGCAACCACTTATGTTGATCTGGTGTTTGAATCACCTAATCACGCAAATTCCGTAATGATTGCTGGTCGGTAATTACTTGAAACTTCCGACCCAGTAGGTATTGGCACCATTTGGTGATAGCTTGGGTTATCGCGTACATTTCCCGCTGGTACGCCGATGCATGTTGCATCCGGGGGCAAAGTTTCTGGCTATAAAAAGCGATGGGGTGTTTGTCTTGAGTTAAAACAACTCCGATACCCGAACAAGAGGCGTCTGTTTCGATTGTAAAAGGTTTAGCGAAATCAGGTAGACGAAGCACTAGGGTAGTGCTTAAAAGATTTTTAAGGTGCTGAAAAGCTGACTCAGTATTATCATTCCACAGAAAGGAGTCTTTTTTTTTAAAGATCAGTTAAAGGACCTGCGATGGTAGCATAATTGCGAATGAACCGGCGGTAATACCCTGCTAAGCCGAGAAAACTGCGAACATCTTTAACCAAAGTAGGCGTTGGCCATTTTTGGATTGTTGAAATCTTAGCCGGGTCAACTTCAACACCAGCACAAGAAATAAAATGGCCCAAGTATGAGACCCGAGTTTGGCCGAAGAGACACTTGGACCGTTTAGCAACCAAGTGGTTATGAAGGAGAGTGCCAAGTACGAGTCTAACATGTTCCATATGATCAGCCCACGAGGAACTGTATATCAATATATCGTCAAAGAAAACCAATACAAACTTACGCAACCAAGGACGAAAAACATCATTCATAAGACGTTGGAAAGTTGAGGGTGCGTTTGTGAGCCCAAACGGCATAACAAAAAATTCATAGTGTCCATCATGTATGCGAAATGCGGTTTTGGTGATGTCTTTGTCATGTAGTCGAATCTGATGATAACCCGCGAGGAGGTCTAGTTTGGAAAAATATCGGGCACCATGTAGCTCATCAAAAAGCTCATCAATCGATGGAATCGGAAACTTATCCCGAATGGTAATAGCATTAAGGGCCCGATAATCCATGAAGAAACCGGAGATGAAAATGGACTCAAACTAGGACGAATAATCCCTTGTTGCAGCATCTCATTAACCAAACGTTCGATCTCTTGTTTTTGAAAATGCGGGTACCGGTATGGTTTGACGGATACAGGCGCACTGTTGGGAAGTAAATTAATAGCATGGTCTTGGGATCGGTTCAGAGGTAAACCAGAAGTGGTTTGAAAAATTGCCTCGAATTCTTGTAAAATCAATTGAAGATCTGTTGGGCAATCCATTGCATCTGACTCGGTAGGGGTAAATAAGGAGAGATGAAATAAACTGGCAATAGAATCGGGCTGGGCTAAACGACGAAGGCCGTTAAATTGAATAGACTGAACCATGGTGTTAGTATCCCATTGCCAAACAATACGAGACCCATTGTAGTTGAATTCGAACCGTGCCGAGGCATAATCAGTGACCACAGGACCCAACATAGAAAGCCAAGAAATACCCAATATCATATCCCAACCCTGTAGTGGCGAAACATAAAAATCAACGAAAACCGAATGTTGTTGGATAACTAGTTCAACCTGTTTAGCAAGTCCTGTACATGGTAATCGCTCCCCACTCCCTACCAGAACATAGAAGGGAGAAATCACCTCAACTGTGAGATTCAAATAAGAAGCCATTCGTGTTTGAATGAAGCAGTGTGTACTGCCGCCGTCCAGTAGCACCTAAACCGGTTTGCCTTTAACCAACCCAGTAAAACGAAGAGTAGAAGTTGAGCAACCGCCGGCCAAGGCATTATAAGAAATAGTTCAGTGAGCCTTAACCTCTTCTAACTAGAGCTGATCAGCGACAACGGAATCCGATACAGAATCGACAGGGGAATTAATCGGAGGAGAATCCGGTAAGGGCTTGTCATCAAAAAATAAGAGTTGGGGACGGATTTGCATTTGTGTTCCCAGGTGTACTTTTCATCACAGTGATAGCACAAACCCTGAGCTCGTTTGTGAGCTAATTCAGTTGGGGTGAGGCGGCGGAAACCAATTGACGCCGACGAGTATTTAGGGTTAGCAGGTGACGTACCAGCTGAAGGAAAAGAGGCGGAACTAACAGGTTTAGGGGTTGGCAAAATGGGCTTAGTATAGCCCACGTGCACGCGGCCCAAGCCTTTTTCGAATTGAATTCTGGACTCATGTAACTGCGCCAGCCGCATAGCCTCCTCTAAGGTAGTCGGACTGTGAATAAGAACAGATTGCTTGATGTCATCCCGTAATCCGGAAATAAAACAGTGAAGCAAGAACGCCAGTGGAAGCAACATCGTACGGTTAGAAATGTCTTCAAACCGACGACGATAATCTTCCACGGTGGTTGTCTGACGCAGTTTAGCCAATAACCCTTCTGGTTCTTCCAATTCATGAGCCCTAAATCGTTGAATTAGTGCCGTAGTGAACCCCTGTCACCCATTCAAACGATAGTGTCGATGCATCCAGTCAAAATAATCAGCAGCAGCATCATCCAACGAAAAGGAAGAGATAGTCAAACGATCAGCTTCTGGAATCGAGTAGAAATCAAAGTATCGACTAGCCTGAGCAACCCAACGCTCCGGATTAGAGCCCGAGAAGCGTGGTAGATAGATCAGAGCAGGTTTGTGTCGCCCTAAAACCGTCGAACCCTCAGAATAATCACCACCAGAAGAGTGATCTCCCGATGATTTAAATTTGGAATTAACAGAGAGTTGAGCCAAAACCTGATGCAACATCTTCTTTTGTTCCTCCAACGATGCAGAGATTGAATCAACATCACTGCGTAATTATTGATTGGAATCCTGCACTATTTTAAGATTATCATCTAGGGTTTTTAGACGTGTGCCGTCAGCCATAAGAGTTGCAAAGAAATGAAAGCACTAGTGAAACGGCATAAGATCTGATTGATAATAATGGGAGAACAATTAGAATTGAAGCAAGGAAGAACACTTGTTATTAATCACAATTCATGAGAAGGGGGTGGGAAAACAGAGTACAGAATGGGAGATGGGAAGTAACAGACTCTCACAAAATTCTCATACCCTCACACCCTCTACATGAGCTTATTATAGACATCACTATCAAGTTAGTTACATTCCTTGCTGATGTGGATGAAATCTAGTCCCTTAATTTCTGAGGCACTTTTCTGATCCTTTTGCTCCTTCTGATCTCACCCTGGCCCAATGTTTCCTCATTCTTTCCAAGCTCCTTTTGGCCCAAAGACTTCATAACACACAGAGTAATTTTCCTCAAATCGGCCAGTTATTTGCTAAACGGTCAACTTCAGGTCGACAACCCTAGGTAGTCTTAATCAGCCATTTTCCGGTCAAATCTGAAACACCCATTCTTTCAAGCGGTCAAAACCAAAAATTAAACCACGAAAATTACGACCAAATTCGAACTTTTACACATTACTAAAGAAAACTCGGTTATACATACAAAGTTAACCATTTTTAACTAGATACAAACCATCCAACATTTACAAAAAGTTATGTAACACATGTCTTGGGTTAATTTAACAACTGCACTTTAACTACATAATAAACAAAATGTTTAACCCATTTGCATAATTTAGTTCGGAAGTGTATTGAGGGCGAGAACTGCATGTGTGTTCGTTCCAAGCATCACGGATCACCTAAAGTGGAGCTTTACCTAAAACACAACAACACGAATTGTTATCAATTGCATACAACACATTATACTAACTTCCATCAAACATGATAATCATAATATTGTCTCATTCTTATTCATAGCTCTTTCTAGACTAATATCAACATTAATTTGTTTGACCCGTTCATAACGGGTCAACATACAATCATTCTCTTTACATTCTCATTCTTGTTCGTTTGACCCATTCATAACGAATCAACATACAACCATTCTTTTTACATTCTCCTTCTAGTTCGTTTGACCCGTTCATAACGGGCCAACTTACGACCATTCTATTTAAATTCTTATTCTAGTCCGTTTGACCCATTCATAACGAATCAACTTACGTCAATTCTTTCAACATAACATTCTAATTTGTTTGACCTGTTCGTAACGGGTCAATCACATTACCATTTTTCAAGTATTACAATTTCCACAAGATACAACAATAAGCATTACTACAAATAAAACTTTAATCCTACAAGTAACGTACCTCGGTCTTGTGGGCCTTGGAACTTCTTGCTACTCGGACATTTTTCCTTCACGCCTATACATAACACATTCGTTCTTTAGTTCTTATGAATCCATTTTATCGCATACAACTATTTCTCATATTCTAAACATGGATATCACTAAGAATTGTCATTAATTCACATAATCATTGTCTAATGCATTTCATCAAGCACATGACGTGCAACATTCATTGTTATTGAGAACATATTGTTTTTCATGTTATTTCACACCGTATTTCCCTATACATCAAATTTTTCCAATTACTTGAATCATCACAACTGCTAATGTTAACATATTTATTCATCCCACATCCTAATGGACTTGATAACATCACAATTTAACCAAAATCTCCTATTTTATTATCACACCTATAAAACTCACTTCATGATTCATGGAGACTTTTATCAAAACATATTAACACCTCAATTTCATTCAAATTAACATTCAAAATTGCTTCAAATATTGGTTTCTTCCTCAATTTACACTATACCACTTAGACACTAAAGGAATTTACCAATTTTATGCATTCTCATCACATCATAATCAATCAAATCAAGAATTGTGACTTACCTTTAGTTAAACAAGCTTAGATGATCGATTATAAGTGCTCATGCATAAATTCTAGCCATGATTTCCTTTTCAATTTCTACATTTTGTGATGGAAAGGGTTTCCCCTTTCTTTCTCTGGTTCCAGGCAACACACACACACATTGATGTGTGTGTGATTGTGTTTTAAGTTTGTTTTTAACACTTGTCTTTCCAACTCTTCACAAATTGGCACATCTTGTTTGATTGTTTATTTTTAAATGGCTAGAACATATCTTTTAAGTTAAGATTTTTCACTTGCATCCTAACTAGGTTTATATATAAATATATTTAATAGATTTTGGGGTGTTACAAAATCTTATAAATTTCGGTGATTAATCTTGTCTACTTGAAAAATAAGCTAATGATGGATTAAAACTTGTCTTGCTAAAAATATTACACAAAAAATTTGTGCATAATATATATATGTAGGGGTGAGGTTCCTCTACAAAGTGTAGGAAGTGATCTTGACCATTGGATGAGTGTGTTTGATGGTTGAGATCATCTTGGTGACATTTTGGTAATATGTGTTTCTTAAAAATAAGATGATTTAATTGATTGGGGGAAAATGTGTCATTTAGCTTGTTTCAAATAAGGAAATGAGTGTCACACCATAACACATCATGAAGAAACCCAAGAAACACATCGTGAATCATACAATATAACATGTCATTTATCTGTATGTTGTGTTATACAATATAACACATCGTGAAGAAACCCAAAAATTATAAAATACAACGTCAAGAAAACACAAAATACATGTCATTCGTGAATCATAACTGATATAACACACCTCGAATTAACCTGTAGCTAGTAAAACACATCCTCAAGAAATTACAAATACATCTCCTTCTAGAAACACATCAATAATTACAAATGTATATCCTTTCTAAAAACATAATTAAACTGCTATAACACTTTGTGAATTAACCTGTAACTATAAAAACATCGAAGGATTGTATTGGTAAAAAAATCATCAAGAAATTGTTTTGTACAGGATTCGTTCACATGCAAAACAAAAGTTATAACACATCATGATGAACCTGTAACCGGTAAAATACAATCAACGATTTCATTGTACATCACCATTTTTTTATTCGTAAGTTCAATTGAAAGAAACAAGAAATAAAACGAATGAAATATGCATCAGGAATCGATCTTCGTAATTTAAGTAACTGTCGAATTTTGAATTGATATGGGATATCTTGTTTCCTTAAAAATCTCATTTTTTGTTTAAGAGATAAAACTTCCATAAATAATTTAATTAGTCAATTACCTTTATGCCCTTTAGTAAAAAATACCTATATGCCACATGTCACAAGGAGAACACTTTGTAGGAAAAGTAGGCTTTGTAGCCAACTCCTACACTCCCTATATATATTATAAATCTAGTGGTGTAAAAGAAAAACACTTAGGTATTGTTTGGTATGAGGGAATGGAAGTCAGAATGGAATAGATCATATCAATAGAATTAAAAAAAACATGTTTGGTTATCATCTGTAATGGAATGGATCATTCCATATGGTAGTGTTTAGTATACAGGAATGGGAGGTGGAATGGAATGAACTATTGCGAGGGAATGAAAAAAAAGTGTGTTTGGTTGGTCAATGTAATAGAATCACCCATTACCTAAGTCATTCCATTCCCTCAAATTCATTCCATCCACCCCCTGTTTTTTTCCATTCCATTCCCTCTCTAAGCCTATGTCACAAACACCGCACATCACCTCCACCATTTGTAACACCCCAAAAATATAGATTATATATATATATATGTTAAAATGTCAGTAATAGCCAAGATAAAATAACTAGGAATAATTAACCTAGTTAGTCATGAGTTCTAGAAATAACAAGGAAACTTAGTTATGAAACCCATTATAAAAACTTGAGTAAAGTTGAGGGACTAAAGTTGACAAACTGAAAAATGGTTTTAATTAAATAAAGAAAAACACCAAAACACATACTCTAGTGTGTGTTCTGGTCGTGAATTCCACAGGAGCCAAAGAAGGCTCTTTTGCTCAAACCCTAACTTGCACAAATTGACCAAATCAAAGAGGTAAATCGAGTCTAAATCGAAAACCAAGCTCAAACTAATGATCACCCAAGTGAGGGGATCACAAGGTATGTCGAATTTCATCTTTTGGTTACATCTTGAATTCTTAATGATCACTTGAAATCGAAAATTGAACTTGAATGATTGATGTTTGAGTGAAATCTATAACAACTCTCTTAAAATACTTATAACACCCCTACACGTCCCAAAATATACCCCGTATACGAAAAATAGGCCCGAAATACCTTAATTTTTACAAAAATCAAATAAAAACAATATTATATGTCGCTCGCGGGGCGCGACATATCTCTCCTGGTCCGTCGCAGGGCGCGACCTAGTGCCACCAGGCTCAACCAGGTTCCGACACGTGGCTATTGACTCGACGTGGCTAGATCCCTGACTCAGCCAAGCTAGAGCCTAGACTAGATGGCTCGCGGGCCGCAAAGCCCTTTGGTGTTTTTCTCGCGGGGTGCAAGAGACCCCGGATCAAACCCTACAAATAGCGACTTCAAGTTTCATTTTCAATCGTTCAAAACTTTCAATCTCTCTCTTAAATTCTCTAATATTAGAAGTAATATCGGGTATTATACCCACTAAAATAGCAAAACTCTGCCTCGATGTAAGTATTATTGTCGCAACCCCCGACCCCTACCTCGGGAGGCGGGCGGCCGCGGCCTACTCAGAGATGGTGGTATTGGTGTTTAACAATTTGGCAGCAAAAATTACATCAGGACCGTAGTTAGGAAATATTTTATCAGAGTAAAAATACCACATTTTTATAATAATAAACACATGGGAAAAACCCAAGTTTTCAATACATCATATTTATAGGGATAAACCCTAATTTATTGAAATAAAACATCGTCTTTATTTAGGTAACTTTTATAGCCACTTTTCCAAGCCTTCAGTGCTGTCCAGCTGGCTTCTAATTAGATTTCACATTTTGTTATCTGAAACGCGTTTAAAAACATTTTATCAGCAAGAAATACTGGCGAGTGAATCCCAGTTTAATCAAAACAAGTTTTATCATTGTACAACATTGAGGGCGATCTCGCAATTACATTTGTTTATATTTCTACTTTAATTACCACCCAGGGTATTGTCAACCCGACTTGTGGTCATGTTACTACTCACAGTGTAGTAACAAACTTTGTATACAAAACCCCAACATACCGACGATAATTGTAGAATTACAGATACTCAATCACTGTTAATTATAGTTCAAAACAATTGAGGTTTTGTAAAAACACTTTATACAAAAAGGAGATTACTCACAAAAAGGTTTACAAAAAAAGGATAAACTCACATTGCTACTTTAGGTATTTCCTTTATGATTTCTTAGTTATAATCTATTAATTAAAACAATGCACACGCGTTAGTATAATAACCCAATTTACATTAGTTATACCCTCCCCGAGACAGAACTCCAACGACTACGTCGGGCAGAGCCTCAACAGGCGTTACGGAGCACTAGATCAATCGGGCAGCGTATCTAATACGTAACCGGGGTTATAATATTGATAACGAAGCAGAGCTTCGCTAATTAGGGGGCATAATACCCGAGTATTACTTCCACTATAAAGAAATTGAGAGAGAATCACGGGAATTGAACGAATTCCAAATGAATGCCGATGCCTTCTATTTATAGGGTCTGATCGACCCTTTGTCGCGCCCCGCGAGAGCCGAAGACAATGTCTTCGCGGCCCGCGAGCTAGGTGTAATAGGGTTTTGGGTTGATTAGTCACGAGTATAGGCTCGAAGAGTGGCGACACATGGCGGCTTAGGGTGCGGCCTGGTGGCCTATCTGTCGCGCCCTGCGACTAAAGTAGCCAAGGGCTTCGCGCCCTGTGAGCACCCTTAATTTCTTATTTTTATTTAATTTTTGTAAAAGTTAAGGTATTTCGGGCCGTTTCTCGGATACGAGGTGTATTTTAAGGCGTATAGGGGTGTCGGAAATATTTTAGGAGGGTTATTATATCTTCCCCACCTTGTTTTAGAACTCGTCCTCGAGGTCTACTGGAACAGGTGTAGATATTTTCTCTGCATCTTTGACTCGAGCTCCCAAGTGTATTCTGATCCTCTCTTGGAATCCCATTTCACTTTAACTAGAACTAATCTCTTGTGTTTGAGATTCTTGATCTTTCTGTCTTCAATTTTTAGAGGTCTTTCTACAAACTTAAGCTTCTCATTTACCTTTATATCCTTAAGAGGTACTACTAATGATTCATCGGCTAAGCACTTTTTGAGATTACATACATGAAATACATCATGTATTCCTGCCATTTCTTCTGGCAGTTGTAGCTGATATGCTACAGGTCCTATTCTTCTAATAATTTCAAATGGTCCAACATACCTGGGGCTTAGCTTTCCCCTCTTGATGAATCGGACTATTCCTTTTCATGGAGAAACTTTTAATAATACCATGTCTCCTACTTGGAATTCCAACGGTTTCCTCCTGTTATCAGCATAACTCTTTTGTCGATCGCGTGCTGCTTTTAGTCTTTCCTTAACTTGAATAATCTTGTCTGTTGTTGCTTGTACTATCTCGGGTCCAGATAGTTGCTTTTCTCCAATTTCTGCCCAACAGACTGGAGTTCGACACTTTCATCCATAAAGTGCTTCGAATGGTGCAGCATTGATACTGGTATGATAGCTGTTATTGTAAGAAAATTCTATTAATGGTAAATGATCGTCCCAATTTCCTCCGAAATCAATTACACAAGCTCTAAGCATATCTTCCATTGTCTGAATTGTCCTTTCGCTTTGTCCATCCATTTGAGGATGATAAGTGGTGCTTAGATTTAACTTGGTTCCCATTTCTTTTTGGAAACTTGTCCAAAAATGAGAAGTAAAACGGCTATCTCTATCAGAAACAATAGATAAAGGAATTCCATGTAATGAAACTATTTCATTTACATACAACTTGGCTAGTTGTTCCATACTGAAAGTTTCTTTCATTGGCAAGAAATGAGCAGACTTGGTTAATCTGTCTACAATCACCCAGATTGTATCATTACGTTTTCTTGTCTTGGGTAATTTGGTAACAAAGTCCATTGTTATCAATTCCCATTTCCATACAGGCATTTCTAATTGCTGCAACAAACCTTAGGGTTTCTGATGTTCAGCTTTGACCTGTGAACATGTTAGACACTTGGCAACATAAGCTGCTATATCCTTTTTCATTCCTATCCACCAGAAATTTTTTCTTAAGTCTTGATACATTTTATCACTTCTAGGATGTATCGTATATTTAGACTTATGGGCTTCTTCTAATATTTGGTGGCGTAGATTTCCTTACTTAGGTATCCAAATTCTTTTCTTATGGAATCTCCAAATTCCATCTATTCCTTGTTCTAATTCCTTAATCATTCCTTTCAATTTTTCAGTATCGTCCTTGATTACTGATTCCTGTGCTTCTCTAATCTGTTCATTTAAATCTATCTGCAGATTTAACTTAAGAGAATGTACTCTTCTCGGTTTTTCATGATACTTTGGACTTAAAGCATCGTCTACTACATTAGCCTTTCCTGCATGATACTGGATACTACAATCATAATCACTAAGAATTTCCATCCAGTGTCTTTGTCTCATATTTAACTCTTTTTGCCCAAAAATGTACCTTAAACTCCTATGATCCGCGAAGACAACAAATTTATTTCCATATAAATAGTGTCTCCAAATCTTAAGGGCAAAAAATATGGCTCCTAATTCTAAATCATGAGTTGTGTAATTCTCTTCATGATTCTTAAGTTGTCTAGAGGCATAGGCTATAACCTTTTGATGTTGGATCAACACACATCCATAACCTAACTTACACGCATCACAATAGACTACAAAATCTTCAGTTCCTTCTGGCAACGCTAGTATGGGTGCGTTAGTTAATCTTTTCTTAAGGATTCTAAAGGCTTATTGTCACGGCCCCAGCCCCGGTTTGACCCGGTCAGGAGCCGCGGGACAGGAACCCGTGGTATCCATGATGCGACAGCGGAAGATTTTTAACAGGATCTTTTAAAACTCAAAATGCCCAATTATTTTATTCCATAATTTGGGATAAAACCCCGTAATTTATAATAGAGGAATTTAACTAGGAAATTTCCTGATTTATTAAAACATGTTTATTTATTTTTAACTGAGCCACCTCTTCAAGCTTGTTAGTGCTTCGTAGCACGTTTCCTTGATTTACAGCAGGTCGCCTGAAACATGTTTTAAAAATATTTTATCAGCGGGGAAAATGCTGGCGAGTCACTCAAATTTGATAAAATGACACATAGTTATAAATTACAGCATAAGAGCTATTACAATGGCTTCTATCTTATTTTTATCTGGCGCCGTGTCACATTGCGTGACGATGGTCATACCACTATTGGGTCCTTCCCCAAGTAGTGACGATCACTGTTAGGATATATTAGCCTAACCAGTGAAAATTAGTAATGTGCACAATACCCCACTAGCCAGTGATTCAAGATATCCACGACTTACTCCCTGTAATTATAACTTTTGAAAATAATTTGAGGTATTGTAAAATAGTTAATAAAAAGAGAATGACTCACATTGCAGATTTATACGGGCAGAGTTTAGCCTACTGATTAGCCTTTTAACCTAAATTTAAACAACATGCACACGAACTAGGTCAGTAACTAATACAACATTTACGATAACTCACGAGATTAAACCCTCACAACGAATGACAAAGTGCGATACTTTAACATCCATCGAATTCACGACGAATGACAAAGCATAACCCTAATGTGGGCAGCACTTAAACATCCATTGGATAGTTTCAATCGATCGGACATTGAATCGTAGCAGCGATCGAGTTAATACCCTGTATCGTAGCAGCACCCCACTAATTTGAGATGGTAATTTCAACTTCAGAGCAGTAATATTTCGTTTTTGAAAGTTTTCATCGACACAGAATGAAAGCCCCTGAGCTAGGCTATTTATAGGTGAAATTTAGGGTTCACGCGGCCCGCGTGAACCTTGGCTCAATCTTTACGCGGCCCGCGTGGCCGCCTAGTCTACGCATAGGTCTAATTGGTCACGAGTAGCTATGCCAACTGGTCAACACGTGGATCCGGAACACTTATCCGGTCAACCCAATATTGACGCGGCCCGCGTAAGGTTAAGCTAACCCTTACGCGGCCCACCTAAAACCCACAATTCTTGATTTCTTGATTTTTTGATATGGATTAGGGTTTCAGGGGTCAGGGTTTTCACTTACGAGTCGTATTGGGACATTTTTGAGAGTCCTTACATCCTCCCCACCTTATTTAAAATCTCGTCATCGAGATTTACTGAAATAAGTGAGGATACTTTCGCTTCATTTCCGATTCCAGCTCCCAAGTATACTCGGGTCCTCTTCTGGAATCCCACTTGACTTTGACTAACACCAATCTTTTGTGCTTGAGAAACTTGATCTTTCGATCTTCAATTTGAAGTGGTTTTTCAACGAACTTCAATTTCTCATTTACCTCTATGTCTTGGAGAGGTACTACCAGTGATTCGTCTGATAAACATTTCTTGAGGTTGGATACATGAAATACGTCATGCACTCCAGTTAACTCTTCTGGTAGTTGTAAACGATAAGCAACTGGTCCTATACGTTGGATCACTGGGAATGGTCCTACGTATCTTGGACTTAGCTTTCCTTTCTTACCGAATCGTACTACTCCTTTCCAAGTAGATACTTTCAAAAGTACTTTGTCTCCAACTTGAAACTCGAGTGGCTTACGTCGATTATCAGCATAGCTTTTCTGGCGATCTCGAGCTGTCTTCAATCTTTCTTTGATTTGAGTAATCTTTTCGGTAGTTTCTTGAACAATCTCTGGTCCTGATAATTGACTTTCTCCTATTTCTGCCCAACAAACTGGAGTTCTGCACTTTCGTCCATACAGTGCTTCGAACGGGGCAGCTTCAATACTTGAATGATAACTATTGTTATAGGAAAATTCAATTAAAGGTAGGTGGTCATCCCAGTTTCCACCAAAATCTATCACACATGCTCGGAGTATGTCTTCCAGTGTTTGTATCGTCCTTTCACTTTGTCCGTCTGTTTGTGGATGATATGCCGTACTTAAGTTTAGTCGGGTTCCCATTGTTTCTTGGAAACTTTTCCAGAAGTGAGAAGTGAAACGACTATCTCTATCCGATATAATGGAGAGTGGAACTCCATGTAAGGATACTACTTCGTCTACATACAACTTTGCT
The DNA here is from genome assembly GCA_030545235.1 of Helianthus tuberosus. Taxonomy (NCBI): domain Eukaryota; kingdom Viridiplantae; phylum Streptophyta; class Magnoliopsida; order Asterales; family Asteraceae; genus Helianthus; species Helianthus tuberosus. The sequence continues at coordinate 14,329,467 of CM060377.1, forward strand.
AACATTTCCATGCTAAAGTTTTCTTTCATAGGTAGAAAGTGAGCTGATTTGGTTAATCGATCCACAATTACCCAAATCGCATCATTACCTTTTCTGGTTTTGGGTAACTTAGTAACAAAATCCATTGTTATGAGTTCCCATTTCCATATAGGCATTTCTAATTGTTGTAGTAGACCTGAAGGTTTCTGGTGTTCTGCCTTAACTTGTGAACAAGTAAGACATTTAGAAACATATCTAGCTATGCCTTTTTCATTCCTATCCACCAGAAGTTAATTCTTAAATCTTGGTACATCTTGTTGTTACCAGGATGCATGGTATACCTATATTTATGGGCTTCCTCTAGGATTTTATTTCTTAATTCTCCCTGCTTAGGTACCCAAATCCGTTTCTTATGGAATCTCCAAATTCCATCACTTCCTTGCTCTAATTCTTTTATTCTTCCTTTCATTCCTTCAGTATCATCCTTGATTGCTGTCTCTTGAATGCTTTTTAATTGATCCATTAAGTTTAAGTGTAAACTTAATCTAAGAGCATGAACTTGTCGTTGTTTCTCATGATACTTACGACTTAAAGCATCTGCTACTATGTTTGCTTTTCCTTCGTGATATTGTATATCACAGTCGTAATCAGTTAAGATTTCCATCCATCTCCTTTGCCTCATGTTTAATTCTTTTTGCCCAAATATATATCTTAAGTTTTTATGATCTGTATAGACAGTAAACTTACTTCCGTACAGATAATGTCTCCAAATCTTAGGGCAAAAATTATGGCTCCTAACTCTAAATCATGAGTCGTATAGTTTTCCTCGTGCTTTTTCAATTGCCTTGATGCATATGCAATAACCTTCTTGCGTTGCATTAACACACATCCTAATCCTAGCTTTGAAGCATCACAATATACTTCAAAATCTTCTGTTCCTTCTGGTAAGGCTAGAATTGGAGCATTGGTTAATCTTTGCTTTAAAATCTTAAAAGCTTCTTCTTGTCTAGGTCCCCACTCAAACTTTGTTGCTTTACAGGTTAGCTTAGTTAATGGCACAGCTATCTTGGAAAAATCCTTAATAAACCGTCTATAATATCCGGCTAAACCTATAAAACTTCTAATCTCCATTGCTGATTGCGGAACCTTCCATTTGGTAATTGCTTCTATCTTAGCAGGATCTACGTGAATACCTTCGTGATTCACCATATGTCCTAAGAATTGCACTTCTTGTAGCCAAAATTCACATTTCGAGAATTTGGCGTAAAGCTTCTCCTTTCTTAACAAAGTTAAGAGTACATGCAGGTGCTCACAATGTTCCTCCTGACTTTTGGAATAAATAAGTATATCGTCGATGAAGACAATTACAAATTTATCCAAATACGGTTTACAGATTCTATTCATCATGTCCATAAATGCTGCAGGTGCATTTGTTAACCCAAAGGGCATGACTGTAAACTCGTAATGACCATACCTAGTTCTGAAAGTTGTTTTAGGTATGTCTTCTTCCTGTACCTTTAACTGATGATATCCGGAGCGTAAATCTGTCTTAGAAAAGTATCTAGCTCCTTGAAGTTGATCAAAAAGATCATCAATTCTAGGTAATGGGTATCGATTTTTAATTGTAACCTTGTTCAATTCTCTATAATCGATACACATTCGCATCGAACCATCCTTCTTTTTTCACAAACAACACTGGAGCTCCCCAAGGGGATGAGCTAGGTTGTATGAATCCTTTGCTTAGTAATTCATCTAATTGCTTTTTCAATTCTAACATTTCGGTGGGTGCTAACCGATAAGGTGCTTTAGCTATCGGTGTAGTTCCAGGAATTAGATGAATTCTAAATTCTACCTCCCTATCAGGTGGTAATCCAGGTAGTTCTTCTGGGAATACTTCCGAGTATTCTGATACTACTGGAATGTTCTTAAGTTCCTTTCCCCTAGTGTTAATGATTACTGAAATCATATATACTATTCCTTGTTTTCGTTCATAACTAGCAACTTTCATTACTGAAATGAATTTCATTGGTTTCCGTGGCTTATTTCCTGTAATCACCACTAATTCCCCTGTGGGTGTATGAATTTCTATGGAATTCTTATCACAAAGAATTCGAGCATGGTTGGCTACTAACCAATCCATTCCTAACACAACATCGAATCCAGCTAATTTCATAGGTAACAGGTTTGCAGAAAAATTATGTCCTAAGAGTTCTATCTTTTCTTCTTGCAAAATCTTATCTATATTGACAGAATTTCCATCTGCTGTTTCTACTATAAAAGTCTGCCTAAGTTGGGTTAAGGGTAACTTAAGTGCTTGGCAGAATGAAGTATTTATAAAACTTTGGTTTGCACCAGAGTCAAATAATACTTTTGCATAAACGTTGTGAACTAGGAATGTACCAGCTATCACATCCGGGATTAGCTCTGCTTCCTGAGTAGTCAGTTGAAAGGCTCTTACGTTCTTCTTATTAGTTCCTTCTACAAGTTTAGCTTTGTTGTCAGCTGGTTTGACTAATTTAGGGCAGTCTGGCCTAAAATGTCCAGTTTCTCCACAGTTGTAGCAAACTGTGAATTTCTTCTTCCTGCAGTCTTCCTCTTGATGCCCCGGAATTTTGCAAAAATTGCAATATCCTTTGCATCTTCCAAAATGCTTTCTTTTACAAGAATTGCAAAATGGACCAGTGGAAGATTGCCCATTCCCCCTTCTTTTGAAATTGTTCCGGTTACCCATACGGAATCCTTGGGTAATCTTTTGGGCCACTTCCATCTTTCTACTTTCTTCTCGCGTCCGTACCAGTTCGTCAGTCAGAGTATTGGCTAAATCCACAGCATCATCAATCGTGCGGGGTTTAGCAGCTTTGACGATATTACAGATTTCGCCAATCAATCCCCAAATATAGCGGGAAATAAGTACTGGTTCTGGCGAAGCCAGAGTTGGTACTACTCTTGCATACTCGAAGAATGTCGAAGTATACCCTCGACAGTCCACACCAATCATTCTATGATTTAGGAACTTATTTGTCATTTGTTCCTTTTCATACTCGGGACATAATTTTCTTTCTACGAGATTTTTAAACTCTTCCCATTTCATAGCATACGCCACAGTTCTTCCTTTAGCTTGTAGAACTGTATTCCACCATTCTAAATCCCCTTCTTTAAAAAGATTCGATGCATACATGACCTGGTCTTCTTCAGCACATTTACTTATGGTAATTACTGCCTCGGTTTTCTCTAACCAACGCAGTGCTGCAGTCGCCCCTTCGTTACCTGCAAACTCAGCTGGTTTACAGGCAAGAAACTCCTTGTAAGTGCAACCAGGTGTTGCAGCTTTCATTTTCTTAAGGAGTGGAGCTTGCTGTATGTTATTATTATTAGTATGGTTGCCGCCTCCGTTTATGATATTACTGAAATTATCACTGTGTGTGCGTTTGCTAGGAATAATCTGTTGAGGTTCAATTGGATTTCTAGCAGCCGCAAGTATTGCTGGAATAGCATTGGCTATCCCTTGAGCAACGATATTCTCGATATCTTGCCTATTCAGAAAGTGATCTTCATTGTTATGCTCAGATTGATTAACTTCATTATCGGGTTCATTACCAGCGTGTGCCATCTGGTAATTAATTTATATAAATAATTAGTATTACATAAGAATTAACAAAATATAACAAAAATAATTGCACATAATCATGTTAACACGTATAGTCACAAAATTGTTGATTTTCCAATGTTCGATATTTTATATAATATAATATAGGTATCCGTACAAACCGATTATCTTACACAAGTTTTATTGTTTATTTTACACGTTTTATTTTGATTATTATATCATTAAACATATGCTTCTACCATTCCACATTATCCCATCAGTTGTCGTTTTCAGAAACGACGCTCCCTCTCGTCATATTTCCAGGAGATCTGTTCTCCCACCTCCCGAATCCTATTCCCTGCACCTATCAGCTCCTCGCCAAAATGGCGGAGTTCAGCTAAGTTTTCATTGCTCATTGGTGGGTTTGGTATAGGTTCTGGGTCAAACTGAGGGAAAAAGGTATAAGGATTATTAAGGAGGTTTTGAAACTGCCAGTCGTTGGTCCACCACTCGTTCATTTCTCCTAAAGGTTGGGTATGGATTAAAGGTTCTGGGATGGCTGGTTCTAAATTTATTGGAAGTTGAGTTTCAGCAGGATAAGGGTAAAGGTTGTTTTTGATAGGGCTAATGATATCACAGCTTGCCAATATGCGATCCAATTCTTCCTGTAAAGGCAACTCCTCGTCTTGCTTAGAACTTTCCCCAATTTCCATTTCGGCTTGCCTGTAATCTTCCCCGATTGCAATTCCTTTTCCTTTTCCTTTATTTATGGGATTCTCTATTTTGGGAATTCTCCTAGTTGCTGGTTTCCTTCAGCGTACACGCCTCCATCCTACAAATCTTCTCATTTTCTTAGGTTTTAGTTTCTCCGGAGTTGAAGCGTTGAATTCTATAGGTTCTTCTATATCAGGTATATAACCAGTAAAGTCTTTGGAAACTTCTATTTTCACCGGATAGAGATTGAGATTCTGAAGGGCTTCAGATAACTCATTCATGCTGTTTAGCATATATGCAAAAATATTAAATTAAAATTTTATAACAAAATTTCACAGATAACCTTCAAGTATTTATTGCATACCGTTTTGACTAATTTAATACAAAGGACAACTGAAAATAAAACATACTAGGGTTTATTGAAAACTTATTTATTTACTAGGTAAAGTTTCTAATTTGTAGGTGATAAGGGTGCTAAAACTAAGTCAGGGTATTTAAAGATTTGTATTTACTGCTACCGTAGCTAGCATATAAAGATCTGCCCATTTTTCATCTAACTTGTCTTCCCATGGTGGGTTATTGTCTAGTTCTTGAGTTTCCTGATTAATTCTGCTTTCTTTTTGTTGTGATTTCTTTATTTTCTCTTGACTTTTCCTAATAATTAAACTTCTTTTATTAGGAGAAAGTGGTTCATCATATTGTGCTTTTCGAACAAATATTCCTTCCTCAGTATCTACTGAGTATCTTGAGGAATTTGATTGGGATGTACTTCCTTTATCTTTCGGGGAATTATCTAATTTACGATAGATATCCGAAATTCTTTGCTTACCCATTCTGTAAATTAACAGATAATCAAAATATAATCACAGAATGGCAATTAGGAATAGTAAGTATTTTGAAATACTTAATAGGCTTTGAATCAGTGGCTCGATCAGTAGCTCTGATACCACCTTTTCCTGTCACGGCCCCAGCCCCGGTTTGACCCGGTCAGGAGCCGCGGGACAGGAACCCGTGGTATCCATGATGCGACAGCGGAAGATTTTTAACAGGATCTTTTAAAACTCAAAATGCCCAATTATTTTATTCCATAATTTGGGATAAAACCCCGTAATTTACAATAGAGGAATTTAACTAGGAAATTCCCTGATTTATTAAAACATGTTAATTTATTTTTAACTGAGCCACCTCTTCAAGCTTGTTAGTGCTCCGTAGCACGTTTCCTTGATTTACAGCAGGTCTCCTGAAACATGTTTTAAAAATATTTTATTAGCAGGGAAAATGCTGGCGAGTCACTCAAATTTGATAAAATGACACATAGTTATCAATTACAGCATAAGAGCTATTACAATGGTTTCTATCTTATTTTTATCTGGCGCCGTGTCACATTGCGTGACGATGGTCATACCACTATTGGGTCCTTCCCCAAGTAGTGACGATCACTGTTAGGATATATTAGCCTAACCAGTGAAAATTAGTAATGTGCACAATACCCCACTAGCCAGTGATTCAAGATATCCACGACTTACTCCCTGTAATTATAACTTTTGAAAATAATTTGAGGTATTGTAAAATAGTTGATAAAAAGAGAATGACTCACATTGCAGATTTATACGGGCAGAGTTTAGCCTACTGATTAGCCTTTTAACCTAAATTTAAATAACATGCACACGAACTAGGTCAGTAAGTAATACAACATTTACGATAACTCACGAGATTAAACCCTCACAACGAATGACAAAGTGCGATACTTTAACATCCATCGAATTCACGATGAATGACAAAGCATAACCCTAATGTGGGCAGCACTTAAACATCCATTGGATAGTTTCAATCGATCGGACATTGAATCGTAGCAGCGATCGAGTTAATACCATGTATCGTAGCAGCACCCCACTAATTTGAGATGGTAATTTCAACTTCAGAGCAGTAATATTTCGTTTTTGAAAGTTTTCGTCGACACAGAATGAAAGCCCCTGAGCTAGGCTATTTATAGGTGAAATTTAGGGTTCACGCGGCCCGCGTGAACCTTGGCTCAATCTTTACGCGGCCCGCGTGGCCGCCAAGTCTACGCATAGGTCTGATTGGTCACGAGTAGGTATGCCAACTGGTCAACACGTGGATCCGGAACACTTATCCGGTCAACCCAATATTGACGCGGCCCGCGTAAGGTTAAGCTAACCCTTACGCGGCCCGCCTGAAACCCACAATTCTTGATTTCTTGATTTTTTGATATGGATTAGGGTTTCAGGGGTCAGGGTTTTCACTTACGAGTCGTATTGGGACATTTTTGAGAGTCCTTATACTTCTTCCTGTTTTGGTCCCCATTCAAACTTAACAGATTTACACGTCAGTTTTGTTAATGGGATGGCTATTCTAGAAAAATATCGGATAAACCGTCTATAGTAACCGGCTAGTCCTAGAAAACTTCTCACCTCAGTTGGTGATTCAGGGACTTTCCATTTTGTAATCGCCTCAATCTTTGTGGGATCCACATGAATTCCTTCATGATTAACTATATGTCCAAGAAATTGCACTTCTTCTAACCAAAATTCGCACTTCGAAAATTTAGCATAGAGCTTTTCTTTTCTCAGCAAATTCAGAAGTGTATGCAGATGCGCTGCATGTTCTTCTTTACTTTTAGAGTAAATGAGAATATCATCTATAAAGACAATTATGAATTATCCAGATATGGTTTACATATTCTGTTCATCATGTCCATAAATGCGGCTGGGGCATTGGTTAGACCAAATGGCATGACTATAAATTCATAATGGTCATACCTTGTTCTAAAGGCAGTTTTAGGAATGTCCTCTTCCTGTACTTTCAGTTGATGATATCCTGAGCGTAAATCGATCTTAGAAAAAAATCGAGCTCCTTGCAATTGATCAAACAGATCATCGATTCTCGGTAATGGGTACCGATTTTTAATCGTGACTTTGTTCAATTCTCGGTAATCAATGCACATACGCATTGACCCATTTTTCTTCTTAACGAATAAGATTGGTGCTCCCCAAGGTGATGAACTTGGTTGTATAAATCCTTTCTCCAAAAGTTCGTCCAACTGTTTCTTCAGTTCCTGCATTTCGGCTGGTGCCAAACGGTAGGGTGCCTTGGCAATCGGTGCTTTCCCTGGTAGTAGATGAATTCTGAATTTGACTTCCCTGTCTGGTGGTAGTCCAGGTAGCTCTTCAGGAAAAACATCTGAGAATTGAGATACCACGGGAATATCTTTCAATTCTTTTCCTTTAGTGTTAATGATTATGGATATCATATACACTAATGACCCTTTTCTTGCATAGCTTGCTGTTTTCATCACAGAGATGAATTTTATAGATCTAGTTGGCTTATCTCCTTTAATTGTGATCTTTTCACCTTTTGGTGAATTTAATTGTATTGACTTTTGATCACATAAAATATTAGCTTTATTGGTCACTAATCAATCCATTCCTAAGACAACATCAAATCCGGCTAGGTTCATTGGGTAAAGGTTAGCAATAAAATCATAGTTTAGGATTTCTATTCTTGCTCCCTGCAAGATTTCAGTGATCCTAACGGATTCTCCATTTGCCTTTTCTACTAGACATTCTTTATAGAGTTTAGTTAATGATTGATTAAGAATTTTGCAAAATGAAGTATTAATAAAACTTTGGTTCACACCAGAGTCAAATAATACTTTAGCAAAAACATTATTAACTAAAAATGTACCGGCAATCACATCCGGAATCATCTTGGCTTCTTCTGCTGTCAGAACAAATGCTCTAGCATTCGTAGTAGTCTTGTTGTTCATGGCTGGAGCTAGTTTCGGACAGTTCGGCTTGATATGTCCCTTTCCTCCACAGTTGAAGCATACTTCATTGCGTTTCTTCCTGCAGTCTTCTTCCTTGTGTCCAGGTATCTTGCAAAAATTGCAGTATGTGGAACATCATCCTGAATGCCTCTTTTTGCAGGCCTTTCAATAAGGTGTGGAAGTAGAACCTATGTTTTTCCCACGATAGTTATTTCCATAACGAAATTCTTGGGTAAGTTTTTGGACTAGGTTCTTCCTCTGGTTCTCTTCTTGTGTACGTACTAGTTCATCAGTCAAGGTATTTGCTAGTTCTACAGCTTCTTCTATGGTTTGTGGTCTAGCTGCCTTGACTACATGTCTAATATCACTGATTAATCCCCATACGTAGCGGGAGATTAATACAGGTTCTGGTGAGGCTAGGGTTGGCACTATTCTAGCATATTCGAAGAATAAGGTAGTGTAACCCTTACAGTCTATTCTAGTCATTCTAAGGTTTAAGAACTTATTAGCAATCTATTCTTTTTCATTGGGAGGACAAAATTTTCTTTCAACCATATTCTTAAACTCAGTCCATTCCATATTATACACTCTGTCACTTCCCTTAGACTGGAGAATAGTATTCCACCATTCCAAGGCTGCATTCTTAAAAAGATTGGAAGCAAACATGATTTTGTCTTCCTCTGCACACTTGCTTATTTTTAAGACAGCCTCTGTCTTTTCTAACCAGCGTAGAGCTGCAATGGCTCCTTCATTGCCAGAGAATTTTATAGGTTTACAAGACCAGAATTCTTTGTAAGAACAACCATAAGACATGGTTTTTCTTCTTTTTGGAATAGGCAATTGAAGTAACGGTCCATTGTTTACGCTATGACTGGGTTCAGTAGGTGGTCGTTTACTTCTATTCTTACTTTAATTTTCTGCCTCTTTAACAGTTTGGAGGATATATGGCATAGCATATATAATCCCTTGTGCCACTATATGTTGGATGGCACTGTTATCTATTTGGTTTCCATTATTCTCATTATTCTGGTTTTCCTGATTTACTTCGTTGTCCATCTGGATTTACAAGCAATTATCAGGTATTAATATCACATAATAAAATTTAATGCTAACAATTACACAAACAAACACATTGATCAAAATCGTCGTGCATTGCGACATTTACTCTATTTTACAGATATCTATATTTGCTACAACTAGAATTTAAAATACAATACTAGTTATGTATCAGTAGCTATTTATCTATTTTAGTTTAGTTTTTGTTTTTTTTTCAAACTACACGTATATATATATATATATATATATATATATTACTACGGGTTAAATTGCATTTCCCGCTCGTCGTACTTCCAAACGAGCTTTTCTCCTATCTCTTTTATTCTATCTCCTTCATCTATCAACTCCTCACCGTACAGGCGAAGTTCCTGAACGTTCTCATCACTCATGGGTGGTCGTGGTGCAGTTACTGGGTCAGGATACATAGGTAAAGGTTCTCCATACGGGTATGGATTTTCTAGGATTTCCCTAACATACTGGTCAGCATCCCAATATGGATCTAGAGGGTCAAGGTTAGGATATGGGGCTACAGGGTTTGGTATGAGCTCCTCCTGTGGGTAGAGTTCTCGATAATCCCTATGGTCGTCATTTCATGGATCATATGCTAAGGGATTGGGTGCTGGAACTCTAGGTATTTCATCTGGGTTAAAAGCTGGTATGGGAACTGGTCCTTCTTGGTTGGTTTCTATTTCCATAGGCTGAGTGGGAAACACTGGTAATGGTTGTGGTGCAATGACTTGTTCTAAGTTTGGGTCTGCGACAGTAGTAGCTAGTATGTGAAAGTTGGCCAATCTCCTATTGATTACGTCTTGAGTCTGGGTGTTCATCTCCCTATTTACTGCTGCTAAAGCCCTTTGCTGACGTAACTTTTTCATTCTCTTCCTACGCTCATGTGCTCCCCGACTGAACCATCCTCTCTTTTTGGTAGGGAATGGCTCTTCGAATTGCGCCTTAAATACAAAGATCCCCTCTTCTGTGTCAACTGAGTACCCCGAAGGAGTAGGCTGGGAAGAAGCTCCTTCATCTCTAGGAGAATTAGACAGTTGATGATAAGGGTCTGACGGACCTTGATCACTCATACTGTAAACTAACAGATTGTCAAATAACACAAAACAATAATATACACGTATGCGCATAGTCACATAGATTATTTCCTAACAGAATTGACAATTTCAATGTCAGCAGAACACTTCTGTGGCTCAAATCAGTGGCTGTAGCTCTGATACCACCTCCTGTCGCAACCCCCGACCCCTTTGCCCCGGGAGGCGGGCGGTCGCGAGCTTCGCACATTCAGTGGTATCGGTGTTTATTCAATTTGGCAGCGGAAATTACATCAGGACCGTAGTTAGGAAATATTTTATCAGAGTAAAACACCTCTTTTTATAAATAGTAAACATATGGGTAAAACCCAAGTTTCCATTACAAACAGGTTTATAGGGATAAACCCTAATTTATGCAAATAAAACTTCTTCTTTATTTAGGTAACTTTTATAGCCACTTTTCCAAGTCTTCAGTGCTCTCCAGCTGGTTTCTATTTGGCTTTCACATTTCGTTACCTGAAACACGTTTTAAAAACATTTGTCAGTGGGAAATACTGGTGAGTGAATCCCAGTTTAATCAAAACAGATTTTATCATTTTACTGTATTGAGGGCAATCCAGCAATTACATTTGTTTACATCAATTCAATTACCACCCATGGCACTGTCAATCCTGACTTGTGGAAATGTACTACTCACAGTGTAGTACTCATTTTGTATACAAAACCCCAACATACCGACGATAATTGTAGAATTACAAATACTCAATCACTGTATAACAACCCTCCTAAATTATTTACCGACACCCCTAATATATTTATAACATCCCTATATATCTTAAAATACGCCCCGTATACAATATTTAGCCCTAAATACCTTTATATAATTAAAATAAAAATAAAAACAAAATCAGAAGGTCGCTCGCGGGCCGCGAAGACCTTGTCTTCGGGCAACGCGGGGCGCGAAAACTAGGCTACGCAGCCTCACCCGGAGCTGCCACGTGTCAAGACGCGTGTGGAAGCTATGGTTCGAGTCAGCCAAGCTAGGGCCTACCCTAGCTGGCCTCGTGGGCCGCGACAAACCCGATATCAACCCTATAAATTGAGACGATCAGCTTCAGTTTACGTCGTTCAATTCTCAAAACTTTCTCTCAATTTCTATAGTGTAGAAGTAATACTCGGGTATTATTCCTTCCTAATTAATGAAGTTATGCCCCGTTGTAAGTATTATAACCCCAGTTACGTATTAGATACGTTGCCCGATTGATCTAGTGCTCCGTAACGGCTGTCGAGGCTCTGCCCGATGTAGTCGTTGGAGTTCTGTCTCGGTGAGGGTATTACTTGTCACGACCCCCGACCCACCCTGGACGGAATCGGGAGCCGCGAGCAGCCCAGTGGTACCGGTGATTATTTTGAAAAATATTGCAGCGGAAATTTCATCAGGACCGTGAGTTAGGAAAAATATCAGAATTTAGAAAACACTGGATTTTATTTATTAAACAGATGGGATAAACCCATGTTTACAATGGTAGCTTTAATAAAGATAAATTTAATTACATAAAACAATATTTCTTAATTTGATTTAATTAATAAAATAAGCCACTTCTTGAAGCCTTTCAGTGCCGTATCCATCTCTTACTCCAATCTAATGTAATTACCTGAAACATGTTTGAAAAAGGTTTTGTCAGCGGGAAATACTGGTGAATCATTCTATTTACTAAAATGACCTGTTTGTTATAATTTACAGTATTAAGGGTGATTACATTGTTTCTATATCAACCAACTACCCACAGTATTTGTCACTCGACTTATTTCTGTGACTGTGGTCAGACCACCCATTGGCTAACTCGTTGTCCAATGGTGGCGGGAAAAAGTAATGTATACAATACCCCACATACCGGCTGTAATTTGGTGATTACAAAGACTTAATCCCTATAATTATAACTTTGAAAATAAACATGCTTTTTGAAATCAAATTTGATAAAAAGAGAATGACTCACATTATAAGCATGCAGATTCATACGGGCAAAGTTTAGCCTACTGGTTAGCCTTGATATTGCAGATTTATACAGGCAGAGCTTAGCCTATTGATTAGCCTTGTAACCTAGTGCACACGAACTAGGTAAGTAACTTAATACAACAATTACGATAACTCACGAGATTAAAACTCTCACAACGAATGACAAAGTGCAATCACTTAAACATCCATCGGATTCACAACGAATGACAGAGTATTCCCCGAGTTCGGGTGGTACTCAAACATCCTGTCGGAATCACGACAAATGACAAAGGAGAGCACTTAAACATCCATCGGATAGTTTCTATCGATCGGACATTGAATCGTAGCAGCGATCGAGTTAATACCCTGTATCGTAGCAGCACCCCGCTATACCAATTAGTGATTTTGAGACTGTTTCTACTATAATTCGGAGTGTATAACGAATTTCTTTGTCGAACGAACGCCAGAAATCAAGTCCCAGACTCTGCTATTTATACACGAAATTTGACAGGCTTACGGACGGTAAGCCTTATCCCTTACGGTCCGTAAAGGACACCTTTTCACTACAGGCTTGCCACGTGTGTGTATAGGCTTGCTGAGTCGACGATTCTTGAAATTTCGATTTTGACAGCGTTTAATTTGAATAATCGTAACTAGGGTTTTACCCCCCTTGAGTTTTAGGGGCCCTGATCCTGATTCTGATTGTTCTGAAAATTTTAGGGTTTGTGCAGAATCACTTAGGTGTCTCAATTAGGGTTTCTTTTTAGACAAAATATAAATAATAATAATAATAATAATAATAATAATAGTTTTGGTGAGAGTTGTTATGGTTTGGAACAAAAGGGAATAAAACGGTGAGAAAAGAGAATGAACCCACTTTGTAACTTTAGGGTTCAACTAGAAAATCTCCTGGTAGAATTTTTGGGTATAATTTCTGAGCTATATAAAAATATATATTGCACTCGTGTTAAGTATAGTACCCCTCATTCAACCTTCTCCCTATGTCACGAGACAGAACCCCAACAACTTAGTCGGGCAGAGCCCTGACATATGTTATGAGGCTCAGATCAATCGGAAAGGGTAGCGGTGATCGGGAGTTAAAACACTTAAAACGGCACAGAGCATTATTATTATTATTATTATTATTATTATTATTATAATAATAATAAAAGGGAAAGCTGGTGTCGAGAGAAATAATTATTATTATTATTATTATATAATAATTATTATTATATATAAGAAAATTGAATGTTGAAGATAAAAAAAGGGAAAGCTGGTGTCGAGAGAAAGAAGGAAAGTTTAGCGATAGATAGCTAATGTGCAAGTTCTTGTTTGTTTCCTATCTTCCTATTTATACTATTCTAGGATTCATCTGCATTGGACACGTGTAAAGTAAATTTAATTGCCATGGACACCTATATTCTTCTCAATTGTAGATAACTTTCAATTTGAAATGATTATTTTATTTCTTTTCCTAATATTTCGATTATATGTATATAATTCTTAAATTAAATGTAACTTTTATTATTATCTTATTCTGAACTTTCCATAATTTCAAAGTCAGATTTATTTTATTATTTTATATTTTGTCTTGATGCTTTTCTATTATCTCGATACACACACCTACATAGAATCTCAAATGTTAAAATTAATATTATTTTATATTATAATAAATTTAACTGCTTCACTTATTTGACGCGTATAACTTCTAAAATATAACGTTCTACAAAATAATGAATATGTCATTTGAACGAGAATATTTTTGTCTTCATTTGGGTCTAAGTTTCATTAAAAACAGAGTAGGTTCAAAATACAATGTATTTTATAATTTAATTATTATACGGTTCCTAGGCCCGTCTAGGAACTTCATATTTTTAATAGTCGACTTAACCGTAATATACCTGTCTAATAATATAAGTTTTTATAGACTTTTATTTTATTGGAAATGTCACCCATATACAGGCCAATTTAATATAATATTTCAACCAACTATATAAAATAGTGTTTTAAAACTATTTGGGTTAAATATTTATATTAAAAATAAACTAGTTACTAGTGGTTAATAAATTTAACCAAACCTATAATTCTTATATAAAAATAGGGATGTTACATTACTATTGTAAATATTAGGTTGTTATACTTTTGCAAGATACCGGGACACAAGGAAGAAGACTGCAGGAAGAAACCCAGCACTGGAGTATGTTTCAATTGTGGAGAAAAAGGACATATCAGGACGAACTGCCCACAACTAGCTCCAGCTACGAACAACAAGACTACTAAGAATGCTAGGGCATTTGTTCTGACAGCTGAAGAAGCAAAAATGATTCCGGACATGATTGCTGGTACGTTTTTAGTTAACGATATTTTTGCTAAAGTATTATTTGACTTTGGTGCGAACCAAAGTTTTATTAATACTTCATTTTGCAAAACTCTCAATCAACCACTAACTAAACTCCAACAAGAATGTCTAGTAGAAACAACAAATGGAGAAACCGTTAAAATTTCTAAAATCTTGCAGGGAGCAAGAATAGAAATTTTAAATCAAAAGTTTATTGCAAATCTTTACCCAATGAATCTGGCCGGATCTGACATTGTATTAGGAATGGATTGGTTAATAGCCAATAAAGCTAGTATTCTATGTGATCAAAAGTCAATACAAGTAAATTCACCAACAGGTGCAAGGATCACAATTAAAGGAAATAAGCCAACTAGACACACAAAATTCATCTCTGTGATGAAAACTGCAAGTTGTGCAAGAAAAGGGTCAATAGTGTACATGATTTCCATAATCATTAACACTAAAGGAAAAGAATTAAAAGATATCCCTGTAGTATCTCAATTTCCAGAGGTATTCCCAGAAGAACTACCAGGAATACCGCCAGACAGGGAAGTCGAATTCAGAATTCATCTGCTACCATGAACAGCGCCGATTGCCCAAGCACCTTACCGTTTAGCACCTGCAGAAATGCAGGAATTAAAGAAACAGTTAGACGAACTGTTGGGGAAATGATTCAAACAACCAAGCTCATCACCATGGGGAGCACCGATCTTGTTCGTAAAAAAGAAAGACGGATCAATGCGTATGTGCATTGATTACCGTGAATTGAATAAGGTCACGATTAAAAATCGGTACTCATTACCGAGAATCGACGACCAGTTCGATAAATTGCAAAGATCTCGATTTTTCTCAAAAATCGATTTACGCTCGGGATATCATCAATTACAGGTACAGGAAGAGGACATTCCTAAGACCACTTTCAGAACAAGGTATGGCCATTATGAATTTACTGTCATGCCATTTGGTTTAACCAATGCCCCAACCGCATTTATGGACATGATGAACCGAATATGTAAGCCATATTTGGATAAATTCATAATTGTCTTTATAGATGATATTCTTATTTATTCTAAGAGTAAAGAGGAACATGCAGTGCATCTGCATACACTTTTAAATTTGCTGAGGAAGGAAAAGCTTTACGCTAAATTTTCAAAATGCGAATTTTGGTTAAAAGAAGTACAGTTTCTTGAACATTTAGTTAACCATGAAGGGATTCATGTGGATTCCACAAAGATTGAGGCAATTACTAAATGGAAAGTCCCTGAGTCACCAACAGAGGTTAGAAGTTTTCTAGGATTGGCCGGTTATTATAGAAGGTTTATCCGAGATTTTTCTAGAATAGCCATTCCCTTAACGAAGCTAACCTGTAAATCTGTTAAGTTTGAATGGGGACCAAAACAAGAAGAAGCCTTTAGAATTCTTAAGCAAAAATTAACCAACACACCCATACTAGCGTTACCAGAAGGAACGGAAGACTTTGAAGTCTATTGTGACGTTTCTAAGTTAGGTTATGGATGTGTGTTGATGCAACGCCAGAAAGTTATAGCATACGCGTCTAGACAACTTAAGAATCATGAAGAAAATTATACAACACATGATTTAGAGTTAGGAGCTATAATTTTTGCCCTTAAGATTTGGAGACACTATTTATATGGAAATAAATTTGTTGTCTTCACTGATCATAAGAGTTTAAGGTATATTTTTGGGCAAAAAGAGCTGAATATGTGACAAAGACGCCGGATAGAGTTTCTTAGCGATTATGATTGTAATATTCAGTATTATGAAGGAAAGGCTAACGTAGTTGCTGATGCTTTAAGTCGAAAGTATCACGAAAAGCCAAAAAGGATACGTTCTCTCAAATTAAATCTACAAGTAGATTTAAATGACCAAATTAGAGAAGCACAAGAATCAGTAATCAAGGATGATACTGAAAAATTGAAAGGAATGATTAAGGAATTAGAACAAGGAACCGATGGAATTTGGTGATTCCATAAGAAAAGGATGTGGATACCTAAATTTGGAAACCTAGGCCACCGAATATTAGAAGAGGCCCATAAGTCAAAATATACGATACATCCTGGAAGTGATAAGATGTATCAAGATTTAAGAAAGAATTTCTGGTGGATAGGAATGACAAAAGATATAGCAGCTTATGTTGCCAAGTGTCTAACCTGTTCACAGGTCAAAGCTGAACATCAGAAACCCTCAGGTTTGTTGTAGCAATTGGAAATGCCTATATGGAAATGAGAATTGATAACAATGGACTTTGTTACCAAATTACCTAAGACAATCAAAGGTAATGATACAATTTGGGCGATTGTAGATAGGTTAACTAAATCTGCTCATTTCTTGCCAATGAAGGAAACATTTGGTATGGAACAGTTAGCCAAGTTATATGTAAATGAAATAGTTTCATTACATGGAATTCCTTTATCAATTGTTTCTGATAGAGATAGCTGTTTTACTTCTCATTTTTGGACAAGTTTCCAAAAAGCAATGGGAACCAAGCTAAATCTAAGCACCGCTTATCATCCACAAACGGACGGACAAAGCGAAAGGACAATTCAGACAATGGAAGATACGCTTAGAGCTTGTGTAATTGATTTCAGAGGAAGTTTGGACGATCACTTACCTTTAGTAGAATTTTCTTACAATAATAGCTATCATACCAGCATCAATGCTGCACCCTTCGAAGCACTTTATGGACGGAAGTGCCGAACTCCAGTTTGTTGGGCAAAAATTGGAGAAAAGCAATTATCTGGACCAGAAATAGTACAAGAAACACCAGACAAGATTATTCAAGTTAAGGAACGACTAAAAACAGCACGCGATCGACAAAAGAGTTATGTTGATAACAGGAGAAAGCCATTGGAATTTCAGGTAGGAGACAAGGTGTTATTAAAAGTTTCTCATTGGAAAGGAGTGGTAAGATTCATCAAAGGGGGAAAGCTAAGCCCCAGGTATGTTGGACCTTTTGAAATTATCAGAAGAATAGGACCGGTAGCTTACCAGCTACAACTGCCAGAGGAAATGGCAGGAATACATGATGTATTTCATGTATGTAATCTCAAAAAGTGTTTAGCCGATGAATCGTTAGTAGTGCCTCTTAAGGATATAGAGGTAAATGAAAAACTAAAGTTTGTAGAAAAGCCCCTACAAATTGAAGACAGGAAAGTCAAGAATCTTAAACGCAAGAGATTAGTTCTAGTTAAAGTAAAATGGGATTCCAAGAAAGGACAAGAATACACGTGGGAACTTGAATCAGAAATGCAAAGGAAATATCCACACCTATTCCAGTAGACCTCGAGGACGAGTTCTAAAACAGGGTGGGGAGGATATAACAACCCTCCTAAATTATTTACTGACACCCCTAATATATTTATAACATCCCAATATGTCTTAAAATACGCCCCGTATACGATATTTAGCCCTAAATACCTTTATATAATTAAAAAAAATAAAAAAATCAGAAGGTCGCACGCGGGCCGCGAAGACCTTGTCTTCGGGCTACGCGGGGCGCGACAACTAGGCTACGCAGCCTCACCCGGAGCTGCCACATGTCAAGACGCGTGTGGAGGCTATGGTTCGAGTTAGCCAAGCTAGGGTCTATTCTAGCTGGCCTCGCGGGCTGCGAAGCCCCTGGTTGCACCTTACGCGGGCCGCGACAAACCCGATATCAGCCCTATAAATTGAGACGATCAGCTTCAGTTTACGTCGTTCAATTCTCAAAACTTTCTCTCAATTTCTATAGTGTAGAATTAATACTCGGGTATTATACCCTCCTAATTAACGAAGTTCTGCCCCGTTGTAAGTATTATAACCTCGGTTACGTATTAGATACGCTGCCCGATTGATCTAGTGCTTCGTAACGGCTGTCGAGGCTCTGCCCGACGTAGTTGTTGGAGTTCTGTCTCAGGGAGGGTATTACTAATGTAAATATTGGGTTATTACACTAACGCGTGTGCATTGTTTAATTTATTAGATTATAACCAGGAAACCATCAGGAAAAGTCTAAACTAGCAATGTGAGTAATTCCTCTTTTTGTAAACCTTTTTGCAAACTGTTTTTACAAAACCTCAAATGTTTCAAGTTATATTTCACAGTGATTGAGTATTTGTAATTCTACAATTATCGTCGATATGTTGGGGTTTTGTATACAAAATTTGTTACTACACTGTGAGTAGTAACATGACCACAAGTCGGGTTGACAGTACCGTGGATGGTAATTAAAGTAAGAATTGGAAACAAATGTAATTGCGAGATCGCCCTCAATACTGTACATTGATAAAACCTGTTTTGATTAAATTGGGATTCACTCACCAGTATTTCCCACTGACAAATGTTTTTAAAACGCGTTTCAGGTAACAAAATGTGAAAGCCAAAATAGAAGCCAGCTGGAGAGCACTGAAGGCATGGAAAAAATGTGGCTATAAAAGTTACCTAAATAAAGAAAGATGTTTTATTCAATAAATTAGGGTTTAACCCTATAAACATGTTTGTAACAGAAACTTGGGTTTTACCCATGTATTTATTAATATAAAAATGTGGTATTTTACTCTGATAAAATATTTCTTAACTACGGTCCTGATGAAAATTCCGCTTCCAAATAATGATAAACACCGATACCACCATCTCTGAGTAGGCCGCGGCCGCCCGCCTCCCGAGGCAGTGGTCGGGGGTTGCGACAGAAAGGTGGTATCAGAGCTTAGCCACTGATTTCAGCCAAAGAGGTGTTCTGCTGACATTGAAATTATAAATTTTGTTAGGAAATAATCAATGAAACTATGTGCATACGTGTAGATTATTATTTTGTGTTATTTGACAATTTGTTAGTTTACAGTATGAGTGATCAAGGACCTTCGGACGCTTATCGTCAACCGTCCAACTCTCCTAGGGACGAAGGAACCTCTTCGCAGTCTACCCCCTCGGGGTATTCGGCTGACATCGAAGAAGGAATTTTCGTGTTTAAAGCACAATCTGAGGAACCATTCCCTCCCAAGAAGAGAGGATGGTTCAGCAGAGGAGCTCATGAGCGTAGAAAGAGGATGAGAAAACTCCAGTGACACCCCAGGAAAACCAGTGAAAACCATACAACTTAACTAGCTTCCTCAGTGAGTGCTTACCAAATTTCGGGACGAAATTTCTTTCAACTTGGGGATGATGTGACAACTCGAAATTTAGAACCTTTCGTTGTATCTTGATGTAACATACTTAAACGTTATGCGACTAATTGACTTGTTGGTTTGATGAATGATATAAGTAAATCTATGTGATTATGTGTTGTGCTTGTATGTATAGTATGTATATATGTATAAGTGAGCCGAGAACCATGAACCCGACTCGAGACCACTCGGTCTCGAGTGAATAGTGTAACTATTTGGGCCGGTTGGGCCATTTAATCCATCCGAAACCCATTAGGGTGCATCATCTTGAAGCTAGTATATAACCTTGTTGTTAGCCAACATTACCATCTTTGGGCAACTACACACACTCTCCTATACACACACTCTCCTACTTTCCCTCTCTCTAAAACCCTAGAAGCACAAACCTTCTCCCCTCATTCTCGGATTCAAAAACCGGCAACACTAGGACTACTCGGATCGAGCTTGGGATCATCATACGGAAGTTCACTCACCGACTCTTCATACCCTCACACTTAGAGAACCTAACCGGTTAGTGATTCATGCTATGTATTATATTCGGTTGATGATGATGTGCAATATTTCGGTTGATGATGATGTGTGATGAAGATACTTGATAATGTGTTTGCTTGTTAAAGTTTTATGCATGATTAAAGTGTTTGATCGGTTTGATGAGTTCTTGTTTGTTATTGATACATGCTTAGTTCCAAATACATAAAATGAACAAATATCCTCTTTTGTGGAAAGTATGAATGTTGTATGA
Organism: Helianthus tuberosus; assembly: GCA_030545235.1. Classification (NCBI taxonomy): domain Eukaryota; kingdom Viridiplantae; phylum Streptophyta; class Magnoliopsida; order Asterales; family Asteraceae; genus Helianthus; species Helianthus tuberosus. The sequence goes on from CM060377.1 coordinate 14,349,867, forward strand.
TAAATGTCTTGCTAAGATAAGCTTGAATGATAGTTAGAGGATTTGTTATGATCATCCGATTTATGAAGTTACGGAAAAAATGTTTTGTTTGCAAGATGAGCTTGATATCTAGTTTAGGTATTATGATTCTTGTCCGTAAAATGCAAGAGTTATATAGGATGATCATATGATGAAAAGGTGTTGAATGAGGATATGAATATTTGAATATGTGTTGAATGTGTTTGAATATTGATATGAAGAATTGAAATCCTATGCTTTGATCTGTTTTTGTTAAGTTATAGACAAGAAAACATGTTTGTGATTTTTGGTTGGTTAGTACTATGGATCATGAAATCGAAATCCTATTGGTTTAGTACAATGGCCGGCGATCAGCAGGGGTGTCAGCCGAGACCTTCTGTCTCGACTCGAGATCACCACACGACAACTCGAGACCGTAGATTGCGACACAGGTTGCGAGTCGAGAACCCCTAGTCTCGACTCGAGACCACACTTGATCAGCACACAAACATCGCGACTCGAGACCAATACATGCATGACCCGAGACCTCCTCAGTTGCGACTCGAGAACTTGTAGGCTACAACTCGAGACCGCACGGTCTCGACTAGAGACCGCACAGTCTCGACTCGAGACCACTTAATTATGTACGTGCTGTTTGGGCCTGCATGGTTACGGGCCTAAGTTAGTGGGCCGAATATATGGACTTTCTGTGTATTGTTAATTGTGTACGTTGTGCACTGATTTGGATTGCCATGAGAAACACTTGCTTGCAACGTGCTAGTATACATGTAGAAATGTATATGCGTTACTTGGTTTGTACCTGACTTGTGTGATAACCATACTAGGACGTGGTTGACCATAATTAGCTGAATTGACCCTTCGTTTATCTGCCGAGCAAACCAAGGTGAGTTCACACCCTCTACAAAGCATGGGATTCCCTGGGTTGGGAATGGGGTTAAGGAACGGGGGTTCCTCGTCTTCCTTGGGTAGGACAGCATTGGTTCAGGAATGTAATTCCTCGTCCTCATGGACAGATAACTCGTACTAGACCAAAACTCTATCACGAAGTCCCTCCTTTTTATATCGACTTAATCGCCGGGCCAATGGCGAGCGGGTCATTAGTTAGATAGCGCTATTTAGGTCTGACAAACTTCACACCGTGCCGCAGAGGACGGGCGTGAACTAATGGATCTAGGGCACGTCAATGATGATAGACATTGACAGTTTCAGGGCACATAAACATGACTACAGTCAGCAGTCGATATGGTAACGAGTCTAGTGTATACATGGGGTAGCCCCCACGGCTGAAATGCCAGATAACTAACATGGGGTAGCCCCCACGGCCGAAATGCCAGATAACTAACATGGGGTAGCCCCCACGGCGGAGTGCCAGAGTAACCGGGAATAAACAAGTCACGTTTTTCAACTATGGGGTAACCCCCACGGCAGGATGCCAGATAAAGGAAACTGTTTTCGAAACAACTTAAAACGAACACCCAACTGTGAACTCACTCAACTTGTTGTTGACTCGTTACTACATGCTTTGCAGGTCTTTAGGTACTTAGCTGGAGCTTGCATGGAAGAGGGTCGTTGTGGGACATGGACAGCTGTGTGCCATGTTAAACTTTGAACAATTAAACTCATGTTTTGGTTTTAAACATTATGCTTCCGCTTGCAACTTAAACTATGTTTTGTTTGAACACCAATTGTATTGGTTGGATTTTATAACTACTTATATGCTTGTTCAATATGATTGGTGGCTGGATCCTGGTCAGTCACGCCTCCAAGCGGTAGTACTCCGCAGGTGGATTTTGGGGGTGTGACAGATTGGTATCAGAGCCATTGGTTATAGTGAACTTGGTTTTAATAAAGGAAAAGTTTTATTAAAACCAGACTATAACCTGTATAGTGCTCTACGATCCACAACGACGCTTCACTCCACATGCAAGGCTCGACATTCTAGGTGATATGATCTATGTGTATATTGCCTACTTGTTAGTTACATAGTACGTTGCTCATGGTAATCTTGGTTAGTATAACTACTGTTGCTTGAACACGTGTGTACTTACTCACTTCTGTCATCGCGTTTTCGCGAACCCCTCTCACTCACGTTCCTCTTGATATGAAGATCATGTCTGGACGCATTAACATGACACAAGCCCAGTTGACGGCTCTGATTAACGAACGAGTTGCTGCGGCACTTGCAGCTGCACACGCAGGAGGTATATCCTGCAGTCCAAACTCATTCTAGGATCTTTAGAATCCTACTCTCGTGAACCAACCTTTGTGTTAAACTCTGTCTTTCTTTCGCCCACAATAGGTCAGCATGCTCAGCCACCCGTGTGCACTTTTAAAACTTTCATGGACTGTCGACCAACTACTTTTAGCGGCACTGAAGGAGCCGTAGGCCTCCTCCACTGGTTTGAGAAGCTCGAGTCAGTTTTTGAAATGTGTGAATGCCCTGAGGCGCGCAGGGTGAAGTATGCTATCGGTACTCTCGAGGGTTTAGCTCTCACATGGTGGAACGCTCAGGTCCAAATGTTGGGGTTGGTTGCTGCCAACGCCACCCCATGGGAAACTTTTAAGGAAATGATCAAGGAAGAATACTGCAGTCGGGATGACATTCATAAGCTGGAAGTCGAGTTCTTCAACCTCAGGATGACGGGGTCAGAAATTGAGGCGTATACCAAGAGGTCGAACGAGCTTGCATTATTGTGTCCCACTATGGTGGACCCTCCAATTAAGAGAATTGAACTCTTTCTCAAGGGCTTGGTGCCAGAGATCCAAAGTCATGTGACTTCAGCAAACCTCGCTACTATCCAGCAGGTTGTTCAGTTGGCTCACCGTCTCACTGACCAGGCGGTGGAGCAGAACAGGTTACCAAAGCGCATAGGTGCTCCAACTACTTCTGGTGTCCCTAGTGACAACAAACGAAAATGGGATGGAGCTTCAAGTAAGGGTTCGACTTCAGTTCAGTCCCAGTCTCAGCAGAGAAAGACTGATGACTACAAGAGCCTTAGTCAGCAATCATCTGGTGGTCAAGGTCATGGTGGGTACAAAGGGAATCACCCCAAATGCAATCGCTGCAGCCTGCACCACAGCGGGCCGCGCACCAGGGGTAACTGTCATCGGTGCAACAAGCCAGGTCACGCGGCAAAGGATTGCAGGAGCTTATACCCCGCAAACCAGAATCGTCAACAACAGGCCCCACAGAACCAGCGCCAGCAGCAGCATCAAGGTGATAACAAAGGGTGCTTTCAGTGTGGAGCTGAAGGCCATTTCAAGAGGGATTGCCCCCAGCTGAACAGGAACCAGAACAACAACAACAACAATAACAACAATCAGGGGAATGGTAATAATGGGAACAACAACAACAATGGTGCCAGGGGGCGGGCGTTCGTGATTGGCCAAGGTGAAGCAAGGAATGACCCAAATGTTGTGGCGGGTAAGTTTCTTCTCGACGACTTTTATGTTACAGTTTTATTTGATTCGGGTGCCGATACTAGCTACATGTCACTAGAAGTTAGTCGAATGCTTAAGCGTATTCCAACACCTTTGAACAACAAGCACACTGTAGAGCTAGCAAATGGTAAGAGTTTAGAGGCCACACACGTAGTCAAGGGATGTAAACTTGTTCTTGCTAACCAGACCTTCTCTATCGACCTCATCCCTATCGTCTTGGGTAGTTTCGACGTTGTCATTGGGATGGATTGGTTATCCCAACACCGAGCAGAGATTCTTTACAACGAGAAGATTGTTCATATTCCTGGTTCAGGCGGTGAACCTCTCATGATTCGTGGCGACAAGAGGAATGCTGTTAAGAACGTCATCTCTTTTCTTAAGGCCCAAAAGTGCTTGCGAAAGGGCCACACTGCCATTTTGGCTCTCGTTACTGACACCTCGGAGAAAGAGAAGAAGATAGAAGATCTTCCAATTGTACGCGACTATCCTGAGGTATTTCCGGAGGAATTACCTGGTCTTCCGCCGCATCGCCAAGTCGAATTTCAGATTGAACTAGCTCCTGGAGCTGCGCCTATAGCTCGTGCACCTTATCGCTTAGCTCCATCAAAGTTGGAAGAACTCTCTACGCAACTACAAGAACTCTTGGATAAGGGTTTTATTCGTCCTAGCTCATCGCCCTGGGGAGCTCCAGTTCTGTTTGTGAAGAAGAAAGACGGTACCTTTAGAATGTGCATCGACTACCGGGAACTCAACAAGGTGACGGTGAAGAATCGTTATCCTCTACCACGAATTGACGACTTGTTCGACCAGCTGCAAGGGTCGAGCTACTATTCAAAGATTGATTTGAGATCAGGATATCACCAGCTGAGGGTCCGAGAAGAGGACGTCTCCAAAACAGCTTTTAGAACTCGTTATGGACACTATGAGTTTTTGGTCATGCCTTTTGGGCTGACAAACGCCCCTGCGGTTTTCATGGACTTGATGAATCGAGTGTGCAAGCCTTATCTGGACAAGTTCGTTATAGTCTTCATCGACGACATCCTGATCTATTCTAAGAGTCAGGAGGAACACGAGCAGCATCTACGACTCATTTTGGAACTCCTTCGAACAGAACAGCTTTACGCAAAGTTCTCGAAATGCGATTTCTGGCTTCGTGAAGTCCATTTCTTAGGCCATGTGGTAAACAAGGATGGGATTCATGTTGATCCATCCAAGGTGGATTCGATTAAGAACTAGCCTGCACCTCGTACACCAAAGGAAATTCGCCAATTCTTGGGATTGGCAGGTTACTACACGAGGTTCATTAAGGATTTTTCCAAGATTGCACAGCCTCTCACCTCACTGACGCAGAAAGGCATTGTTTATCGATGGGGAAATGCCCAGGAGTTAGCATTTCAGCATCTAAAGGATAGACTTTGCAGCGCACCTATCCTTTCATTGCCAGAGGGCACAGACGATTTTGTGGTTTACTGTGACGCATCAATTCAAGGTCTTGGTTGTGTATTGATGCAACGAGATAAAGTTATAGCCTACGCCTCACGCCAACTCAAAGTTCACGAGAAGAACTACACTACGCACGATTTAGAGCTGGGAGCTGTTGTTTTCGCACTTAAGATATGGAGACATTACCTGTACGGTACTAGGTGCACCATTTACACCGATCACAGGAGTCTCGAACATATCTTTAAACAGAAGGAACTAAACATGCGCCAACGACGATGGGTCGAGTTATTAAACGATTACGAATGTGCAATCAAGTACCATCCTGGCAAGGCCAATGTTGTGGCTGATGCCCTTAGTCGAAAGGACACTACGCCTAGGTGCTTGCGAGCATTGCAACTCACTATACATTCTAGTCTTCCCTCCCAAATACGAGACGCTCAGATAGAAGCATTGAAACCAGAAAACGTCAGGGCTGAAGCCCTACGCGGCTCAAGGCAACGCATGGAACAGAAGGAAGACGGTGCTTACTACGTAACGGGGCGCATTTGGGTCCCGCTCTATGGCAACCTACGGGAGCTTGTGATGGACGAGGCACACAAGTCTCGCTACTCGGTACACCCTGGTTCGGATAAGATGTACCACGATATCAAAACTACGTATTGGTGGCCTAGCATGAAGGCCCACATAGCAACTTACGTCAGCAAGTGCTTGACTTGTGCGAGAGTCAAGTCTGAATACCAGAAACCCTCAGGCCTGCTCCAACAACCTGAGATACCACAATGGAAATGGGAGCAAATTTCCATGGATTTTGTCACTGGCCTGCCTAGATCTCAACGTGGTAATGATACCATTTGGGTGATCGTGGATCGACTCACAAAGTCTGCACACTTCTTGGCTATCAAAGAAACGGATAAATTCTCCACTCTAGCAGAAGTGTATCTCAAGGAAGTTGTCTCGAGGCACGGGGTGCCCACCTCTATTATCTCGGAACGAGATGCACGATTTACTTCAGAATTGTGGCAAGCAATGCACAAATCCTTTGGCTCACGTTTAGATATGAGCACAGTGTATCACCCTCAGACGGACGGGCAGTCTGAGCGCACTATCCAAACCTTAGAAGACATGCTTCGTGCATGTGCAATCGACTTTGGCAACAGCTGGGAAAAGCACCTGCCACTTGTGGAATTCTCGTACAATAACAGCTACCACACTAGCATTAAAGCTGCTCCGTTTGAGGCATTGTACGGACGTAAATGCCGGTCACCTCTTTGTTGGGCAGAGGTGGGGGATAGTCAGATCACTGGTCCAGAACATGTGGTAGACACAACCGAACGAATTGCTCAAATTCGACAACGCATGGCGGCAGCTCGTGACCGTCAGAAAGTCTACGCCGATAAGGGCAGGAAACCACTTGAGCTCCAGGTTGGGGAGCGGGTACTACTCAAAGTTTCACCCTGGAAGGGTGTGGTTCGTTTTGGTAAACGAGGCAAACTTAACCCACGATACGTCGGACCTTTCGAAATCATCGAGAAAATAGGCAGGGTGGCCTACAGACTGAACTTACCAGCAGAACTCGGTGCAGTTCACAACGTTTTCCACGTGTCAAATCTGAAGAAGTGTCTGTCAGATGAGACCCACATAGTTCCTCTGAAGGAACTCACTATCGACGAGCAGTTACGATTCGTCGAGGAACCAGTTGAAATCACGGACCGGGATGTTAAGGTCCTCAAGAGCACTAGGATACCTCTCGTTCGAGTTCGTTGGAACTCACGTCGCGGCCCAGAGTTCACCTGGGAACCCGAAGATCGGATGAAACAAAAGTATCCCCAACTGTTCGCAAACGGTACAACCACTACTGAGGCTGAAGCTACGGAATTTCAGGACGAAATTCCAGATCAACGGGGGGAGGATGTGACACCCCAGGAAAACCAGTGAAAACCATACAACTTAACTAGCTTCCTCAGTGAGTGCTTACCAAATTTCGGAACGAAATTTCTTTCAACTTGGGGATGATGTGACAACTCGAAATTTAGAACCTTTCGTTGTATCTTGATGTAACATACTTAAACGTTATGCGACTAATTGACTTGTTGGTTTGATGAATGATATAAGTAAATCTATGTGATTATGTGTTGTGCTTGTATGTATAGTATGTATATATGTATAAGTGAGCCGAGAACCATGAACCCGACTCGAGACCACTCGGTCTCGAGTGAATAGTGTAACTATTTGGGCCGGTTGGGCCATTTAATCCATCCGAAACCCATTAGGGTGCATCATCTTGAAGCTAGTATATAACCTTGTTGTTAGCCAACATTACCATCTTTGGGCAACTACACACACTCTCCTACACACACACTCTCCTACTTTCCCTCTCTCTAAAACCCTAGAAGCACAAACCTTCTCCCCTCATTCTCGGATTCAAAAACCGGCAACACTAGGACTACTCGGATCGAGCTTGGGATCATCATACGGAAGTTCACTCACCGACTCTTCATACCCTCACACTTAGAGAACCTAACCGGTTAGTGATTCATGCTATGTATTATATTCGGTTGATGATGATGTGCAATATTTCGGTTGATGATGATGTGTGATGAAGATACTTGATAATGTGTTTGCTTGTTAAAGTTTTATGCATGATTAAAGTGTTTGATCGGTTTGATGAGTTCTTGTTTGTTATTGATACATGCTTAGTTCCAAATACATAAAATGAACAAATATCCTCTTTTGTGGAAAGTATGAATGTTGTATGATAAATGTCTTGCTAAGATAAGCTTGAATGATAGTTAGAGGATTTGTTATGATCATCCGATTTATGAAGTTACGGAACAAATGTTTTGTTTGCAAGATGAGCTTGATATCTAGTTTAGGTATTATGATTCTTGTCCGTAAAATGCAAGAGTTATATAGGATGATCATATGATGAAAAGGTGTTGAATGAGGATATGAATATTTGAATATGTGTTGAATGTGTTTGAATATTGATATGAAGAATTGAAATCCTATGCTTTGATCCGTTTTTGTTAAGTTATAGACAAGAAAACATGTTTGTGATTTTTGGTTGGTTAGTACTATGGATCATGAAATCGAAATCCTATTGGTTTAGTACAATGGCCGGCGATCAGCAGGGGTGTCAGCCGAGACCTTCTGTCTCGACTCGAGATCACCACACGACAACTCGAGACCGTAGATTGCGACACAGGTTGCGAGTCGAGAACCCCTAGTCTCGACTCGAGACCACACTTGATCAGCACACAAACATCGCGACTCGAGACCAATACATGCATGACCCGAGACCTCCTCAGTTACGACTCGAGAACTTGTAGGCTACAACTCGAGACCGCACGGTCTCGACTAGAGACCGCACAGTCTCGACTCGAGACCACTTAATTATGTACGTGCTGTTTGGGCCTGCATGGTTACGGGCCTAAGTTAGTGGGCCGAATATTTGGACTTTCTGTGTATTGTTAATTGTGTACGTTGTGCACTGATTTGGACTGCCATGAGAAACACTTGCTTGCAACGTGCTAGTATACATGTAGAAATGTATGTGCGTTACTTGGTTTGTACCTGACTTGTGTGATAACCATACTAGGACGTGGTTGACCATAATTAGCTGAATTGACCCTTCGTTTATCTGCCGAGCAAACCAAGGTGAGTTCACACCCTCTACAAAGCATGGGATTCCCTGGGTTGGGAATGGGGTTAAGGAACGGGGGTTCCTCGTCCTCCTTGGGTAGGACAGCATTGGTTCAGGAATGTAATTCCTCGTCCTCATGGACAGATAACTCGTACTAGACCAAAACTCTATCACGAAGTCCCTCCTTTTTATATCGACTTAATCGTCGGGCCAATGGCGAGCGGGTCATTAGTTAGATAGCGCTATTTAGGTCTGACAAACCTCACACCGTGCCGCAGAGGACGGGCGTGAACTAATGGATCTGGGGCACGTCAATGATGATAGACATTGACAGTTTCAGGGCACATAAACATGACTACAGTCAGCAGTCGATATGGTAACGAGTCTAGTGTATACATGGGGTAGCCCCCACGGCCGAAATGCCAGATAACTAACATGGGGTAGCCCCCACGGCCGAAATGCCAGATAACTAACATGGGGTAGCCCCCACGGCCGGAGTGCCAGAGTAACCGGGAATAAACAAGTCACGTTTTTCAACTATGGGGTAACCCCCACGGCAGGATGCCAGATAAAGGAAACTGTTTTCGAAACAACTTAAAACGAACACCCAACTGTGAACTCACTCAACTTGTTGTTGACTCGTTACTACATGCTTTGCAGGTCTTTAGGTACTTAGCTGGAGCTTGCATGGATGAGGGTAGTTGTGGGACATGGACAGCTGTGTGCCATGTTAAACTTTGAACAATTAAACTCATGTTTTGGTTTTAAACATTATGCTTCCGCTTGCAACTTAAACTATGTTTTGTTTGAACACCAATTGTATTGGTTGGATTTTATAACTACTTATATGCTTGTTCAATATGATTGGTGGCTGGATCCTGGTCAGTCACGCCTCCAAGCGGTAGTACTCCGCAGGTGGATTTTGGGGGTGTGACAACTCCAGCAGCAGCGAGCTTTAGCAGCCGCGAATAGGGAAATGAACAATCAAACACAGGATATATTCAATAGGATACTGGCAAACTTCCACATACTAGCAACCACAACCGTCGACCCTAATCTAGAACAACTTGTAGCACCACAGCCACTGCAGTTGTTCCTGACACAATCTATGGAAGTAGAGATTGACCCAGTTGACCAAAACCCACTTCCTGACCTAGACCCAGCTGAAATCCCTAGAATACCAGCACCCCATCCTCCAGACTATGACCCGTGGTTTGACGACCACAGGGATTACTAGCAACGTTACCCAATCCTAATAGAGGAACCCATGCAAGATCTAGTAGGACCCTACCCAGACCTTGACCCTCTAGATCCCTATTATGATAATGACCAATATATCAGGGAGATTCTAGAGAACCCGTACCCTCAGGAAGAACTGATGCCCCAGTTTCCTGACCCCATACCAGCCCCCACACCACCCATGAATACTGAGAACATACAGGAACTCCGCACCTTTGGTGAGGAGATCCTAGAAGGAAGTGAGAGGATGAGACAGATAGGGAAAAGACTCGTCTGGAAATATGACGAGCGCAATATGCAATACTGGATGGACCCCTATCAGTAGTAATAGTAATAATAATAATAATATATAAATATATATGTGTGTATGTTTGAAAAAAAATATTTTTATATTTTTCCAAACTAAGATAGATAATCTTATAATTACGGATGCATACTAGTAGTATATTTCATTTTCAGTTATGGTTTGTAATAGATAGAGATGCATAATATAAAATAGAGTAAAGGTCGCAATGACGATGATTTTGGATCAATGTGTTGTTATGTGATTATTCGCATTCAATATTATTTCGTGATATTAATATTGGGTAAATGTTTAAAATTCAGATGGCCGACAATGCAAATCAGGAAAACCAGAATAATGAAAACCAGATAAATAACAGTGCTATTCGACATATAGTATCCCAAGGAATTAGAGATGCTATGCCAGCTATTATTCAAAATGTTAGGGAAGCAGAAAATAATAACAGTAATAGTGGGAGTAAGCGAACACATACTGAACCCAGTCACAGCGTGAACAATGGGCCGTTTCTTCAATTGCCAATTCCAAACAGAAGAAGAACTATGTCTTATGATTGTTCTTATAAAGAATTCTGGTCCTGTAAACCAATAGAATTCTCGGGCAATGAAGGAGCAATTGCAGCTCTACGCTGGTTAGAAAAGACTGAAGCAGTCTTAAAAATAAGCAAGTGCGCAGAAGAAGATAAGATAATGTTTGCTTCCAATCTGTTTAAGAATGCAGCTCTAGAATGGTGGAACACTATCCTCCAGTCTAGGGGAAGTGACAGAACATATAGTATGGAATGGATTGAGTTTAAGAACATGGTGGAAAGGAAATTCTGTCCTCCAAATGAAAAGGAGCAGATTGCCAATAAATTCTTAAACCTTAGGATGACTGGAATAGATAGCAAGGGTTACACTACTACATTCTTTGAATATGCTAGAATAGTGCCAACCCTAGCATCACCAGAACCAGTATTAATCTCTCGTTACATCTGGGGATTAATCAGCGAGATTAGACATGTAGTCAAGGGAGCTAGACCACAAACTATAGAAGAAGCTGTAGAACTAGCAAACACCTTGACTGACGAACTAGTGCGTACACAAGAAGAAAACCAGAGGAGGAACCTAGCTCAAAGGCTTACCCAGGAATTTCGCTACGGTAATTCCAACCGTGGGAAAAATATAGGTTCTACCTCTACACCTTACTGCAAAGCCTGTAAGAAGAAGCATTCTGGAAGATGCTCCACCTACTGCAACTACTGCAAGATACCAGGACACAAGGAGGAAGATTGTAGGAAGAAACCCAGTAATGGAGTGTGCTTCAACTGTGGAGAAAAAAGACATATCAGGACGAATTGTCCGAAACTAGCTCTAGCCATGAACAACAAGACTACATAAAATGCTAGAGCATTCGTTCTGACTGCTGAAGAAGCAAAGATGATCCCGGACGTGATTGCCGGTACTTTTTAGTTCAAGATGTCTTTGCTAAAGTATTATTTGACTCTGGTGCGAACCAAAGTTTTATTAATACTTCATTTTGCAAAATTCTCAACCAACCATTAACTAAACTCCAACAAGAATGTCTAGTAGAAACAACAAATGGAGAAACCATTAAAATTTCTGAAATCTTGCAGGGAGCAAGAATAGAAATTGTAAATCAAAAGTTTATTGCAAATCTTAATCCAATGAATCTGGCCGGATTTGACATTGTATTATAAATGGATTGGTTAATAGCCAATAAAGCCAGTATTCTATGTGATCAAAAGTCAATACAAGTAAATTCACCAACTGGTGCAAGGATCACAATTAAAGAAAATAAGCCAACTAGACACACAAAATTCATCTCTGTGATGAAAACTGCAAGTTGTGCAAGAAAAGGGTCAATAGTGTATATGATTTCCATAATCATTAACAATAAAGGAAAAGAATTAAAAGATATCCCTGTAGTATCGCAATTTCCAGAGGTATTCCCCGAAGAACTACCAGGACTACCACCAGACAGGGAAGTCGAATTCAGAATTCATCTGCTACCAGGAACAGCGCCGATTGCCAAAGCACCTTACTGTTTAGCACCTGCAGAAATGCAGGAATTAAAGAAATAATTAGACGAACTGTTGGGGAAAGGATTCAAACAACCAAGCTCATCACCATGGGGAGCACCGATCTTGTTCGTCAAAAAGAAAGACGGATCAATGCGTATGTGCATTGATTACCGTGAATTAAATAAGGTCACGATTAAAAATCGGTACCCATTACCGAGAATCGACGACCTGTTCGATCAATTGCAAGGAGCTCGATTTTTCTCAAAAATCGATTTACGCTCGGGATATCATCAATTAAAGGTACAGGAAGAGGGCATTCCTAAGACCGTTTTCAGAACAAGGTATGGCCATTATGAATTTACTGTCATGCCATTTGGTTTAACCAATGCCCCAGACGCATTTATGGACATGATGAACCAAATATGTAAACCATATTTGGATAAATTCATAATTGTCTTTATAGATGATATTCTCATTTATTCTAAGAGTAAAGAGGAACATGCAGCGTATCTGCATACACTTTTAAATTTGCTGAGGAAAGAAAAGCTTTACGCTAAATTTTCAAAATGCGAATTTTGGTTAAAAGAAGTACAGTTTCTTGGACATTTAGTTAACCATGAAGGGATTCATGTGGATTCCACAAAGATTGAGGCAATTACTAAATGGAAAGTCCCTGAGTCACCAATAGAGGTTAGAAGTTTTCTAGGATTGGCCGGTTATTATAGAAGGTTTATCCGAGATTTTTCTAGAATAGCCATTCCCTTAACGAAGCTAACCTGTAAATCTGTTAAGTTTGAATGAGGACCAAAACAAGAAGAAGCCTTTAGAATTCTTAAGCAAAAATTAACCAACACACCCATACTAGCGTTACCAGAAGGAATGGAAGACTTTGAAGTCTATTGTGACGCTTCTAAGTTAGGTTATGGATGTGTGTTGATGTAACGCCATAAAGTAATAGCATACGCGTCTAGAAAACTTAAGAATCATGAAGAAAATTATACAACACATGATTTAGAGTTAGGAGCTATAATTTTTGCCCTTAAGATTTGGAGACACTATTTATATGGAAATAAATTTGTTGTCTTCACTGATCATAAGAGTTTAAGGTATATTTTTGGGCAAAAAGAGCTGAATATCAGACAAAGACGCTGGATGGAGTTTCTTAGCGATTATGATTGTAATATTCAGTATCATGAAGGAAAGGCTAACATAGTTGCTGATGCTTTATGTCGAAAGTATCACGAAAAGCCAAAAAGGATACGTTCTCTCAAATTAAATCTACAAGTAGATTTAAATGACCAAATTATAGAAGCACAAGAATCAGTAATCAAGGATGATACTGAAAAATTGAAAAGAACAATTAAGGAATTAGAACAAGGAACCAATGGAATTTGGAGATTCCATAAGAAAAGGATGTGGATACCTAAATTAGGAAACCTACGCCACCGAATATTAGAAGAGGCCCATAAGTCTAAATATACGATACATCCTGGAAGTGATAAGATGTATCAAGATTTAAGAAAGAATTTCTGGTGGATAGGAATGAAAAAAGATATAGCAGCTTATGTTGCCAAGTGTCTAACCTGTTCACAGGTCAAAGCTGAACATCAGAAACCCTCAGGTTTGTTACAGCAATTGGAAATGCCTATATGGAAATGGGAATTGATAACAATGGACTTTGTTACCAAATTACCCAAGACAATAAAAGGTAATGATACAATCTGGGTGATTGTAGATAGGTTAACTAAATCTGCTCATTTCTTGCCAATGAAGGAAACATTTGGTATGGAACAGTTAGCCAAGTTATATGTAAATGAAATAGTTTCATTACATGGAATTCCTTTATCAATTGTTTCTGATAGAGATAGCCGTTTTACTTCTCATTTTTGGACAAGTTTCCAAAAAGCAATGGGAACCAAGCTAAATCTAAGCACCGCTTATCATCCACAAACGGACGGACAAAGCGAAAGGACAATTCAGACAATGGAAGATATGCTTAGAGCTTGTGTAATTGATTTCAGAGGAAGTTGGGACGATCACTTACCTTTAGTAGAATTTTCTTACAATAATAGCTACCATACCAGCATCAATGCTGCACCCTTCGAAGCACTTTATGGACGGAAGTGCCGAACTCCAGTTTGTTGGGCAAAAATTGGAGAAAAGCAATTATCTGGACCAGAAATAGTACAAGAAACAACATACAAGATTATTCTAGTTAAGGAACGACTAAAAGTAGCACGCGATCAACAAAAGAGTTATGTTGATAACAGGAGAAAGCCATTGGAATTTCAGGTAGGAGACAAGGTGTTATTAAAAGTTTCTCCTTGGAAAGGAGTGGTAAGATTCATCAAAAGGGGAAAGCTAAGCCGCAGGTATGTTGGACCTTTTGAAATTATCAGAAGAATAGGACCGGTAGCTTACCAGCTACAACTACCAGAGGAAATGGCAGGAATACATGATGTATTTCATGTATGTAATCTCAAAAAGTGTTTAGCCGATGAATCGTTAGTAGTGCCTCTAAAGGATATAGAGGTAAATGAAAAACTAAAGTTTGTAGATAAGCCCCTACAAATTGAAGACATGAAAGTCAAGAATCTTAAACACAAGAGATTAGTTCTAGTCAAAGTAAAACGGGATTCCAAGAGAGGACCAGAATACACGTGGGAACTTGAATCAGAAATGCAAAGGAAATATCCACACCTATTCCAGTAGACCTCGAGGACGAGTTCTAAAACAAGGTGGGGAGGATATAACAACTCTCCTAAATTATTTACTGACTCCCCTAATATATTTATAACATCCCTATATATCTTAAAATACGCCCCGTATACGATATTTAGCCCTAAATACCTTTATATAATTAAAATAAAAATAAAAACAAAATCAGAAGGTCGCTCGCGGGCCGTGAAGACCTTGTCTTCGGGCTACGCGGGGTGCGACAACTAGGCTACGCAGCCTCACCCGGAGCTGCCACGTGTCAAGACGCGTGTGGACGCTATGGTTCGAGTCAGCCAAGGTAGGGTCTACCCTAGCTGGCCTCGCGGGCTGCGAAGCCCCTGGTTGCACCTTACGCGGGCCGCGACAAACCCGATATCAGCCCTATAAATTGAGACGATCAGCTTCAGTTTACGTAGTTCAATTCTCAAAACTTTCTCTCAATTTCTATAGTGTAGAAGTAATACTCGGGTATTATACCCTCCTAATTAACGAAGTTCTGCCCCGTTGTAAGTATTATAACCCCGGTTACGTATTAGATACGCTGCCCGATTGATCCAGTGCTCCGTAATGGCTGTCGAGGCTCTGCCCGACGTAGTCGTTGGAGTTCTGTCTCGGGGAAGGTATTACTAATGTAAATATTGGGTTATTATACTAACACGTATCCATTGTTTAATTTATTAGATTATAACCAGGAAACCATCAGGAAAAGTCTAAATTAGCAATGTGAGTAATTCCTCTTTTTATAAAGCTTTTTGCAAACTGTTTTTACAAAACCTCAAATGTTTCAAGTTATATTTCACAGTGATTGAGTATCTGTAATTCTACAATTATCGTCGGTATGTTGGGGTTTTGTATACAAAATTTGTTACTACACTGTGAGTAGTAACATGACCACAAGTCGGGTTGACGTACCGTGGGTGGTAATTAAAGTAAGAATTGGAAACAAATGTAATTGCGGGATCGCCCTCAATACTGTACAATGATAAAACCTGTTTTGATTAAACTGGGATTCACTCACCAGTATTTTTCACTGACAAATGTTTTTAAAACGCGTTTCAGGTAACAAAATGTGAAAGCCAAAATAGAAGCCAGCTGGAGAGCACTGATGGCTTGGAAAAAAATGTGGCTATAAAAGTTACCAAAATAAAGAAAGATGTTTTATTCAATAAATTAGGATTTAACCCTATAAACATGTTTGTAACAGAAACTTGGGTTTTACCCATGTATTTATTAATATAAAAATGTGGTATTTTACTCTGATAAAATATTTCCTAACTACGGTCCTGAAGAAAATTCCGCTTCCAAATAATGATAAACACCGATACAACCATATCTGAGTAGGCCGCGGCCGCCCGCCTCCCGAGGCAGGGTTCGGTGGTTGCGACACACTGTTAATTATAGTTCAAAACAATTGAGGTTTTGTATAAACAATTCACAAAAAGGTTTCACAAAAAGAGGATTACGCACATTGCTAATTTAGGTAATTTCTTGTTTGACTTCCTGGTTATAATCTAATAAATTAAACAATGCACATGCGTTAGTATAATAACCCAATATTTACATTAGTGATACCCTCCCCGAGACAGAACTCCAACGACTAAGTCAGGCAGAGCCTCGACATGCGTTACGGAGCACTAGATCAATCGGGCAACGTATCTAATACGTAACCGGGGTTATAATACTTACAACGAGGCAGAGCTTCGCTATTTTAGTGGGTATAATACCCGATATTACTTTAGCTATATAAGAAATTGAGAGAGAGAGAGAGTTTGAGATTCTGAACGATTTGCAACTAAAGGCCAACGGCCTCTATTTATAGTGCTGATCCGACAGCGGGTTGCGGCCCGCGACTCCCTCTGCTTGTTTTCTCGCGGCCCGCAAGCTAGGCAGGGTAGACCCTAGCCTTGGCCAATCACCGGCTAGGCTTGACACGCACATGCCACGTGGCGGCTCAGGGGGCGGCCTGGTGGCCCAGCCGTCGCGCCCCGCGAGCGACGTTGGAACTTTGTTTTTATTTAAATTTTATAAAATTAAGGTATTTCGGGCCGTTTCTCGTATACGGAGTGTATTTTAGGACGTATAGAGGTGTTCTAAAATATTTTAGGAGGGTTGTTATATTTTGCTAATGATGTTATAGTGTAATATATGAGTTTGGTATGTCATTGAAGTGACGAAGTTCACTCGACAACCAAACGGGTCAAAATAATGGTTAGAATATGTTTGATATGTCATTGAAGTGATGGCTTTCACTCGACAACCAAACGGGTCAAAATGATGTTTTTAAAACGATAATGTTTGAAGTGACTTGAATGTCACATGATGAATTGTTATAATGAGTGCGTAAGCCGGGAAATGGAAACGCCAAACTTGATTTAACGAACCCTTAGATTTGGGGTCAAAAGTTTAGAAACATGACATTGTCGAATTTGCTTAAATGTGCATGCTTGAATCATAAACAACAAGCATGACGCTATTGCGTGCACAAACCATGTGATGGGAGCGAAATGCTAATGTTTGATAAACCCGGAAATGGGTAAAAATGTTTAGAAACAATCATCGATAACAAACATGTAGTGTAACTTAAAACGAAACGGGTCGAATAATCGTAAAAGGGATTTATAAGCTATAGCTTATAATTCGGACTTCGATGCGAATAAAGATAATAAACGGATCCATAATTTAATTACGGTCGCATAGGAAAAATAATCACGTAAATCGGATATGTAGATCAAAAGTTATGCACATTTTCGTTAAAAATAGGATAAACACAATGCTAGGCAAAATGCAGGTCCCAGATACAGACCTGCTGGAAAATGGTCACCCCCGCGACACGTGAGGGGACACTATGGCACCGGCGCAACACGCAACGGGTGTCGCGGCACGCGAAAGAGCAGGCTGAGCCTCTCGCGTGGCGATAAATCTGGAAAATTATTTTTGTTTTGTTTGTTTGATGCTATGAACTAGTTTAAACTCATTTTTAATCTATCAAAACTAACTTTGATGTCGGTTTTGATCATAGGGGATTGTCAAGAGTTCCCGGATGAAGATCAAGCGACGAACAAGGACCGAACACATGTCATTTGAAGCTTCCGCAATGATCTTATTTTGTTTTCGTTAACAGTGAACTTTGTAAACACTTAAAACTATGTTTTGAATGTTTCTAAACATGTATGAATGTTGACATGACAAAGTTTTTGTAAAGTCGCATTTTAGTAATAAAATGCGTATTTTAAGGTTATAATTATGTTAAATTTAAACGGGTCTTACACCATTTGCCACCACCACCTGTCATCGTCACCACCAGCCACCAACCTCCGCCGACCACCACCATCGTCCTCCACCGTCACCGCCGCCCGCAGCCATCGACTACAATCGATGCCACCCGCCATCGTAAACCACCGCCACCCCGACCACTACCGCCACCCTCCGCCGACTACCACCACCATCCTCTGCTGCTACTAGGGGTGCAAACGAGCCGAGCCGATCCCGAGCTCGACCAGGCTCGAGCTCGATTAACTTATGAGAGCTCGGGCTCGAGCTCGGCTTGATTCGAGCTTTGTTTTCAAAGCTCGAGCTCGGCTCATTTGTATTTTCTCAAGCTCGAGCTCGGCTCGGGCTCGGCTAGTTTATTATCTATTAATTAGTATATTAAATAAAAATAATATAAATAATAGACTTTTTAAGCTCGCGAGCTCGATAAGTGAAGCTCGGGCTCGTTTACTAAATAAGCTTATTTTTAGGTTCGAGGTCGGCTTGTAAACAAGTTTAAATAAGCTCGGCTCGACTCGGCTCGTTTACACTAAGGCTCGATAAGGCTGGACGAGCCTAACGAGCTTCACATGCAAGGCTCGAGCTCGGGCTCGATAAACAAACGAGCTTTGTTTTTAGGCTCAAGCTCGGCTCGGGCTCGATAAGGCTCGAATCGTTTCGAGCTTTTTCTCGAGCCGATCTCGAGTAACTCGCGAGCCGCTAGGCTCGTTTGCACCCCTAGCTGCTACCACCCGCTACCGTCGACCACCACCACACACCGTCGTCGTCGCCACCATCACCCGTCACCACCACCATCAACCATCATCGCTGCTACCCGCAATCGTAAACTACCACCACCGTCCTCCGTGACCACCACCCGTTACCGTCGACCACCACCACCACCCGTTACCGTCGTTGCCACCACCATCGCTGTTACCTGCCACCGCAGACCATCGCCAACCCCGACCATCGCCGCCACCACCGCTAACAACCGTCACCCACCGACCACCGCCACCCACCACCGCTACCGCCACCCATCGCTGCCACCGCCACTAGTGCCACCGATCACCGCCACCACCCATCGCCGATTTAAGTCGTTCCTCATTTCCTACCTACCTAACAACACAAGGTAATGATTTATTAATTTCTGCATGGTAACCAAACAAGACTAGGGAATGTAATGATCTATTTCATTCATTTGTCCATTCCATTACCTCATCTATTCTATTACGCCATATCAAACAGACCCTAAGAATGTGATTCCTTCCAAATATAAGAATTTTTATTCCTTAGTAAGGGGGTGTTTTTTTTTTCATTCCTTCAAGGAATGGAAAGAAATCTACAATTATTATTATTATTATTATTATTATTATTATTATTATTATTATTATTATTATTATTATTATTATTATTATCATTATCATTATCATTATTATTATTATTATTATTAATATTATTTCTTTTACTATTAATATATTATTATTATTATTATTAGATAATTATATTTTTGTCGTTTTTATTAATTTTATTTCATTACTCGTCTTTTTCCTTATAAAATTGTACAAAGTAACGATTCATTCTATTCGTATATGGGTAATCAAACATCACAAAGAAATGGAATAATCCATTTCATTCTGTTGTACATTCTATTCTCTTGTTTATTCCATTACTTCATACCAAAAAGATCCTTATTACAAATCTTATTTAATTAGTAGGGTTATCAAGAAGACACAAGCGCGCAGGATAGAGGTAGCAGAGATGAGGATGCTGAGGTGGATGTGTGGACACACGAGGTTAGATCGGATTAGAAATGTGGTTTTTAGGGAAAGATTAGGAGTAACTAGTATATCGGAGAAGATTAAGGAGGGGAGATTGAGATGGTTTGGGCATGTGAAGCGGAGGGAAACGACGGCACCAGTTAGAGTAGTGGAAACTCTTACTGTGGAGGGGAAGAGAGGTAGAGGCAGACCCAAACTGACATGGGATGAGCAGATCAGGCATGATTTACTAGAGTTGCATCTTTCTGAGGACATGGTCCAAGATAGGACTTCGTGGAGGCGTAGGATTAGGGTTAAGGACCTATAGAGGATATGGCAGTAAGCTCTTAGGTGTATTTCAGGGATGTAGGTTTCTCTTATTCTTTAAGTGACTTTTCCGGTGATTGCCTTCTTGTGTTTATGCATAAATGATGGTGTATGCTATTTTACATGATTTACAATATATTGTGCCACTCTGTTCACTTTCTTGGTATGGGTGACTTCTTATTTCTATATTCTTTTTATACTCTTTGACTTGGTGTGTTGGTTTGCTATTCGTTTTCGAGTCGAGGGTCTCTCTGGAAGCAGCCTCTCTATCCCTATGGATAGAGGCAAGGACTGTCTACATCCCACCCTCCCCAGACCCTATAACTAGCTTTGCTATTTGTGGGATTTACTGGGTATGGTTGTTGTTGTTGTTGTTGTATTTAATTAGTAGGGTTCCTTTTTTTTCTTTTTGCAAATTAGACTTTGAGGAGACCAACTGCGCAAATCATTGAGTGTTTTGTCTTTTTTAATGCTTATGTTATTATTAGCTATTGATTAATATTTTTGTTTTCTGTTTTTTTTTTGTTAAGGTGCACGATGACAATACATACTAGCTATATTTAGACATTATTAAAGGGTCTACATATTTACACACCTTATTGCCTATTTCCACACCTTTCAAGACGCCTCGTATAGAGCTATACGAGGCATATAGGGTTGCTTTTCCGACCAGCTTCTGCACCAAGCACAATGTCACATCAGTCACATCAGACAGGGAGTCTAGGTCTGTACGAGGAATGGATACGAGGCATTAAGACGCTTCGTATAGGCCTATACGAGGCGTCTTTAGTGACTGATTTGACTATACGTTTGACAAGTGCCTTAAAGCTATACGGGTAGTCTAGAGCTATACGAGGCGTCTATGTCTCACATAAAGTGCAAGATACAGTGCATTCTTTGTCCACCCGATCATTCAAACATTTCATTCATTCTGCTTCTTCTTGTTCCGTTTTTTCATTTCAAACATTTCATTTCATTCATTCTGCTTCTTCGAAAGAATTGGCATTTGTGTTCTTATCATCCCGAAGTGTTGAAATGTCATCATACTGGGACGGCAACTATGTCTTCGGGCAGTATTCTAGCGACAACTGGGTTGCCAAAAGCGTTCCGGTAACAGTTATTAGCTTAAATGTTTTAATTAGTTGTTGTTTTAGTTTATTATTTACTAATGATGATACGGTTGTTTATTTTGGAGGAGTCTGGCGTTCCCGATTCTAATGAGCAAGAGGAGGTTGTGTCTAGTATACAAGGAGAACAAAACAGACCGTTTCTAGATTTGAACAAGCATCCCCCTGTTGATGAAACAGCCCCTGTAGATGACTCATACCATGCTTGTCAACCAAGTTATCCGACGCAACAAGGGTATCCGGATTATAGATACGGGTGTGAATATTCTTACAAAAGAGACGGTGGATACGGAGGAAACGGTGGATACGGAGGAGACGATAGATACGGAGGAGACGGTGGATACGGAGGAGACGGTGGATACGGAGGAGACGGTGGATACAGTGGATACGGAGGATGTGACACCCCAGGAAAATCTGGAAAACAACGCAACTTAACTAGCTTCCTCAGTAACCACGCGCTAAATTTTGGGACGAAATTCTCTTAACAGGGGGAGAATGTGACAACCCTCAAAATCCCATGTATTCCGTACAAATTATTAATGATAATTAAAGTGTCTGACGACTGTGTGGAATTACTTAACTGCTTTCTGATATCTGTGTTATGCTTACACGTATTTGTTAATATGCTAAGGAATATGCTAGGAATATGCTAAGGAATATGCTAAGGAATATGCTAGGAATATGCTAAGGAATATGCTAAGGAATATGCTAGGAATATGCTAGGAATATGCTAAGGAATATGCTAGGAATATGCTATATGGAAGATCTTATAAATACCACCATTCCACCAAGCTCTCTCTTCTCTCCCTCTCCTTTCCCTTGTTCGGCAGCCACCTTCCACCATACTACCACCATCATCAAGCTCTTTTTCAATCATTCCTCATACATACAAAGGTGTAAGAGGTCCAACAACGAAGCTCGGTGCTCTCGGAAGTGGAAGGACCTCCTCCATTCGCTATTAACCACCACATTTCTTCACTCGAACTTCCCTAGCCTTGAGCTAGTGGTAAGAACTTAGATCCATTCATTCTTTATGTTATTTTAGTGGTTAATAGATGTTAGAATGATAAAAAGTTAAGAAACTTTAAAGCTCATGAACAAGTCTTGAACATAATGTGTTAAGGTGTGGATAAAGAGAAGTTATGTGTGTAAATCATGTAGATCTTGTGTTATTATGATTATTGGTTGATTATTTGATGATTTTCTGATTAATATTAATATGTGATGTTGTTGCGGTCACTAAACTTGTTAACGGAATCATTCGAACACGATTTAGAAGGATAAACATTGAAAATCAGAATCTGTCCTGGTTTTACAGCCAACTTCAGTTGGCTGTAAACGGGTCATAAACTTAACGAAAAACCGATATTTTGAATCTAAAATATGTACCTTAACACTACAAACCTGTACGACGGTCATCCTCCTTCAGCTAGTTCTGGTTGTGCCAACCATATCGATGTAACACCCCTATCAGTGAACGACGTTGCGATTAGGATGGATTGGTCATCTCATCAGCAAGCGGAAATTCTTTGCAACGAAAAGATTGTCCGCATCCCTCGTTCTGGTGAAGAACCTCCCGTGATTCAAGACGACAAGAGTGGTGCGGTCGTGGGCATCATCTCTTTCCTAAAGGCCCAGAAGTGTTTGCGAAAGGGCCACACTGCCATTTTAGCACTCGTTACTGACACATCAACGGAAGAGAAGAGAATTGAAGACATCCCTATTGTGCGCGATTTTCCCGAGGTATTTCCTGAGGAATTACCTGGTCTTCCTCCTCATCGCCAAGTTGAGTTTCAAATCGAGCTAGCTCCTGGAGCAGCGCCAGTAGCTTAAGCACCATATCGTCTAGCTCCATCAGAACTCGAAGAACTATCCACGCAGTTACAAGAACTCTTGGAAAAGGGTTTTATACGTCCTAGCTCTTCGCCCTGGGGAGCTCCAGTCTTGTTCGTTAAGAAGAAAGATGGTACTTTCAGAATGTGTATTGACTATCGCGAGCTCAACAAGGTGACTGTGAAGAATCGTTATCCTCTTCCACGTATTGACGACTTGTTCGACCAGTTGCAAGGGTCGAGCTATTACTCCAAGATTGACTTGAGATCGGGATACCATCAGCTGAGGGTCCGAGATGAGGACGTCTCCAAAACAGCATTCAGAACTCGTTACGGCCATTACGAGTTTCTGGTTATGCCATTCGGGCTGATGAATGCACCAGCGGTCTTCATGGATCTCATGAACCGAGTGTGCTAGCCTTACCTGGATAAGTTCGTTATTGTGTTCATCGACGATATCCTGATCTACTCTAAGAGTCAGGAGGAACACGAGCAGCATCTACGACTTATGCTGGAACTTCTTCGAAAAGAGCAGTTGTATGCCAAGTTTTCGAAATGTGACTTCTGGCTTCGCGAAGTCCACTTTCTAGGCCATGTGGTGAACAAGGATGGAATCCATGTGGATCCATCCAAGGTTGACTCAATCAAGAACTGGCCTGCACCCCGCACACCAAAAGAAATCCGCCAATTCTTTGGTTTGGCCGGATATTACAGAAGATTTATAAAAGATTTCTCCAAGATTGCGCAACCTCTCACTTCGCTGACTCAGAAGGGTGTCATCTATCGTTGGGGTGATGCACAGGAGTCCGCATTTCAGCACTTGAAGGATAGACTTTGTAGCGCGCCTATCCTCTCATTGCCTGAAGGCACATATCATTTCGTGGTTTATTGCGACGCTTCCATCCAAGGACTGGGTTGCGTATTGATGCAATGTGACAAGGTCATTGCCTACGCATCGCGCCAACTTAAAGTTCACGAAAGAAACTACACTACTCACGACCTGGAGCTGGGAGCAGTTGTATTCGCGCTTAAGATATGGAGACATTACCTGTACGGTACCAAGTGCACCATTTACACCGATCACAGGAGTCTCGAGCATATCTTCAAGCAAAAGGAGTTAAACATGCGTCAACGCCGATGGGTTGAGCTCTTGAACGATTATGAATGCGCAATCAAGTATCATCCGGGTAAAGCCAATGTTGTGGCCGACGCCCTCAGTCAAAAGGATACCATACCTAGGCGTGTACGTGCTTTATAGCTTACCATCCAATCCAACCTTCCCGCTCAAATTCGAGATGCCCAGGTCGAAGCATTGAAAGCAGAGAACATTAGGGCTGAGTCCCTACGAGGATCGAGGCAACGGCTAGAACAAAAGGAAGACGGCGCCTACTATGAACAGGGCGTATTTGGGTTCCACTCTATGGCAACTTACGCGAGCTTGTGATGGATGAAGCATATAAGTCTCGTTATTCGGTACATCCTGGTTCGGATAAAATGTACCACGACCTCAAGACTACGTATTGGTGGCCTGGCATGAAAGATCACGTAGCAACCTACGTCAGCAAGTGCTTGACTTGTGCGAGAGTCAAGTCTGAATATCAGAAACCATCAGGCCTACTTCAACAACCGGAGATCCCGAAATGGAAATGGGAGCAAATTTCCATGGATTTCGTTACTGGCCTGCCCAGATCTCAACGCGGAAACGATACCATTTGGGTGATCGTAGATCGACTAACCAAGTCTGCACATTTTCTGGCTATCAAAGAAACGGACAAGTTCTCTACTCTTGCAGACATTTACCTAAAGGAAGTGGTATCAAGGCACGGAGTGCCAATCTCTATTATATCTGATCGTGACGCACGTTTTACTTCAGAACTGTGGCAAGCAATGCACAAGTCCTTTGGCTCACGTTTAGATATGAGCACCGCTTATCACCCGCAGACGGATGGGCAATCTGAACGCACCATCCAAACTCTTGAAGACATGCTTAGGGCATGTGTAATCGATTTTGGTAATGGCTGGGAGAAGCACCTCCCGCTAGTGGAGTTCTCATACAACAACAGCTACCACACCAGCATACAAGCCGCTCCGTTTGAGGCATTGTACGGATGCAAATGCCGATCACCTCTCTGTTAGGCAGAAGTTGGTGACAGCCAAATCACTGGCCCAGAACTTGTGGTAGATACCACCGAGAGAATTGCTCGGATACGACAGCGAATGGCGGCAGCTCGTGACCGTCAGAAAAGCTATGCTGATAAGGGAAGAAAACCACTCGAGCTCCAGGTTGGGGATCGAGTGCTACTCAAAGTCTCACCTTGGAAAGGTGTAGTCCGCTTTGGCAAACGAGGCAAACTCAATCCGCGTTATGTTGGACCATTTGAAGTCATTGAGAAAATTGGCAAAGCCGCCTACAGGTTGAATCTACCTGAAGAACTCAGCGGAGTTCACAATGTTTCCACGTGTCAAATCTGAAGAAGTGTCTGTCAGATGAAACCCTCATAGTTCCTCTTAAGGAACTCACTATCGACGACCAGCTGCGATTCGTCAAGGAACCAGTAGAGATTACGGATCGAGATGTTAAGATCCTCAAGCATACCAGGATACCTCTGGTCCGAGTTCGTTGGAATGCTCGTCGTGGCCCAGAGTATACATGGGAACGAGAAGACCAAATGAAACTCAAGTATCCCCAACTGTTTAAGAAAAACGCAACCACTACTGAGGCTGAAGCTACTGCAGAATTTCGGGACGAAATTCCAAATCAACGGGGGGATGATGTGACACCCCAGGAAAATCTGGAAAACAACGCAACTTAACTAGCTTCCTCAGTAACCACGCGCTAAATTTTGGGACGAAATTCTCTTAACAGGGGGAGAATGTGACAACCCTCAAAATCCCATGTATTCCGTACAAATTATTAATGATAATTAAAGTGTCTGACGACTGTGTGGAATTACTTAACTGCTTTCTGATATCTGTGTTATGCTTACACGTATTTGTTAATATGCTAAGGAATATGCTAGGAATATGCTAAGGAATATGCTAAGGAATATGCTAGGAATATGCTAAGGAATATGCTAAGGAATATGCTAAGGAATATGCTAGGAATATGCTAGGAATATGCTAAGGAATATGCTAGGAATATGCTAGGAATATGCTTGGAATATGCTAGGAATATGCTATATGGAAGATCTTATAAATACCACCATTCCACCAAGCTCTCTCTTCTCTCCCTCTCCTTTCCCTTGTTCGGCAGCCACCTTCCACCATACTACCACCATCATCAAGCTCTTTTTCAATCATTCCTCATACATACAAAGGTGTAAGAGGTCCAACAACGAAGCTCGGTGCTCTCGGAAGTGGAAGGACCTCCTCCATTCGCTATTAACCACCACATTTCTTCACTCGAACTTCCCTAGCCTTGAGCTAGTGGTAAGAACTTAGATCCATTCATTCTTTATGTTATTTTAGTGGTTAATAGATGTTAGAATGATAAAAAGTTAAGAAACTTTAAAGCTCATGAACAAGTCTTGAACATAATGTGTTAAGGTGTGGATAAAGAGAAGTTATGTGTGTAAATCATGTAGATCTTGTGTTATTATGATTATTGGTTGATTATTTGATGATTTTCTGATTAATATTAATATGTGATGTTGTTGCGGTCACTAAACTTGTTAACGGAATCATTCGAACACGATTTAGAAGGATAAACATTGAAAATCAGAATCTGTCCTGGTTTTACAGCCAACTTCAGTTGGCTGTAAACGGGTCATAAACTTAACGAAAAACCGATATTTTGAATCTAAAATATGTTATTATGAAATACGGTTCTAATGGCACCGGAATCGTAATTTTTGGACTCCGTTTACTATTTTTAAAGTGTTAATTTGTAACAGCAACTTAAGCTGAATTTTGATAGCAATAAATGGGTGTTGTATTTTCAGTCATAACCTGAGTTTTGTGATGAATTGGACCATGAAATTTGTACAGTAGATGAAAACCGATGCATTTGTAATTACCCCACTGGAATTTCGTTAATCGGACACTCGATGAATTTTTAATAAATTGTTCCGTGGACTATGGTCAGAAATACATAAATCTGAGTTCAGTCCGGAATATGAATTTTTATAAAATATTGGTAATGAACTGGACCCCGATATTTTTACACAATAAAATATGGAACGTTTAAGACATCCTGTAAAAATTTGGGAATTTTTGGAATAGTTTAACTATTTTATTAAAATGTCCGAAAACAGCCGGTTTTGAATATTAATGCTGAAATAACATAAGTTGTGATTTGCGCGTCTAAATGTCGAGTATGCTATCTGTGAATGATCTAACATGTTATATGTATTATATGCATTATTGTATGTTTGCTTATGAGTGGGGAATGGATGGGAAGTATATATGGGCGTAAATCGTTAAAGTGTGTGCCTGTTATGTGGTAGAAGTAATGTGCAAATAAACCGTACGTAGGATACGTGTTATGCATGAGAAACTGATTGTTATCCGTACCTTATTAGGACACGATTGACCGACCTTGACTGTTAGCTATATTGAGAATCTAACCGAGCAAACCGAGGTGAGTTCACACACTTTCTAAGGCATGGGATTCCCGGTGGTTTGGGAATGGGTTAAAGAATTAAAACTAAATCTACATATCCTCCTTGGGTAGGATATGTACGGCCATCCTCCATAGATTGGATGCCATTATTAATCCTACGAATTCTCCTAGTGCAGAATACGTACGTTGTGGTCCTCCTGGTGCAGGACAACGACCTTAAAACTAGCTAGACAAAACTCTATCATGAAGTCCCTCAATTTATATCGACTTAATCGCCGAGGCCAATGGCGAGCGGGTCATTAGTTAATAGCGCTATTAGGTTTAACAAACCTCACACCGTGCCAGTCGGACGGGCGTGTACTAATGGACTATGGCAGATTGTCAGTGATGATAGACACTGATATAGGGCACAACTTATTTGCGTAGCAGTCGATATCATACCGTCTAGTAGTTCAAACGGGGAAAGCCCCCACTAATTATGGATACGGTTTGGGTAAAGAAAAAGGAAATGGTTAAACATACTTTCAACTTCGGGGTAATCCCCCACGGCATATAAGCAAACGAAAGTCAAACCACGTTTTTCAGAAACAACTTAAAACCAAACAACCAAACGTGAACTCACTCAACTTTGTTGTTGACTCGTTGTTACATGCCTTACAGGTCGCTAAATGCTTGGAGCTTGCACGGGGAAGGAGTCGTTGTGGTGTACGGACGGTTATGTTCCGTGCTTAATGTTTAAATCCTTATGAACTGACTAAACTTGCGTTTTGAAACTTTAACTTATGAACTATGGACTTATGCTTTTGAACTCACGTTTATGCTTCCGCTGTTTAAACCAAACAAGGTTAACTAGCTTTGGTCACCAATCATATTATGTTTGGTTTTATTTACTTAATTGAGTTATTCAATATGATTGGTGGCTCGATCCTGGTCATGTCACGCCTCCAAGCGGTGATACTCCGCATGGTGGATTTTGGGGGTGTGACAGATTGGTATCAGAGCCATTGGTTATAGTGAACTTGGTTTTAATAAGGGAAAAAGTTTTTGTTAAAACCAGACTATAACCTGTACAGTGCTCAACGATCCACAACGACGCTTCGCTCCACGTGCAAGACTCAACACACTAGGTGGTATGATTTGAATTTATATTATCTACTTGCTAGATTACTTTTGCATAATGTGATGTGATAGTATGCTTAATTAGGAAAGCAGCATGTTGTCTATTAGCCCTATTGTGTTCTTTATGACACACAATTGTTTAGTTGAAATTTGACAAATGGTGGTCAAATTCTTTCTTGATTTCTTTTCACCCCGCTACAACGACTATTTATGCATTCTATCTACTCGCACGTTTACCTCGACATGACGTCGCCATCTGACCCTCCGTACAGCCGGTTCGTACGTCAACATCCGTGAAGACCAGACTTGGCTTGCACGAACTCGGGCTTAGGAGAACAAAACCCACGCATCCCGGTTGACGAACTTTATCACCTTCACCTGTCATCGTCGCCAGAAGTGAAGCAGTCACAGTTACACGCATTTGTCATTATGCAACACGAAACCTTGCCCTGTTTTGGACGAGTGATACACTCGCGCGACCGCGATGCAACGAACTTCCCTTTTGTGTCATGCTGCCCCGCACCACTACTAGAGGTTACTTCTAGACAACAGATTAGCTGGTCAAATCCTTTGGTCATTGTTGGACCCCTGTCTTCACTCGATTCTTCGCATGAACCTCATTAATTCCCTATCGCTTCGATTGACAACCGATTTAATGAAACACCAACAACCATACCACGATTTTTACCAATCACAAGACTACCTTATTACCCTGTTGAATGGTTTATTCTTATTCTACTTGATTAGCTCCCTCGTATACCCCACTTAACGAATGGATGCCTTTACTGATGGGATTGCCTTCAGGACATTCGAGGACGGAGTTACGGATCACATAACCTACAGGCGAACATGATGACCTATACGTCTACCCTACCCCTCCTACAATATAAGATTCATATTTTAAATTCCATGATAGTCTTCTTTAATAGGCAGAATCCTTGCGCTAGCTTTTGCACCGACACATGATTATTGATTAATGATATGTCCAGTTTCTACCATTGGCTTAGACCAAACCATCACTCTCTTACCACAGTAACATTACATCCTCGCTTCTCCATGCTGAGGCACCGAAACGAACACCCTCTAGTTTAAGTTGGAAGGCTCAACTCCCGACCATTGGTGACCACTCCTCGAAACCTTGAGAATGGTGATGTATTGTTGATACGATCATAATCTCTTGAACACGTTTTCGAGTCTTATCTTTGGAACCTTATGACTACGCAGACGTATTTTGGATTCATTCGCACGACCTAAGGAAATTCCTCTAAATTTGGTTGCTTACCGACTCGATAAACTGCAAACTCATCTAAGTTCATCGATCAAGGTGAATTATTTCCCCTTCGCATGTGGGGAGCCCGACAACTTTGATGGAATTTCAGTGTACCTTAACACTACAAACCTGTACGACGGTCATCCTCCTTCAGCTAGTTCTGGTTGTGCCAACCATATCGATGTAACACCCCTATCAGTGAACGACGTTGCGATTAGGATGGATTGGTCATCTCATCAGCAAGCGGAAATTCTTTGCAACGAAAAGATTGTCCGCATCCCTCGTTCTGGTGAAGAACCTCCCGTGATTCAAGACGACAAGAGTGGTGCGGTCGTGGGCATCATCTCTTTCCTAAAGGCCCAGAAGTGTTTGCGAAAGGGCCACACTGCCATTTTAGCACTCGTTACTGACACATCAACGGAAGAGAAGAGAATTGAAGACATCCCTATTGTGCGCGATTTTCCCGAGGTATTTCCTGAGGAATTACCTGGTCTTCCTCCTCATCGCCAAGTTGAGTTTCAAATCGAGCTAGCTCCTGGAGCAGCGCCAGTAGCTTAAGCACCATATCGTCTAGCTCCATCAGAACTCGAAGAACTATCCACGCAGTTACAAGAACTCTTGGAAAAGGGTTTTATACGTCCTAGCTCTTCGCCCTGGGGAGCTCCAGTCTTGTTCGTTAAGAAGAAAGATGGTACTTTCAGAATGTGTATTGACTATCGCGAGCTCAACAAGGTGACTGTGAAGAATCGTTATCCTCTTCCACGTATTGACGACTTGTTCGACCAGTTGCAAGGGTCGAGCTATTACTCCAAGATTGACTTGAGATCGGGATACCATCAGCTGAGGGTCCGAGATGAGGACGTCTCCAAAACAGCATTCAGAACTCGTTACGGCCATTACGAGTTTCTGGTTATGCCATTCGGGCTGATGAATGCACCAGCGGTCTTCATGGATCTCATGAACCGAGTGTGCTAGCCTTACCTGGATAAGTTCGTTATTGTGTTCATCGACGATATCCTGATCTACTCTAAGAGTCAGGAGGAACACGAGCAGCATCTACGACTTATGCTGGAACTTCTTCGAAAAGAGCAGTTGTATGCCAAGTTTTCGAAATGTGACTTCTGGCTTCGCGAAGTCCACTTTCTAGGCCATGTGGTGAACAAGGATGGAATCCATGTGGATCCATCCAAGGTTGACTCAATCAAGAACTGGCCTGCACCCCGCACACCAAAAGAAATCCGCCAATTCTTTGGTTTGGCCGGATATTACAGAAGATTTATAAAAGATTTCTCCAAGATTGCGCAACCTCTCACTTCGCTGACTCAGAAGGGTGTCATCTATCGTTGGGGTGATGCACAGGAGTCCGCATTTCAGCACTTGAAGGATAGACTTTGTAGCGCGCCTATCCTCTCATTGCCTGAAGGCACATATCATTTCGTGGTTTATTGCGACGCTTCCATCCAAGGACTGGGTTGCGTATTGATGCAATGTGACAAGGTCATTGCCTACGCATCGCGCCAACTTAAAGTTCACGAAAGAAACTACACTACTCATGACCTGGAGCTGGGAGCAGTTGTATTCGCGCTTAAGATATGGAGACATTACCTGTACGGTACCAAGTGCACCATTTACACCGATCACAGGAGTCTCGAGCATATCTTCAAGCAAAAGGAGTTAAACATGCGTCAACGCCGATGGGTTGAGCTCTTGAACGATTATGAATGCGCAATCAAGTATCATCCGGGTAAAGCCAATGTTGTGGCCGACGCCCTCAGTCAAAAGGATACCATACCTAGGCGTGTACGTGCTTTATAGCTTACCATCCAATCCAACCTTCCCGCTCAAATTCGAGATGCCCAGGTCGAAGCATTGAAAGCAGAGAACATTAGGGCTGAGTCCCTACGAGGATCGAGGCAACGGCTAGAACAAAAGGAAGACGGCGCCTACTATGAACAGGGCGTATTTGGGTTCCACTCTATGGCAACTTACGCGAGCTTGTGATGGATGAAGCATATAAGTCTCGTTATTCGGTACATCCTGGTTCGGATAAAATGTACCACGACCTCAAGACTACGTATTGGTGCCTGGCATGAAAGATCACGTAGCAACCTACGTCAGCAAGTGCTTGACTTGTGCGAGAGTCAAGTCTGAATATCAGAAACCATCAGGCCTACTTCAACAACCGGAGATCCCGAAATGGAAATGGGAGCAAATTTCCATGGATTTCGTTACTGGCCTGCCCAGATCTCAACGCGGAAACGATACCATTTGGGTGATCGTAGATCGACTAACCAAGTCTGCACATTTTCTGGCTATCAAAGAAACGGACAAGTTCTCTACTCTTGCAGACATTTACCTAAAGGAAGTGGTATCAAGGCACGGAGTGCCAATCTCTATTATATCTGATCGTGACGCACGTTTTACTTCAGAACTGTGGCAAGCAATGCACAAGTCCTTTGGCTCACGTTTAGATATGAGCACCGCTTATCACCCGCAGACGGATGGGCAATCTGAACGCACCATCCAAACTCTTGAAGACATGCTTAGGGCATGTGTAATCGATTTTGGTAATGGCTGGGAGAAGCACCTCCCGCTAGTGGAGTTCTCATACAACAACAGCTACCACACCAGCATACAAGCCGCTCCGTTTGAGGCATTGTACGGATGCAAATGCCGATCACCTCTCTGTTAGGCAGAAGTTGGTGACAGCCAAATCACTGGCCCAGAACTTGTGGTAGATACCACCGAGAGAATTGCTCGGATACGACAGCGAATGGCGGCAGCTCGTGACCGTCAGAAAAGCTATGCTGATAAGGGAAGAAAACCACTCGAGCTCCAGGTTGGGGATCGAGTGCTACTCAAAGTCTCACCTTGGAAAGGTGTAGTCCGCTTTGGCAAACGAGGCAAACTCAATCCGCGTTATGTTGGACCATTTGGAAGTCATTGAGAAAATTGCAAAGCCGCCTACAGGTTGAATCTACCTGAAGAACTCAGCGGAGTTCACAATGTTTCCACGTGTCAAATCTGAAGAAGTGTCTATCAGATGAAACCCTCATAGTTCCTCTTAAGGAACTCACTATCGACGACCAGCTGCGATTCGTCAAGGAACCAGTAGAGATTACGATCGAGATGTTAAGATCCTCAAGCATACCAGGATACCTTCTGGTCCGAGTTCGTTGGAATGCTCGTCGTGGCCCAGAGTATACATGGGAACGAGAAGACCAAATGAAACTCAAGTATCCCCAACTGTTTAAGAAAAACGCAACCACTACTGAGGCTGAAGCTACTGCAGAATTTCGGGACGAAATTCCAAATCAACGGGGGGATGATGTGACACCCCAGGAAAATCTGGAAAACAACGCAACTTAACTAGCTTCCTCAGTAACCACGCGCTAATTTTGGGACGAAATTCTCTTAACAGGGGGAGAATGTGACAACCCTCAAAATCCCATGTATTCCGTACAAATTATTAATGATAATTAAAGTGTCTGACGACTGTGTGGAATTACTTAACTGCTTTCTGATATCTGTGTTATGCTTACACATATTTGTTAATATGCTAAGGAATATGCTAGGAATATGCTAAGGAATATGCTAAGGAATATGCTAGGAATATGCTAAGGAATATGCTAAGGAATATGCTAAGGAATATGCTAGGAATATGCTAGGAATATGCTAAGGAATATGCTAGGAATATGCTAGGAATATGCTTGGAATATGCTAGGAATATGCTATATGGAAGATCTTATAAATACCACCATTCCACCAAGCTCTCTCTTCTCTCCCTCTCCTTTCCCTTGTTCGGCAGCCACCTTCCACCATACTACCACCATCATCAAGCTCTTTTTCAATCATTCCTCATACATACAAAGGTGTAAGAGGTCCAACAACGAAGCTCGGTGCTCTCGGAAGTGGAAGGACCTCCTCCATTCGCTATTAACCACCACATTTCTTCACTCGAACTTCCCTAGCCTTGAGCTAGTGGTAAGAACTTAGATCCATTCATTCTTTATGTTATTTTAGTGGTTAATAGATGTTAGAATGATAAAAAGTTAAGAAACTTTAAAGCTCATGAACAAGTCTTGAACATAATGTGTTAAGGTGTGGATAAAGAGAAGTTATGTGTGTAAATCATGTAGATCTTGTGTTATTATGATTATTGGTTGATTATTTGATGATTTTCTGATTAATATTAATATGTGATGTTGTTGCGGTCACTAAACTTGTAACGGAATCATTCGAACACGATTTAGAAGGATAAACATTGAAAATCAGAATCTGTCCTGGTTTTACAGCCAACTTCAGTTGGCTGTAAACGGGTCATAAACTTAACGAAAAACCGATATTTTGAATCTAAAATATGTTATTATGAAATACGGTTCTAATGGCACCGGAATCGTAATTTTTGGACTCCGTTTACTATTTTTAAAGTGTTAATTTGTAACAGCAACTTAAGCTGAATTTTGATAGCAATAAATGGGTGTTGTATTTTCAGTCATAACCTGAGTTTTGTGATGAATTGGACCATGAAATTTGTACAGTAGATGAAAACCGATGCATTTGTAATTACCCCACTGGAATTTCGTTAATCGGACACTCGATGAATTTTTAATAAATTGTTCCGTGGACTATGGTCAGAAATACATAAATCTGAGTTCAGTCCGGAATATGAATTTTTATAAAATATTGGTAATGAACTGGACCCCGATATTTTTACACAATAAAATATGGAACGTTTAAGACATCCTGTAAAAATTTGGGAATTTTTGGAATAGTTTAACTATTTTATTAAAATGTCCGAAAACAGCCGGTTTTGAATATTAATGCTGAAATAACATAAGTTGTGATTTGCGCGTCTAAATGTCGAGTATGCTATCTGTGAATGATCTAACATGTTATATGTATTATATGCATTATTGTATGTTTGCTTATGAGTGGGGAATGGATGGGAAGTATATATGGGCGTAAATCGTTAAAGTGTGTGCCTGTTATGTGGTAGAAGTAATGTGCAAATAAACCGTACGTAGGATACGTGTTATGCATGAGAAACTGATTGTTATCCGTACCTTATTAGGACACGATTGGACCGACCTTGACTGTTAGCTATATTGAGAATCTAACCGAGCAAAACCGAGGTGAGTTCACACACTTTCTAAGGCATGGGATTCCCGGTGGTTTGGGAATGGGTTAAAGAATTAAAACTAAATCTACATATCCTCCTTGGGTAGGATATGTACGGCCATCCTCCATAGATTGGATGCCATTATTAATCCTACGAATTCTCCTAGTGCAGAATACGTACGTTGTGGTCCTCCTGGTGCAGGACAACGACCTTAAAACAGCTAGACAAAACTCTATCATGAAGTCCCTCAATTTATATCGACTTAATCGCCGAGGCCAATGGCGAGCGGGTCATTAGTTAATAGCGCTATTAGGTTTAACAAACCTCACACCGTGCCAGTCGGACGGGCGTGTACTAATGGACTATGGCAGATTGTCAGTGATGATAGACACTGATATAGGGCACAACTTATTTGCGTAGCAGTCGATATCATACCGTCTAGTAGTTCAAACGGGGAAAGCCCCCACTAATTATGGATACGGTTTGGGTAAAGAAAAAGGAAATGGTTAAACATACTTTCAACTTCGGGGTAATCCCCCACGGCATATAAGCAAACGAAAGTCAAACCACGTTTTTCAGAAACAACTTAAAACCAAACAACCAAACGTGAACTCACTCAACTTTGTTGTTGACTCGTTGTTACATGCCTTACAGGTCGCTAAATGCTTGAGCTTGCACGGGGAAGGAGTCGTTGTGGTGTACGGACGGTTATGTTCCGTGCTTAATGTTTAAATCCTTATGAACTGACTAAACTTGCGTTTGAAACTTTAACTTATGAACTATGGACTTATGCTTTTGAACTCACGTTTATGCTTCCGCTGTTTAAACCAAACAAGGTTAACTAGCTTTGGTCACCAATCATATTATGTTTGGTTTTATTTACTTAATTGAGTTATTCAATATGATTGGTGGCTCGATCCTGGTCATGTCACGCCTCCAAGCGGTGATACTCCGCATGGTGGATTTTGGGGGTGTGACAGAGGATATGGTGGATATGGTGGTTATTGTGGATATGGTAGATATGGTGGTGAGACACCTCCCATCCCGGACAGTCCGTACTTAAAAAAGCAGGTATTAATTACTATTTTTTTATTAATATTTAATTATTTTTATTATTTTATTATTTATTTATTTATTATTATTATTAATATTATTATTATTTTTATTATTATTATTATTATAATTATTATTATTAATATTATTATTATTTATTATTTATTATTATTATTATTATTATTATTATTATTTATTATTTATTATTATTAATATTTTTATTATTATTTATTTATTTATTATTATTGTCGATGTTACAGGTTTTCAACTCTTAGATGAACTAAAGAATCGGATACAAGAAATAGCAAACGCGGATGGTTTCGTTATTGTCACCCGTCGATCAAAGCAAACCCGGGAAGAACCGGGAGGGGTATGGCTTGAATGTGATCGTGGTGGTGAGCACACCCGTCGATCAAACAAAAAACAAACACATATACGGAGCACACACCGCTATACGCCTCGGATTAGTATTTCGACCGTATTTTCGAAGATTTGAAACATCACTGGTACGTATTTCATCCCGTAGTTTAGTATTTTTGTCTCGTTTTTGCCTTTAGACCGTAGGTTTGCCCTGAAATTTGGTTTTTGTTGGGTTTGGGGGTTTGAATCTAAGGTTGAAGATGAAGCAGGTAGAACAGGACGCCGAGTATAGCCCTATACGAGGGCTATACGAGGCTCTGAAACTTTTTTTTTTGTTATTAATGTTATTAATGTTATTATTATTGTTATTATTATTATTATTAATGTTATTATTATTATTATCATTTATTATTGTTATTAATATTATTATTATTATTAATATTGTTTATTAATTATCATTATTATTAATCTTATTTGTTATTATTAATATTATTATTTATTATTATTATTATTATTATTATTATTTTTATTGTTATTGTTATTATTATTTATTATTATTATTGTTAATATTATTATTATTATTATTTATTAATTATTATTATTATTAATATTATTATTATTTATTAATTATTATTATTATTAATATTATGTATTATTATTATTATTGTTATTATTATTATTTATTTATTTATTATTGTTTTTATACGTATATGGTATTTATTTGCAGATTGATTATGGAGGACGATCTGATTCAGGGCGATGACATTCAGGTAGAGCTTCATGGGGCACCGCCGGGGGGTCAGCCGGTTCAGCAGGGTCCACGACGGAGACGGCGACCGTCTCTGGATACGCTGCAGGGTTGTCCGTATCTAGAGTTTCCCCGACGGCACCGATGCCCCCCATCATTGCTAGAAGCTTAGGAGGATGCACATTGGATCGCATGCAGCGATCGACTGGGATGCGATAGATGGGATTGCTGAGACGGCTAGAGTGCGTCGGTTTATACCTGTCGATTCGCCGTGGCATCATCTTTTTGATTTGGCGCACACGCCGACCTACAGGGAGCTGCTGGTCGAGTTCCTTTCGTCATTCACATTTCACGCTCCTGGGGTCCCAGTGCCGCTTCCGC
Organism: Helianthus tuberosus; assembly: GCA_030545235.1. Taxonomy (NCBI): domain Eukaryota; kingdom Viridiplantae; phylum Streptophyta; class Magnoliopsida; order Asterales; family Asteraceae; genus Helianthus; species Helianthus tuberosus. The sequence continues at coordinate 14,387,599 of CM060377.1, forward strand.
ACCCAGATGCTCCCCCCTCCGCCTGAGGTTTCTTTCAGGCTCGCTGGCGTTTTGCGTTCGATGACGCTAGCAGAGTTTGCGGTGCATTGTGGTTTATACATGCAGAGGGAGATCGAGACTGAGGTTTACACAGCGGGGCTAGTGGTGGTTGACAAACCCACTTTTGTAGGGGTTTTGGCAGGTGATTGCGGGGGAAAATC